>CM077172.1:20144077-20576577 GCA_039654105.1 Coreius guichenoti | reverse complement strand
ATGCCGGCCAAGGTGTTTAACGTCTCCGCCAGACAACACCCTCTTTGTGCAGCAGCTTTTCTGATTTCAGTTGAACTCTTGCTTGTCTGTGTCTCCTTTTGCTGTCTGCACCTCTTACTCCCCCTAATGGAGATAAGTAGTACTGCAGGTCACAGCTGTAGGTTTGTCTGAACAGGGGTTTGGAATGCAACTGTGTCCATCGTGTAAGGAGCTTGCGATGTATACGCAGATCAGCTGATTTTACTTTCATCGTCCGTGCTGGATATGTAGGTTTGCAGCCCTTGGCCTAGATACAAACCATAATCATATCAATGACTGTGGCGCTTTATGCTAAATAGAGCTTTTGAAAATGCTTGTTTAATCTGTAGAAATAAAGCTTATCTGTTAAACCAAATAACATAATCCTGTATTTGTTGACTCATACTGCAGCGCATTACTTAACGCGCTTGCCCTCATGCTGTTAGATGACCTGATGGTGAACCGTGCAATGAAATGAAATTAGACATACGTATATAAGCGGACACATATTTTTGCTGCCACATATGTTCAGAATCTCAAGAGAAAATAAAGAAAAAAGCGAAACCGGTTTCCTCGAGCTGCGGCCAACTTCTCTGTTCAGATGTTTCTTGAACCATGAAAATGGCCGCATGAGCAACATTTCGGGTATTAAAGTATTCATGACAGATTTTCTGAGATGGTCCGATCGGCAAGCTTGCTCGACAGCAATCGGGGAGTGGTGATGTTAAAACAGAAAAGGAAAAATAAACCATTTGGTTTGTCCGTAAATGGATTTGCTTGTTTGTGGGTAAAAGCATGGGATAGTCATGATGGCCATGTCTTTCAAAAAAAGGAAATGCATTGAATGTCTTTCCTGTCACAGTGCTAAGACCTCTGTTAAAAGCTTCAAGCAACACTTTATACATTATAGAGAAAATAATGGGTAGAAATAAAAGCATTCTAAAAATACAGTCTGACAGATGAATAAATATCACTCACAAAACAGAAAAACTTGCCATTTGAGTGTTTCTTTTTATGTTGGTTCATTAAGAGGTACTTTGTTCAGTAAATAATTCATGAAGTGTGAATGTCAGATCAGTACAGCTGTTGATATAAAGGAACACTGAATACTCAATTACACAATTTATGCGGAAATATACTGATATATACTTTTTATATATCTGTATACATGTATACATCAACTATTTTTTTAATCGTTATTTCTGAAATGTATAAATTTATAATTGAAATTGTTTGTATGTATGTATGTATGTATACAGTACTATATACGTGTGTGTGTGAGCTAAGGTATTCTGAAATTGTATTAGTTTTTCCATTCAAAATTTAAAAAAAAAAATTGTAATAAAATTGTTTTAGAAAATTTCAAATAAATTTTATTCATATAATAATTATTGTAATTATTTTTCACACTGAGTGAGACGGGATGCTTACCCAACCATTAAATTTGACTTTACAAGATTACTTGTCAGCTACCCATGTTGCATTCATAAATCTAGTAACAAAAATGAAGCACTGTCAAATCAGACAAACTGTCTGGTGCTTGATGCATTTGTTTTGGTGACTTTGAAATGTCTTGAAGACCAGCGCTGTTCTTGTGGATTAGATTCTTGAGCAGTTAATGTCTGTTTTATCCTTTAATGACAGCGAATCCAGACTGATCATTAAGAGTTGTGCACTCAACTCCCCATGACGTTCTTCAATTTTCTAATTAAAAGTGTATCAGGGGTTACAATAAAAACACACAGCTTATGTGAGTAGCTGAGTCTCCGGAGGCAATCTAGCATCCAAAATAAAGGTTCGCTTTTTAAACATCCTAACATATTTTGTTTGAATTTTGTTAAATTTAAATATCACTTATATAAATATTAGCATATTAGAATGATTTCTGAATGATTTTGTGACACTGCAGACCGGAGTAATGGCTGCTGAAAACTCAGCTTTGCCATCACAAGAATAATTTGCATTTTAAAATATATGGAAATAGAAAAGTTATTTTAAGTTGTAATAATACTTCACAATATTATTGTTTCCCCCCCCCCCCCTGTATTTATATATACATATATATATATACATATATATATATATATATATATATATATATATATATACATATATATATATACATATATATATATATATATATATATATATATATATATATATATATATATATATATATATATATATACATACATATATAAATACACACAGGGGGAAATAATAATTATTCAGACACCAGATATATTTTTTTACTAGGGTGCTGGACACTATAGTTCATTTATGTAAGTGAGGATAGCAAAATAAAGTAAACGGTGACATATTATACCCAGAAATTCTTGTCATATTTTGTTCTTCAGAGTTCTTGTCATATTTTATTACCATTTTCTAAACTATAGCGAATTAACTGTGATAATATGAGAAAATGTTGAAGGTGTCTGAATAAATTTTGGTTTGACTGTGTGTGTGTGTGTGTGTGTGTGTGTGTGTGTGTGTGTGTATATATATATATATATATATATATATATATATATATATATATATATATATCTGTTGTCTGTTGTTGCATTTCAGTTGTAAATGTCCAAAGTCCAAGAGTCCATAATTACTTCACATATTAAAAGTGTCACATTAGCATATTGAGTGTCTTTAACATGTCCATTTTAAACCTATTTTAATTCCCCTGATTGTGCTTTTACATTATCTTTGAAAAGAAGAAATGGACTAGTTTTTGTAAGGTAATGAACTTTGCATCGGTGGGGGGAACTGAATGGCACGGGCTGCATTATCCCGCTTTCCTGCTGTAATTTCATGCGTCTCAATCCCTGCCACAGACCGCAACATGGAACCAAGAATTTAGGCAAGGGTCAGAGTGTCAGGATTAATTCGGAGGGGTAGGAAAAGGGGAAAAAAGTAGAACACCCCCACTACCCTCGTCATAACCCTCCCTCTCTGCCTGCCCGCCCGCGTTCATCTACACCAGCTGTTGCCCTGTTGCTATTCCAGGCCGAGGGGAAATGGATCTAAAAGGCCCTGGCAGATGATGCAGCTATGAGATTATTACCATGCTGCTTACACACACACACACACACACACACACACACACACACACAATGAAATACCCTCAGATCTGCGCTGCCCTCAGCTTGCATAGCAATCAACCTTTATGTCAGAGAATGTAGTCCTGATTAAATGTCCATGACTAGCTCCATAACCCTCATCATCATCTTCTTTTTCAATATTTCAGACATTACTTCTCAAATAGTGTAAAAGATTTTGTTGTCATTGTCTGTTCGAATAATTTTCCACTTTGTAATTCAAATTCAAGAGCTTAATACTGTTAGAAATCTATAAATTTGAATTTAATAATGACCGTTGCTTTGGCAATGCAGTACCACAGTTCTGCCAGTAAAGTTCGTTTGAATATTTTAGAGATCGCATTGGCTCTGCCAAGGGTGATCGCAGCTGTCATTTGCCCCCCCATCACCCACTCCTGTTTAAAAGCGACAGAAATGCCCATCGGTCAGAGATGTGCAGGTTCAACAGCAGGGCAGAGGGACGATTGCCAAGGGAAAAATAAAAGGAGGACAAGGAAGCTAGGCTGTTATACCAAACCGACATTGTCAGCATTATCGTGACCTCTTTCTGAACCCCAAAAAGTCGGTCAATTATTTGGGAGAGATTTAGGCGACGATTTGATTGCGTTTCTGTAGATGCATATAAAGAGGAAACGGAAGGAATAGAGACATGCTGACCCTGCTTTAACCCCACCTGCATCCCTAGAGGAGAAAATGACCAGTGAGCGTGAGGGTTATTCTTTTCTGTCAGTTGCAAAGAGATTATTTGTTTACGTGCTTTGAAAGACAGTCAGACTCGCTCGGTTAATATAATATGAGGATTTTGAAAGTATGATTGTGTTTAGATGTTTTTGCATTATTGAAAGGTTGTGCGCATGCATGAGTGACATTGCACATTAACATGGTTTTTAATT
This sequence comes from Coreius guichenoti, assembly GCA_039654105.1. Classification (NCBI taxonomy): domain Eukaryota; kingdom Metazoa; phylum Chordata; class Actinopteri; order Cypriniformes; family Gobionidae; genus Coreius; species Coreius guichenoti. The sequence goes on along the minus strand of CM077172.1, from coordinate 20,572,571 downwards.
TTGCTTCAGAGAGAAAATGTTAACTAATCTTAATAGGAGTGACTATTATTTTGGAATAAAGTAAATATATATTTTGTAACATATTACAATTTAATAAATGAACAATGAATAAAAAATAAATTAACACTAAAGTTATAGAATTTGAGGTCCTATATGAACTTATACGAAGTTACTAATTCCCCTATTGCTTTATTTTATTATCTGTGACCCTGGACCACAAAACCAGTCATAAGTAGCACGGGTATATTTGTGGCAATAGCCAACAATACATTGTATAGGTCAAAATTATACATTTTTCTTCTATGCCAAAAATCATTAGGGTATTAAGTAAAGATTATGTTCCATGAAGATATTTTATACATTTCCTACCGTAAATTACTATTATAAAAAATGTATTATTAGTAGTAATATGCATTGCTAAGGACTTCATTTGGACAACTTTAAAGGCGATTTTCTCAATATTTAGATTTTTTTTTGCACCCTCAGATTTTCAAATAGTTGTATCGGCCAAATATTGTCCTAACAAACCATACATCAATAGAGAGTTTATTTATTCAGCTTTCAGATGATGTATAAATCTCAATTTCAAAAAATTGACCCTTATGACTGGTTTTGTGGTCCAGGGTCACATTTTACAAAATATACTGATATACAGGATTTACTGTAATGTTGTAGTTAGATTGTAGTAGATAGTTAGTTATTTCTTATACTGTTTCTTTTAAATTGTATTGTATTTGTTTTTGCATTTTTGCTCACGCTGTGTTGAGCTTAGTAGATATCATTATTAAGCCAATTAAACATATTTTTGATCATTTAGCATTTTTACAACCTTACATTCAAAAGCCTTGGATATAATCATTCCCATTCCATATGACCTACACTGCCATACCTTGAATTTGTTCGCTTTAATAATCACTGTTAAACCTTTTTGGATCAATGTGCCTCAAAGTAAAACATTTGCCACTTTGACAATTTCTCTTTTAAACAACAACACATTTAGGGCAAAGATTAAACCGTCTGAGTATAACTAGAAAACTTGCTTTATTTCCCAAAATCTGCTTCATGAGTTTAGACAGACGGGTTCATGGGGAGTTCATGTATCTCTTATGATTGGTGAGAAGTGGCAGTGCCCACAACGGAAAACTGGGCTGATGTCCCACTTCAACAATGGATATAGTAATAATAATAATAATAATAATAATAATTTTTTTAATGTATAATAATAAAATGTATTTACTTACTAATGCTTTACTTTTTAATATTTTATGAACCCTTCATATTTAAATATACTGACCTAACTATACTGACTTAACCGTGGTTGGATGGTATTTAGAACATTAAACGGACTTGATTTTCTGTGGTCATAATCTATTTTAATTTAAAAATGTGATATGTAAGCAAGAAAATGTGGTGTATTTAATAAGCATGTATCCACAAAATCAAGCTTGAACAGCAGCCAACCTGCAAGACATTTCAGTCAGCTCGTGAATGCTGTATTTTCCAAAAAAATGTTTTTCAAAATCGGCAGTTTCTACTGCTTCGCTATTACTTCTTTACTACAAACATGCACATTTTATGTGTGTTTGATATATTTTAATATATCGTACATTATTTTAGTATTTTATTATGTAGTAACTCATTGCCCACTCCAACCGGACAAGGTTTAGGCAATGTACCTCAAATCAAAACCATTAAGAACTTTATCTGTATAGCCATTAAGTCAGAACGCACACTTGGAACTCAAAACTTTTTTAAAACTATTGCCACCATTAGACTTTATAGCAATTGATCATTTAGCCTATATTAATTCAGCTTTTTGTAATAAACAGTATGTTAACAGTAACATATTGGGTCATGCTTTATATTAGGTGTCCTTAACTACTATGTACTTACATCAAAAAAATAAGTACAATGTTATTGTCAACAGTGTAAGTATAGATGTATTTACAGAAATTAATTACAGCTGTAATTACATGCAGGTATTTAAAAAAAATATGTAAGTACATGTATGTACACAATAAGCACATGTAACAAATTATTCATTTTAATGTTAGTACATAGAAGTTTAAGACACCTAATATAAAGTTGGACCACATATTGTGCCAAATATATACATATAAATAAATACAAATATAAGTCCATCCATGTTAATCAGTGGTGGACTAAAACTGAAACAGCAAAACAATTAATTATATTCTTTACTGACAACAGCAAACCTATATATTCAATTGTTGTAGCAATTTAGCTATTTTTACCCCTCACAATTCAAAACCAGAATATGTTTTTTTTTTAATACAAACAAACCCTGTCTTTATTGTATTTGATCGAATGAGTGCAGTTCCATGCGACACAGTTGTCTCCTGCCTCTCTGTGCCTGCGCATTAAAGTGATAATACTTAGAGTTCATGGCCACTTTAAAACACACAGACAGCGTTCCAGTGACCGTTTCACCCCACACAGATCCCAGAAAGCAAATGACTGACAGAGACTGATAAAGCTATTGGACCTTTTTTTTCTCAACATCAAGATTTAAAGATACATGTTCCTTTTTACTGTATATTTATAAATAAAATTTAAGTTGTTTAACGTTTTCTTCACTAGTTCATTTAAATGGTCCTGTGGTGTGATAAATTGATATAATATAATATAATATATAATATAATATAATTAGTGCTGTCAAATCAATTAATTGTGATAATCACATCCAAAATAAAAGTTCATGTTTACATAATATATGTGTGTGTACTGTGTATAATTATTATTTATATTTAAATACACACACATGCATGTATATATTTGAGAAAAATGTGTTATAGATAAAATATATTTATATATAGGCTAATATAAATTATATATATATTATAAATATTAAATATATTTAGGTATATACATGCAAATATTTCTTAAATATATACATTGAGTGAGTATTCATATATACATAATAATTATACACAGTACACACACATATATTATGTAAACACAAACTTTTATTTTGGACGTGATTAGTCGCGATTAATTGATTTGACAGTACTAAATATAATATAATATAATATAATATAATATAATATAATATAATATAATATAATATAATATAATATAATATAATATAATATAATATAATATAATTTAATATAATATAATATAATATAATATAATATAATATAATATAATACAGTGTGCATTTTATAATTATCCTGCATGCAGTTCATGACAATATTATTTGAGAGACTACATTTGTCACACCACAGTCCCTTTTAAAAAAAACTAACGAAAGGGTTTATTTAAAAAAAAAAAAGATCAGTCACTCACAGCACCTAAAATATATGCTTTTCAATATACATTCATTTACAGTTTATCTTAAAACCTTGATATTGCTATAAACACAGACCCTGCGTTTAAACATTTACATGTATTAATATAGCAAATTATTCATTAAACAAACAACCAACACTCACAAAGAGTGACACAGTTAATTTATATCCAAAAATAACTAAATACATTTTGACTCCTTTGATAAATGACTTAAACAAATAGCCCATGAAGAATTACTGGCCCTATTGTCTCCAGTAGCCCCTGTGCTTATGATATGAAAATAATTTGGTTTTGATTAGGCTGCCAGGTAGTTCAATAATGCACATCGTGCATCACTGACTAAACTAAATACATCTCCATCAACAAGACTGTTATTTCAGTAACGATCCAGCCGATTGCACAAATTGATTCTAAGCACTATTGTGAAGCCAACCCCCCTCTCTTCCACTATATAAACACACAAACACACGCACATGCCAATACAATCATACACACACTTGTGATATGTGTATCAGCGTTCGGCTGATACCATAGAACATCACTGGTAAATGTTGGTTAGCTGGATAAAACAGATCCAAAATCAAGAACTAAAACAAGAGGAGGGGGTTATGTGTGTGTGTGTGTTAAAGAGTAAAACAAATAAACAATGATGCATTTGGGATGGTCACTGCTCGGTCAGGGATTGTGTGTGTCCTCGCTTGCTTTGCTGTTGTGCCGTGAGCAGGTTTCGGAGCTAATGTGGAGTGAGTGTGCCGTCTACTGTACAATCTCAGAATTTAGCACACACGTCACACGGAATAAATTCACACACATGCAGCAGACAAATGGGCTCAATATCTCTGGCCTTGAGACCTGGTGGTTTGTCTGAATTTTTATTTGTTTCTGACATGAATCTTTTCTATGTTTACTGAAATTTGTTCAATCAAAATGATGTGAATTTAATACTTACAAGTGCTTACCATTTAAGTTCAACAAATAGAGCAGATTTATTTGCTTTAACATGTAGTTTGCTTGGCCCCTTTTTTACATTTGACATTCTCATATATCCAGTTTATATAACATATCCAGTTTTTTCATTATTATTTTTTTCACTAATATATTTTCAACATACAGAAAATGTATCATTATACCAGGATAGTTTTGGAAGCTGAAAACACAAATATTATTTTTATACAGTAAAACATTTGGGGGATTTAATAAAACTAAAAAAAAAATAAAGAAAATCAAAATTTTAGAGACACAGCCTATAGAGTAACAAAATATGCATTTATGTTCATAGTTTAAATGTCAGAATGTTAAAATACATAATTTTATTTTATTTATTGCCATTATTATTTTGTCCCTTTTTTCTTTCTTGACTTAGGTTTTATTACATTCAAATGCATGTTACAATTATCTAGTGTCACTGAAATCTATTCATTTATTTATTTACATAGCCTACATTTTAATTGATAATATATGGGAATATTTGTAAAATTGTTTCCTAATTTAGCTGTCTGAATTTGGTTTTCAGATCTTAAAGTTTGGATGTGTGTTCCTGCTGTTCTCACCCACGCGTGGTTTTGGGGTCCCTCAGGACAGAGATGCATGACAAACAGGAAAAGACATTTGTTGTTGGTGGACTGCGCCTGTTGACCTCTCTGATCCAAGTAAAAGAGATTTTTTTTTTTTTTACCCGTTCTGCGAGCACTGACCATCTGTCCAAAATATATATATACAGTATATATTTAGTTCAGAGAAAGTCAAAATGATTTATTATATAATATGAAATAATAATCTGTTTATTTTTTTTTTGTTTTTGTTTTTTACATGTTTGTTCATAGTTTAGACAACAAGGTCCACTTGTAATGTCACACATTTGGTCACCGTATAATTTTTTACATAAATGAAGTGTGTCCTAAAATATATGGTGTAATATTAATAAAACCAAATAAATAATTGATAAGTAACCATGAACATCTCTCACACTCCCCCTCTCTCTCTCTTGCTTCTTTCTGTCTCTTTTTACTTTAAGTGCATGATTGAGAGATTTAAAGTAAACAATGGAAATGATTCAGCAATCAGCATTTCATTCCATTTCCGAAATCAAGCCAGCATCAAAAGTGCAGCCTCTTGAGTAGCGGAGTGCACGTGCTCTTTTACTGTCATCACAGGCAATCATATGAAATCAGAGATGAGGGGAAAATATGTAAAATAGTGAGTAACGCGGCATAATAACAGTTTCATTGTCGTCTTACATGATAACATGCTGACCACAACCAACCGAGACCCGGGAACGTGTAATTTGACATTCCTCATTTCTTTACATTTAAATGTGTTCTCTCACTCTGTCTACAACATGACTTTGTTCTGAGTTCTGTATGTTCATGTTTACAATGTTGTGGAATATTAACATATTAATATTTAAATGATGATTTCGGTTTCACACATGCTGCTATAATGCTCATTTTAATGCACAATGTTTATTAATATTATTGTTATTATTATTTATGCATTTATAAATGCATTTGGCTGAAAAAATGTATTTAAAATATCAGTATTGAAAATTATTTAACAAATTTATTTCAACAATAAATACATTTTCCAGGCATTGTTATCCATGTATTTATTTTGTTTATAAATTATTATAATATAATATAATATAATATAATACACATTTTGCCATGTTTAATTCCTCAGTAAACACTTTTATACATTAACTAGTTTTACCTGATTATATACGTTGTGGTCATCACATAATCATTTATAGTTTATTTACTACTAACATATTTTAGCTCCCAAAATAAGTTATTTTAAAAAGAAAGCCATCATCAGAAAATAAAACGTCTCGGTTATGTATGTAACCCTCGTTCCCTGAAGGAGGGAACGGAGACGTACGTCGGAACTGACCCACGAATTGGTGATCATTTTCAGAGACCAATCTACTTCGAGTGTTTAAAAACGAGCCAATAACGTTGGCATGCGGTCCACGCACAGCCCCGCAGCGTGGGTATAAATATGGAAGTGGAATACCGCATCCTCGCTTTTCCAACTGAGGAGCCGAAAAGTGACTCGGCCCTTCAGCGGAAGCACAGCACCTGGCGACGGGACGTACGTCTCCGTTCCCTCCTTCAGGGAACGAGGGTTACATACGTAACGAGACGTTCCCTTTCAGGAACGAATTGGGGATCCCTACCAACACGCCAGGGAGGCTGGCCCTTCCAGCGCCCTGCTTGAGCTTGCTGGAGTGCTCCTAGGTTGGAGCAGGAGTCAGGGCTCCAAGCAGGGAAGGTCCGTCACTGCTGTTTCTGCAAGACCCACTCAGTGTGACTATTGGATAACGCTGGGAAAGCGTGCCTGTCTCAGGGAGACAGGGCTGGGTCTGCCTCCTCTGAGGGGAGCGCTTGCAGGTTCACCACCTGGTCCCGGAAGGGAGTGGTGGGAACCTTGGGCACGTATCCGGGCCGGCCCGAACTCTAGGCACGATTCGTTGACCGAAAGTGCGTGCAGGTCCCCTACCCTCTTGATGGAGGCCAATGCAGTCAGGAGTACTGTCTTTACAGACTGCAAAGGCTCAAAGGGAGGGCTCTGAAGTGCCCTGAGCACCAGAGTTAAATCCCAAGAAGATATCGAGTGTGGACGAGGAGGATTTAGCCTCCTCGCACCTCTGAGGAACCTGATGATTAGGTCGTGCTTCCCTAAGGACTTACCTTCAACTGCGTCGTGATACGCCGCTATCGCTGCGACGTACACTTTGAGGGTGGAGGGAGACAGCCTTCGCTCCAGCCCATCTTGCAGGAAAGAAAGCACAACACTACCCGGCGGAAAAAACACATATTTGCGTAGGTCCCGGGGCCAGCTGTGTGCCAGTGCATCCATGCCGAGGGTGCCCCCGGTCAGGGAATAGTACAACTGGCAATGGGTCGAGTCCGGAGAGGCGAACAGGTCTACCTGCACGGCTCCGAAAAGGTCCCATATCAGCTGGATGCTCCGGGGGTGGCGTCGCCCCTCTCCCGGAGGTGTCGACTGACGAGAGAGCTCGTCGGCTGTCTGGTTCAGCGCACCAGGGACGTGAATGGCCCGAAGCGACCTCAGATGCTTCTGATTCCACAGGAGGAGATGGCGGGCGAGTTGCATCATGCGACGGGAGTGTAGACCACCCTGGCAGTTGATGTACCCAACAGCCGCAGTGCTGTCCGTACGGACCAGTACGTGCTTGCTCTGAAGCGGCTTTTTGAGGCGGCTCAGGGCAAGATGTACTGTTAGCAACTCCAGGCAATTGATATGCCAATGCAGCTGGGGCCCCGTCCACAGACCCGAGACTGCATGCCCGTTGTATGTGGCCCCCCAGCCGGTGGATGAGGCATCCGTGAAGACCACAGCATGCCTGGACACTTGTTCTAAGGGCACTCCCGCCCATAGAAACGAAGGGTCTGACCACGGGCTGAAGGTTTGGCGACAGTACGGAGTAACTGGGACCCGGTACTTGCCGCTCTGCCACGCCCATCTCGGGACCCGGCCATGAAGCCAGTGCTGAAGCGGTCTCATATGAAGCAATCCGAGCGGCATTACCGCGGCTGCAGATGCCATATGCCCCCGGAGCCTCTGAAAATATTTCAGTGGGACCGCCGTCCTGCCTTTGAACGTATTCAAGCAGTTCAACACTGACCGGACTCGCTCCTCTGTGAGGAGCGCAGTCTGGTTGACCGAGTCCAGCTCCATGCCGAGATAAGAGATCCTCTGTGTGGGACAGAGTTTGCTCTTCTCTCGGTTGACCCGAAGGCCCAACAGGCTGAGGTGACGGAGCACCAGGTCCCTGTGTTCGCACAACTGCTCCCGAGACTGGGCGAGTATGAGCCAGTCGTCGAGATAGTTGAGGATGCGAACGCCGCATTCTCTGAGCGGAAAAAAATGGCTGCCTCTGCGAATTTCATGAAGACGTGAGGTGACAGGGACAGCCCGAAGGGCAAGACTTTGTACTGATATGCCCTCCCCTCGAACGCAAAGCGTAGGAACGGTCTGTGTCGAGGAAGGATAGAGACATGAAAGTAAGCGTCCTTCAGGTCGATCGCTGCAAACCAATCTCTGGGACGGATTGTTGGCCCGTCGGGGAAGCCCTCACGGTCACCCTCAGGTCTCCACCAAAGGCATCAGCCAAAGTAGCAGCCCTCTGCTTTGCAGCGGGAGGACCACTAGATCGGGGGATGCGCAATGGGACTCCACCCCTTCTGAGGTATTCGAGCCTAGACCGTAGAACTGCGATGGTCATGTTCCCGCAATGGGAACATGAGTGATTCACGAAAGCCGCCTCAGCATGCTGAACGCCCAAACACGTGAGACAGCGATCATGACCGTCAACTGGGGACAGAAAACGACGGCATCCAGAAACACACGGTTTGAATGACATCTTGAAAAAGACGCAGGGTCAAACCGTGTTGCTCTTTTAGGAAGGGAAAAATGCTCTTTTTAGGAGTGCTGAGGCACTCAGGGAGATGGCCACGGCTCACAGCGGTCCGATAGTGCAAGCCCGCGTGTGAGCACTCAATAAACGGAACGCCCAGCCAACCAACACAACACAGTGTACGTTGCAGCGGCCACTCGCTGAATCGCACCGTCACGCCAGCACCAGCAAGAGAGCGATCTTCCTCAAAAGGCTCGTCTTCACAGAACACTCTTCGTATAAACAGCAACAGACTGACTGTAGACCGTTCGGCTCCAAAGTTGAAAGCGAGGATGCGGTATTCCACTTCCGTATTTATACCCACGCTGCGGGGCGGTGCGTGGACCGCATGCCAACGTTATTGGCTCGTTTTTATACACTCGAAGTAGATTGGTCTCTGAAAATGATCCCCAATTCGTCGGTCAGTTCCGACGTACGTCGAACGTGACCGACTGAAAGGGAATCATATTTTTTCCCTTTATTGTTGCTGTTGTTTTTTACACATCTGTTTAATGTTATCATTTAGATAATATATTAGAATGCATTTGAAAATGCAATTAAACAAAAAAAAAAATGTATGCGGTTATAAAGCTTGCGTTGTGCCGTACAAATGGGTCAGGATAGCATTATGGTGAGGAACAGTCGGTCAGAGAGAGTGCGCAGTGAAGTGAGCCATTCAACCGAACTGTCCCCACCTGAGGCACACACTTGCCCGTCTTTCACCCTGTTACATAAAGTGCTCGGCACCAATGCTTTCCACTCCATGGTATGAGAGACAGAGAAAAAGAGAGAAATGTTCAGCCCAGCATTTGGCCTGTAATTACGCTCCTCAACGGAGGCATTTGATGCTGACCCAGATATGGGCTGGAAGAACTTACTGAAAAACTCTCTTAAAGTGTGTGCGGTTGCCATGTCTTTATGAGAATGTGAAAGTGTGTGACCCTGAAACCAGACCTGAACAGTAGTATTGATATGAGGCTGCCTGGCTGTAACCCGCCAGTCTGCAATCATAAAGGTATGGCTGTAATTTCTGCTGTTCCATGATGGTAATTGCAACCCGACTTCTCATGAATGCCCCACTGATTCACCCAGACCACCATCTAATTTAGGTCTCATAAAAAAAAGTCAAGTCACTAACTCATCCGATTGGTCAGATTTTTTAACCTTTGATCCTTGCATAGATCAGTCTTGTCCCATGAGAGAAATGGCGGATGAGTCTCTTTGATGCTTCTGAAGTGATATAGAAAATTCATCCCTGATGGTACATCATTACTAGACTTCCATCAGGGTCTCCATGACATAGTCATATGTTCCTCTTCTTTTTCCTTACATTTGGAGTTGGCTTTTGTTTTTATTAGGTTTGCCGAAAACTTTTTAAAAACTTTTTTAAATCATGGAAAGTTTAATAAAAAATTAAGAATTGTTTGTCCTTAAAACACTAATAAACAAAATACCTTCTCTGTACCATTACAGAGCTGGAATATAGTCGGTGACGTAGGCGTGGTAACTGATGGCCTAGTTTATTGTGATTAGTGCAGTTGCATTAAATTGAGAGAAGGGTGCAGAATGATTAAGACTGATGCCAAACTTTGAGTGTGGAAAATAGGTCATGCACTTGTAATGCAACTGAACTTTTGAACCGCTTCTATTGTCCTGACACTCAACCCCTAAGACCCGTAAAAAGACATCGTGTTTATCATGTAGGCTTACTGATTTATCATTTAATACTCTTGTATTTTTTATTCAGCTGATAAGCAACTGCAGTTATTTTTTCATATGCAGGCAACAAACACGCGTTGTTCATTTCTGTAGTTTTGGTAGACACAAGAGCATCTTAACCTTGCAGAAAATGCATATTTAATTTGGAATAAATGGCTGGTTTATATTATATTAAAGTAGTATATTATGATATAATGGCCACAACCTGCACACATTTTGATACATACAGTGGATGTAATGTATATTAAGTAGGTTAATGTGGTATTAAACATTGCAAAATTATTCTATTTTATTATATTAATAATATTGATATTTTACATACGTATTTAATGTATAAAACATAGCAAGGTTAATAAATTAGTTGGTGCGTAATTGATATTTTGACAAAAACGTACATACACTACCAGTCAAAAGTTTGGACACTGTACTATTTTGATTGTTTTTGAAAGAAGTCTCTTCTGCTCACCAAGGCTGCATTTATGTTATTAAAAATACAAAAAAAAAAGCTGTAATATTGTGAAATATTATTAAAATGTAAAATAACTGTTTTCTATTTGAATATATTTTAAAATATAATTTATTCCTGTGATGCAAAGCTGAATTTTGAGCATCACTACTCCAGTCTTCAGTGTCACATGATCCTTCAGAAATCATTCTAATATGATGATTTGCTGCTCAAGAAACATTTATGATTATTATCAATGTTGAAAGCAGTTGTGTAAAACATTTTTTTTAGGATTCTTTGATGAATAGAAAGTTCAAAAGAACAGTATTTATCTGAAATAGAAAGCTTTTGTAACATTGTACTACCGTTTAAAAGTTTTAGGTCGGTAAGAATTATTATTATTTTTCTTTTTGGGAAAGAACTTAAAGAAATGAATACATTTATTCAGCAAGGATGCATTAAATTGATCAAGTGACAGTATAGACATTTATAATGTTGCAAAAGCTTTATATTTCCTTTTGAACTTTCTATTCATTAAATAATCCTGAAAAAAAATTGTACACGACTGTTTTCAACATTGATAATAATAATAAATGTTTCTTGAGCAGCAAATCGCATTATTAGAATCATATAAGGATCATGTGACTCTAAAGACTGGAGTAATGATGCTGAAAATTCAGCTTTGAATCACAGAAATAAATTGCATTTTAAAATATATTCAAATAGAAAAAAGTTATTTTAAATTGTAAAAATATTTCACAATAATACTGTTTTTGCTGTATTTTGGATCAAATAAATGCAGCCTTGGTGAGCAGAAGAGACTCCTTTCAAAAACAATCAAAATAGTACAGTTTCCAAACACTACCAGACTGGTAGTGTATATATTTTGAAGGTTGGTGTATCATTGTGAAGCAGCCCTATCGACAGACGGCAAATTGTGTTGTGATAGTCTTCAACCAATCAGAGTTGCTCTTCAGTGGGAAACTGTGATTGGATGCTTCTTTCTGTTTAGCATGTCACTTTGCTACCCTCTGAATGACCTCGTTTTCTGTCCTGGTGGACCTTCTTTTTAAGCTGAGAAAACAAGTGGCAATAAAATGTGCGCCCACACATACACATGCACATGAAAATCAAGATGGCAACACGATACCTCATTTTCCCTGCTGCGGTTTCTTCCTGTATCCTCACCAGCAGAGAAGCTGTCATCCAGCATGGCCACCATCTTGAAATGAGTGCAGCACCTCTTTGTAATCACAAAATTTTCTCAGCATTAATTGTTTTATATCCTGATTTGATTGTTGATTTGATGGCAATCGTGACTGCAAAAAGTGAATTCGTCATTTGTACAATATTTTTATTCCAAAAACGCTGCTATGAGAGAACGTGTGCCGAAATCCCGGGATGCATTCCTTCGAATATTGTTTGCCTTTTCTCTTTATCCGTCTCTTTCTCTCTTTTTAGCCTTTTTCCCTGCCACTGTATGTGTGTGTATGTGCATGTGTGTCAGGCAGCCTCATAATATCAGATTGCACAGCCTGCACTGGCCAAATGTGAATTTTATACTCTAGTGAACACAGGCTTTTGCTTTCATTAGCTCACATTCTCCTCAGCGGTGCAAATACCTTGTCGCTGCACACAAGGGGTGGCAGACGGACTGCCACGGATGGGAGGGGGTCTCTTGAGTTCCAGAAAGCTCTGCTCCAGAGCCCCTGCCTGGGGCGGGGGGTTTGCGGTCTAATTTGCCCCATATTGCACCACTGTTCAGGCCCAGCTACTGGATTTTCTGTAGGCGTGTATGTGCATACCCGGGGTAAATTTGGCCGTTTAAAATTTCTTATTGAATCTCATAATCCTGAATAAATGCGGTAATATGACTTCACCAGCTGTGCAGCATTAAAACTCTCATTTGTTAGCATCACTTCCTTAAAGCTCACGGCTCAGGCGGCACATTTTGTACGTTTTCAGTTTCAGCAAAAATCCACTGTTTGTTTTCCAGTGTTCATGTTTACATTATCGTGCGTTACTCACTCTCAGGCATTTCTTAGGTTACATCAAACGTTTCTAAACCTGATTAGGGAGAAAATCCAGCTGATTTCCCACCAATCAGCAGCCATGATCAAATGTCTAGCGACGTTATGAAGGCAAAGCGCGTAGACGCTTTAGCTTTGGATTATCGTTCATGAGGAAAACTTTTCTCTCTCACTCTTTCTTCCCAACTCGGTGCGGTTGTTTCCCATCTTCAGTTAATGCTGCGTGAGAGGAGATAGAGAGAACAAATTGAGAAGAGAAATGTACTTGTACGTAAACATTGCGCCTGCTCGAAAACAGGGCCAGGAGATACGAGAATTGTTTCTGTCAGAGTCCCCCTCGAGAGATGAAAGGAAATGCTGGCTCTGTCTCATACTATTACAGACTCTAGCTTTCTCTCTCTCTTTCTCTCTCTCTCTCTCTCTCTCTCTCTCTCTCTCTACCTGAGAACCTGCAAAGAAAGTTCACTTCCCTCTCTCACTCCTTCCTTTCACTGATTACCTTCATTTGTTTTCCTTTGTTTTTATTTAATGACTCTTTAGAACAATTGCCGGCCCACATCCCAATAGATGTCCTCATTAAAACAGATTACTTCAGATCCACAGCGGACAGAATGAGGGATGACAAAATATAAAGGCTGCGTTTGTCTTCCCTTTTATTCCCCTTTCTATTTTTTTTTTTCAATTTGACCAAGTGCACACGCAACATTGACTTTAAACCATTCACACAGGACGTTTATTGATTCATATTTAAAAGTTGGACATCTTTTAACTTCCATAACACAGGGCCACAATTCACAAAAGATTATAAATAAATAAGTTAGTCCAATCAGGGTTTTCATTTAATACATTTTTTTATTTCATTTCATTTCATTTAACTTTAAATTTTATTTCATTTCATTTACAACGCTATCTTAATTATCTGACTTTAAATGCTTTTTCATTTTTAAAATATGCATTATTAATAATATTTTTTTATTATTATCTATGACCACAAAACTGATGGGTGCCGCTCTGTTGGAAAACAGCGACTCCAAAACCTTCAGATTACGCAAAGCTCACATCTTTGTCACTGTAAATTAGTGGAACCCCACATGAAAGCACGCAACACACACAAGACAAACTTGACAGACAACTAGTTGTCCAGTGTGGTTCAGTTCACACGGCAGACATTTACCAAACTCACTCTCAAAATGTAGTCAGTACAATGTCACAATGGAGATTTCACACTCTTTATAAGCAAACTATGTGTGAGCATGGCCGCATTTAACACTTTAAAATAGGTCTGACAACAGTATTCTGCTGCTGTGTGAATTTTGCCTGTCTCTTTCTTTCTCTCTCGGGTTCAAACAAAGTGCAGCAGTCGGAGTGAGTGAATAGTAGCTAAAATGGAAGTGTCTTCAGGCGACCTGTCATCTCTGTGTCACTGCTGAAGCCAAGATGTGCGCAGCGCCTCCCCCCTACACCACCTGACCCTGTTCATTTCTTCCTCTATCACTCCTTCCATCTCTCTCTCAACCCTTTTGTGCACCCTCTCTCGCTCCTCAGCAGTGAAACCGGATCTGAGCTTTACCGTAATCGGCAGTTATGTGAAACAGACCTGATTACGGTCCCATAGCCAAGATCAAGGTAGAAACGGCAAAAGAATTCACCAGTGTCTGTGCAGTATTCCACTTTTTTCCTTTTTTTTTCCATACAAAAACAATGCATTTTTGCTCTTATGACTCATCTTTCAGATGGCTAACATTGATAACATTTGTTTTTCACCACATGAATCATATGGATGATGTCTTTTTGGTTTATGTGGGTCCAGTTTGATTGACCCCTCATGATTTATCGATATGATTAAAGGAGCCATTCATTAATGTTTGACCGTCAGCAGATGAAGGGATGGTGGATTTGAGTGATAGAGTTTGGCAGATGACAGGAAGGGGCTCTGTAAAGTCTCGGATAACACACAGGCGGCACCAACAACACATGTGGTGGAAGCCCTAAAATGTACTTTGCATATGAATGAATGTGGAATATGACATGCCGCAACAACAAGTTGCTGTATTGTGGCCAGCGATGGAGTTTGCTTTGATTAGTGTCATTATAGTTTTTATTATAAGTATGATTTATTTCCTTGCAAATTCAGTTTTGGCAAATGTATGAAGTGTAAAGTCTGCAGGACAAATAAGGGAAAATAATAAAACAGAAAAGCAACAAATAATTGCAGATCCTGCAAGTCATGTAGTTCTTGAATAGTTAATAAATTAAATTAAATAATTGTTTTTATTTTATTATTTAGTTTTACTTATGTATATATTTTTTTATATTCTTTTTAATATTGTTTTTGTGTATATACTTTTAATAATATAATAGCCTACAATGATATTGGATTGAAGAAGATGCTGTTTCTTTAATAACCTCCCAATGCTACAACTTCAAATTAAATATCAGCACAAATTCCAAAGTAGTACCTCTACAAAGCTTGTTTCTTATAGTAGACACTTGGTTTTTCATGAACTTCTTTAAGAGGATATTCATCATCTGCACATTGTGCTAGGTAGAGTGAATCCAATTAAAATGATTTTGTGGCGATTTTTTTTTTTTTGTCATGTTATTGCGCGACTGGCTGAGAGGAAAAGTTATGGGTGTCCTGCTGCTTGACATTTTACTTGGAATAATTCATACGCACTTTGTAAATAATTAAGCCTGTTCGTCCTTTTTAAAAGCTGCCACTACTTTCTGTCATTTGGATGTCACTGTAGGTTTTGCCTCTTTCCTCTCTCAAAACCACTTTAGTTAAAGTGTGTGTTTGTGTGTGTGTGTGTGTGTGTGTATTTTGGGGAAAAAAAAACATTCAGTTTCAGTAAATAGAAAATGCACATAATAATATGTACATAAACACTAATGTGATATACACCACACAGAAGTGGCACTAAAAAATATATACCATCCACAATTTCCCCTTTTTATACGTTTGCTTGTCACGTAGGGTCTCTTGAGGTGTTGTTTGGCTGAGTGAGTTGCAATTGATATAAGTTTTAAATGATCATTATTAAACTTTTACCCATTTCACTAATTACTGCTGACACAGAGCAACCCTCACAGACCCCTGACTGGCAAATCTGCTGTCACTGATCACAGACTCAAGTTCTCATCTGAAGATCACTAAAGCTATGAGAAAAAATAAATAACAATTATTGGTTAAATTGCCATGTTAATTTTCATAATAAGCTATTTTCAATTTCATTGAAATCATACAGTATTTACAGTACATATTGCATATAATATACTGTATGAAATATATATGTGTGTGTATTATTCGTGTGTGTAATATATATATATATATATATATATGATTTAAATTTTCATTTTATATTTTGCTGTGTTCAGACAGAAGCTGAGTGCTTAAGTGCCGAAGCCGGTCTGCTGTGCTGGAATAAGGAAGCACTTGTTTCATTGTGGTGACTGTGATTCGGTGGTAACCCTGGTATGTTTCTCCTCCATGATTTTGACCTCTGTGTCCTTTGCTCATCACCCATAAAGTGGTTCCCCTCTGGACCCTGTGCTTCACCTGTCAGAGCCAATAGAACTCACACAACTCGAAAAGAATCTGTCTCTAACCTTGAGAAAAAAAAAAAATGTTTTAAATTTTATCTACAAAATAAATGTAATCCCAAAGTGAATTAACCTTAAAAATCGGAAAATAATTAATAAAATACGACGGGAAAAAAAAAAAACATTATTCTAATATATTAAATGTTGCACAAATTAAATCTGGTTTCATCATAGATACACTCATGGTTTAATACTGACTGCCGGCAGGTATTCGGCTAAGGCTAGTCTGGGTAGTTCTCATGAGTAAAACAGCAGCACATGAGAGGGTTGAGCCGTGGGTCGCCATGATGTCGTAGCGCATCCATCAGCTCTGTTTCTGCCTGAGCAGAGCGAGACGAAGGGTTGTTTCAGAACAGCGACGGCACCGTGAGACGCTTGATCAGGTGACGAGACGCTGCACGCCCTCTGGAAGATGACCCTGCAGAACTTTGGGTGTTGAGGTGGAAGAGATGCCAGCGTGTTGTGGCTCCGGACAGCTAACATGAAGCGTGTGTGGTGTAAAGTGTTCGCTGAGACACAAAATCGAGGGCCTGACAAGGCGGAGTTTCAAATCAAATACACTCTCGGACACAAAGTCAAGGGTCGAAAAAATTGGCCGTCAATTTGTTGACAAGCAAGCGTTAAATTTCCCTATGATTTTGAGGGTCAGTAATTTCTGCAAGGTGCAGACAGGGAGGAGAATTCACTGGAAGAAGAAAATGGCAGATACCACAGAGAGGACACGCAATATGGCAACTCGTGCTCAGGGCGTGTGTTTTCTGTTATAACGTGTTTCGCCAGCTGTAATATGAGATGTGATTTCATAGATTGTTTGTTTGGATCTTATAAAATTTGTTAACACAGGTTAAAGGTTATGAAGAGGCTGAATCATGCATATGTGCTGGAGTTAAACATGAATTCGTTGTTGGTAAGTAGGGCAAAGTGGTGCATGATGGGAAATGGAGTTTGGAAGAAATGTTTTTCAGAATTTTTTTTTGTTGTTGTTTACCTGAAAGGTGCAATACAGAATAACATATTAATTTCATGCAGCATTTGTTCTGTACATGCTCTGTATTAGCTTTTAGCTAACAGCTAACTTGCAGTTCCTGCCTCTGGTTTGGCTTTTCAACAAATGACAGAGAATAAAATATGACAATACAATTTAATTTTATCTTATCAAATCTGCCATTAAAAAAATGTTTTGTGCTTTCATATATTTCTTATAGCCTGTGTTATTTTAGTATAATTTATATACTATTATAATATTTATTAATATTTTGACGGCTATTATTTTTATATTTTCAGTTTTCATTTTAATTTTAGTTTGCGTTTTAGTGTTTTTTTTTTAATGTGCTTTTGTATTCTTTTGTTTTTATTTTAAATTCATTTTATTTCAGTTTTAGTAATTTTACTACTTTGCCAAGGCAAAATATCTCATTTTTTAAAAAATATTATTTTATATTATTTCAGCTTAATTTAATAATATTTTATTATTTCATTTTATTTTTGTCATGATTCCCCATGTCTCTGTCTCATGGACTCTTTTGTCTTGTGCCTATGTGCAGTTCTTGTGGTTTAGCTCCTATTTTCCTTTTTTTCATTCATAGTTATATACATAGCTTCCTCATTAGTGGCTGTTTCTGTGGGCCGCTATATGTAAGCCGTCTGTCATATTGGAATGGCCAAAGCTGGTCCGTGAACATTCGAGAGCATTCGTGAACATTCATTCAGACATATAATTTTAAGTTATTCATCTTTTTAAAGTAGTGACTGGACAAACAATACTGTTTTTTACAAACCAAATTAATAGATTCCTTGTATAATTTCTCCTGTTGAGCATTAATCTGCAAATGGCTTTGGAGATGTACAGCTTTACATGAGCTCACAGGTCTCATTTTATTGTCTTCTTACATAATTATCTTTACAATTAAATGAAGCAGATTTATACAAAAAAAAAAAAAGAGGGCTTCGGGAATGACAGTGAATATAATTGTGCAAAATAAAGAAGTGAATACCTCATTCATCCTGCAATAGTCACAGTATAATCATTGCTATATTTAGTGTTCACTGTCTGCCGTGAGGATTTGAAGTGAAGCTGTGGTTTAAACTGAAAACGAATTATATATATATGCTGCTAATTTGAGAGGAATAATTTGGTTGTCGCCATTGCATGATGCAGCCAGACTTTGACTTGACTGCAGTGCTTCGTGTTTGTTTCCCTTATAATCTTAGCTCTGGAGTACAAGGGACCCCTCTGTTCACGCGAGGGGAATTAGTCAGTATGTATACACTTCAGTTCTAGACAGCGTTATATTGAATATAAGTAAAACAAGCAAGATTAGGCCTCCAGTAAGTTAAAGGAACAAGGCATGACAATCACTAAAATTAAATATGCTGTCATTCCAGCTCACGTCATGGACAGTATGATTACCAAGAAACTTGTTCATGATGTTTCTGTTAGAATGTATTCGTAATGTCATGTTTATATGTCTAGAGCTGGTTAACATTTTGTAGCGTTGTCTGATTGTACAGTAATAGCACTGGATTTTGTTTTTTTGTTTTTTTTGGTCAAGAGCGGAAAGTGTGGCAGTTTGAGCTCAAGTGTTCAACCATAAATGACAACTCTTACATTTCAAACCTTTATTAATTGAGAGTGCAAAATTCAAAAATGTAGAATTGTTACACTTTCAATTCATGATTGTGAATTTGAATTGAATTACCCACATCCCACGGAATTTGAAGTGAATTAGCAGGAGGAGGAATTTACTGAATTATAATTCAATAAATTCAACACATGGAAATTAACTATTATTCCACACTGATCCGCAAAAACATTTATTAAATTTGATGAATTAAAACAACAAGAACAAATACAACTAAAAACATTTTCGAGATTAAAATTGCAATATTATGAATTCGTCTGAAATTCAATTCACTTTCATTTGACTTCCTTACATACAATTTTAAATTGCAGTTCTGCTTCCTGTTTGCTACTTCAATTTAAATTCAATTCAAATTCTAGGAATTAATCTAATTTAAAAAACATTCTCAATTCAATTCTGAATAGTGCACAACCCTGTACGGATCATTAACCAAGTAGGAATATGAATAATGAAAAATACTTATTAGATAAAATGAAATAAGTGATTTCAAAATTTCACTAATTTAAGTGGAAAAAATTACATAATTATCATTTCGAGTGAACTATCAATTTAACTTCTGAG
Source organism: Coreius guichenoti (assembly GCA_039654105.1). Lineage (NCBI taxonomy): Eukaryota > Metazoa > Chordata > Actinopteri > Cypriniformes > Gobionidae > Coreius > Coreius guichenoti. Next base: position 20,552,840 of record CM077172.1, on the reverse strand, counting down.
ATGAAATTTAGTTCAGAGTAATTGTTTAAAGCAAACATTATGAATTAAATTTGATGTAGTATTTTTATGTTATATAATATAATTAAAAAAATGGTAAATTTGGGATTAATTATGGTTAGATAAGAGTTTAGAAATCAGCACTTCTATCTCAAGAACTCGTCTTTATGTTTTGTAAAAGTATATATTTCTTATATATATATATATATGTCTGTTTGTCGTGGTGATGTTAGGTACAGTAATATGTCACGATTTTCCAGAAATGTCAATCACAGTTTCCAGAAGTGGCTTCCAGGAAAGAGACTGATGTTTAGAGAGTGGATCCTTTTATAGTCCACTGTGATTTAATGAGGTCTCTGAAAACTTTTCACTAATGCTTCAAGCACACTAGTGACTTGTTCTAAATGTTTTATTTTCTCTGACAAAAATTATTCTAGTCAGTTTTTCTAGTCAGTACCACTCCGTTCTTGCCATTTTGTGATTTCTTGTAAGTCAAAAAATGTTATTATAATAAACAGTGTGCCTCTGGATTCAGTTTGGCCAGAGACTAACATTTCCTGTTTTTCATTGAGGTTTTGCTTTTCATGCTTTGCTTTACATCATAGTGGAACTGTACAATATAGTGTGTTGAGCCAAATTTTCAACATTATAATCACAGGACATAATGTAGCCTATTTGTCACAAAAAAATACATAGCAAATGTATACTGTAGATTTTCAATTAGATTGTCTCTATGGTCCAGTTTACCTAAACCTACCAAATGCAATTCAGTGTTAGTGTCATATTAAGTGTTCTCAGGTCCTTTTAGTCAATCAAACTGAACAAAACTGAACATTCAACAGACTGGAACCATATCCCAGCTCACGTAATGGGTGGCCCTCATATAAAATCATGCCTTACTAAATATAAATATGTTAAGCATAAACAGAGATGTTGTTCGTGATAAAAATATAGAAAGCACATTTTACTCTATAGTGATCTACCTGAGACTGACCATACCAAAGAAATCTCATCTACTTTTCAGGAAATCCTAAAGCGTGGATTCTTCTACTGAAATACAGTACTGTATGTCCTGTCCTGAGATTGAAGCTCATCCATTTCCCTACTTATCAGATCCTGCACAATAGAAAAGCAGTCAGTCATTCTACTCATTATAATGGGCGGGTGGCTGTCAGATCCGTCCAGATAGAGCTTTAACCGGTTAAAAGCTTTTAGGATTGATTGGAAGTGTTGTACGAGATTGAGGATGAAGAGATCAGATTGAGATAAGAGGGAAAGGTCATTAAAACCAGACATGAGGAAGAGCAAAAAAGAGGGATTGATTTATGAGACGCTGGCCTCTTGAGAACTGCACAACTAAATGTAATGTTGATCTTTCATTACCATTTATTTATTCATTTGTTTATCCATAGAGTACTGCAGGCAGGTTTGCCATTATAAATGTTATTGGAATTTAGCAACGGAGCGTGTTTGGACATTCAAATGATTCTGGTCAGACAAGTCTAGTACAGGCCCATGAACTTCTCTCCTGAAGAAATGGGATATTTACCAAAACACTATAGTGGCAATGAATAGAATTGCAAATGTTTGTTAAAGTTATCCAAACATTCCTACTCTTTCTTCCAACCCCTCTTTCCTCCCTCTTTAACATTATTTTATTATTAAAATGCATAATAGTTAGACAAAAATTCTGTATTTCTTTGAGTTTTGCAAGTTTTATAATTGTGCATTAGCGTGTTATGGGCTACTTTTGATTAGTTATTGGGGTATCTTTGTCATGCAGACCTGGCAATCCTGCTTGTATATGTCTCTGCACATTAAACTGTGATAGGATAAAGTATTTTAACATGACTTATTGCAATGTACTGTACATGGATTAGTCTTGAGCCTTGAGGTTTTTTTTTTTTTTATGGAAATATACATTATCCAGAACATTATCACATTTTATTTAGCCACATAAATCATTTGCTCAAATAAAAAGCTTTTATTTTGTTTTATTTTGTTTATTTTTTGTCATTACTTGATTGTGATTGGTCAGTTACTTCATATATACAATATACTGACTGCTAAACTGTCTCAGACTGATTTCTTACACAATAATAAGAATATTCCATGTCAAGTCAAGTCACCTTTATTTATATAGCGCTTTATATAATACAGATTTTTTCAAAGCAGCTTTACAGTGATAACAGGAAAATTATGCATTTAGGCTGTTGTTCAGCTGAAGTCAGTTCAGTGTTGATTCTGTTCCGTTGTAAAGATCATCATTTATTAAAATAGGTCATTTCATCTAGAAAGCAGTTCGGGGTTTAGTTTATCGATATAGAATTCATGTTTAATGTGATAGTTTCATTGCACTTATATCTAAACATAATATAGCGTTAGTGCCGAGATTTTTCGCGTTAATAAATACATAGATCCGCAAAGTTTACTTGTATTCCCTACTGGTCTAGTGGTAGAACTTTTGTAAATCATGTCAGAGCTTCTGGGTTCTAATCTGCCCTCGTATAGTTTTTTTTTTCTCATCAAAACTGAATATCATCAGTGATTGTATATCAAAAGCAGGGACAGTTTTTTTTTGTGCATTTTGTTTTGTGATTTCACAAGAACAAACAGAAAGTCTCCAAAACTTCGTTAAGCAATAGATTAAAGCAATCGTCCGTGTGAAGACTGCACAGTGTGCATGAGCCACAAGAGAAATTCGCGCCACAGATGGCAGCGGCAGCGGCAACGAGCGCCAGATCGTCTCTTAATTTAACAAACAAAATTATGCTCTGCTAGTTAACTGGAGATGTTTTGTTTGTATTAGTTAGGTTCAGCCATGCCGTGAGATGTTTCAAAATGTGGTGGGGACAATATTGACCCTGGCAAAAAAGTGGTGGGGACATGTCCCACCCGCAAATTACGCCTATGTTCTCATACAACAGCGTCAGTACAGTCAGATCAATAATATTGTTGAATATTAAGTGTCCCCAACTAAGCAAGATGGGGATAGTTGCAAGTAGGGATGTCACAAGTACCGGTACTTCGGTACCAATTCGGTACTGACATTTTGAAAATGTGATGATACCAGCATTTCTGTAGTACCGGTAGTACCGGGTATATTCCTTACCCACTAATAGGCAGCTGCTTTCAGTCGCTTCCATATTTATCTAAGCGCAGGGTTTCAGACTATAGCCGAATATATATATATTAGTGTCTGTGAATATTATACCGCAAAAGACTATTTAAATATTAATCCTGCATGTTCTGCGTCTCTGTGTGAATGAATGGCGCAGACGTTTGGTTTCATTTGCCACGCACACGCACGCACGCACGCACACGCGACACTCGCTGTCTTTTTAGCCTCTGTTGTGTCACTATATGAGGACATTAACGCATGGACTTAATCTCCAGAACCGCTCTGAGAGTCACTTCATGAGCATTTTACTGTTTCATTTGAAAAAACTATCGTCATATCATAAAAACACAGACACTCAAAGGTCTTCACGGCAAACTGTCAAAATAAAAGTTCGGTTTAACTTGAAGAAATTGACAGAAATATATTAGGCTACTGTTGTACAGTAGATTTATCTACGTCTCAATGTAATAATAATACTAATAATATTAATTATACTACTACTACTAATAATAATAATAATAATTATTATTATTATTATTATTATTAGGTGTGCCTAGAGGGTTGCTTATTTTTCACTTGATCTTTTGGTAACAGTTTAGAATAATGGTCCGTCATTATCTATGCAGGAAGTAATGCAGCACTAATGAGTAGTACTACATTAACACTTCAGCTACTACTATTACCTATATAGAAACAAGCTTAACTAATCAGTAAATAATATCAAATTTAGGATATAGTTCCTTGTTAAGTAATCAATAATTACTGAATGAGATTAGACTCATTAATAACTATTAACTGACAAATTATAAAGAACATTATTGTGTGTCTGAGACTTAATCAATCACATTTTTTACTCTGAATATAGTCATAAAATGCATCACTAATTACTCAAGTGTTATCTAGTCACTCTGCAGGAACTACTAGTGATCTGGACCATTATTTTTAAAGTGAAAAAACATATTTTTCGCTTTAAAATAATGGTCCAGATCACTAGCAGTCCTTGAAGAGTGACTAGGTACTTGAGTAATTAGTGATGCATTTTATGACTATATTCAGAGTAAAGAAGGACAATCTTCAAGAACTACTAGTGATCTGGACCATTATTTTAAAGTGGAAAAACATCTTTTTCACTTTAAAATAATGGTCCAGATCACTAGTAGTTCCTGCATAGTGACTAGGTAACACTTGAGTAATTAGTGATGCATTTTATGACCATGTTGAGAGTAAAAAAAGACAATTGCTCACATCTCAGACACATTAATATAGTGATTAGTAATTATTTATAATTTGTCATAGTTACATATTAGTTCTTAGTGATGACAATCTCATTCATTAACTATTGATTACCTAATAAGTAACTATCTTAGTCCTAAATTCGATATTACTTACTGATTAGTTCGGCTTGTTTCCATATTAGTTAATAGTAGTAGCTGAAGTGCTAATGCAGTACTACTCATTAGTCCTGCATTACTTCCTGCATAGATACCTATTAATGACGGACCATTATTCTAAAGTGTTACCGATCTTTTTTTTTATAAACAATGTTTACTTTTAAACAACGTAGCCTTTAAATGTTTGTGTTATTTACTTATAATGATTATCATAAATAATAAACTCATTGAATTTAATTTCATATTTTTTTCAAATAGTTAAATAAAATAGTAAAATAGTTCCAACAGATTTTGCTGTGGTATTGAAAGTGGTACCGAGAACCATAACATTTTAATGGTATTGGTACCGACTACTGGAATTTTGGTATTGTGACATCCCTAGTTGCAAGGAATCCAAACTCCATCAGGTAACCGAATGGAGAGAAACAAAACTTTGGGAGAAACCAGGCTCAGCCAGGGGGACCGGTTGTCCTCTGGCCAACGAAAGAACATTATGTCTATTTATTGACTTGTCTATTTTTTGACTTACTCTGTAAGTAGCCCTTTAAGAATTTAAATAATGTACAGCCACGTTACAGTCCTAATCACTGGGCTGTTCAGCTGACAATGACAAGGAGAACTCTTCATTGTTGAAACGTATTGGTCTTTTTTATTGGACATCTTTCACAGTCTAATGCAGCAGCATAAATAACATTTGCTCTCTTAAGTCGCTACAGGCCCCTGGCTTCCTACAAATTACAGCTCTAATTTTACGCTTTTGCTTGTTGTCATAACTAAACTGCCTTCAGGAGATGCAGACGGGTTCAAAGAGAATCCACAGAGGTTTCACTGCCCGTTTTGATTTTAGTCAGGGTGTTTTTTAAGCTAGAAGTTGCTGACTATTACGGCATCAGTAGTGGTCTGTCAAGTGGTCAACTTAAATGTTCCAGTAACATTACATGTTCAAGAGAAACCATATAAGACAACAGAAGCATCTGCTAAATGCTGTTCATCTAGTTGACGCTATACTCATTAATTCCTAACACCATTGTTTGGCTTTCTAATACTTATGGGCCATTTAAAGCAACACTTCACATTTACATTTATATTTAATGCATTTAGCAGATAGATTGAATGAAAAATAGTAGCACTGATGCTTGCCTTAGCCAGCAGCACTAATAAAAAGAGACTCTCTGAGCTGAGAGGGAAGAATTGGGCATCCGAGGGAAGATTTGATCACATTACGATTCTGCTCCATATCATCTGCTGAATACAGCTCCTCCAGGCCTGTAGAATCAGTCCTGTCCAGCACATCATTCAGCACAATGCATGATGGACACAAATTAGGGCCTTCTGGTTAAGGTAAGAAGCTACATGGGATTGAAAGGCAAGGGGAGACCGAATTAAGTGTGATACAGGACAGAAATGGTCAGCAGATGCATCAGTAAACTGATAATAATGTGCTAAACAATGCAGCTGTGCTGACTGAGCAGTTCCTACAGAACATTTACATAATTGTACACTTATGTTTAGGGTTCAGTTTTGTGACTGCACTCCTGTTTATAGGCACCTAAAAATAAAAATGTTGTCATCATTTACTCACCATCATGTCGTTCCAAACCTTTCTTTCTTCTGTGGAATACAAAAAAAGATTTTCTAATGACTTGTGCTCTTTATGTATCGACTCTTCAATGCCTCTAGACAAAATCTTTTTCGACAACTTTTTTATCTCACTCTTTGTCTGTGTTGACCTTGCACTTCATTAGCTTGATGGAGGACGCAAACGCAAACCTGCTGAGGGCCTCATTATTAGCGGCTGCTCATATAAGTAAACAACAGCTCTGATGAATGTGTTCAACATCAAAATCAACAGAAAAGATCAATGCACACAACAGCTTCAAAAAAACAACTGTTGTTATATTGTCACAAAAAAAGCTAAATTATAAAGAATCAACTGATCAGCTGCCATCCTTTGAGAGATAAAGCATTTTTGACCATTTTTGTTTCTGCAAGAACAGAAATTTTGAGGAAGAAAGAGGATTTTGAGAGTAAAAGAGTATTGTTTCAGCAAATGTCTTAGTACTTACATGGTTCCCTTTTTTTAAAATACTTTTTAGTTTTTAGTATTAAAGTGTTGATTGTTTTATGTAATTTTTTATTTGTAATAAAAATGTATAAAATATCATGACAATGTTTTTTTTTTGTTGCTATTGGTTTCATCAATATGTATGTGTGTGTGTGTATATATGTATGTGTGTGTGTATACGCCTGCCTTTACATGCACATGAACTTTAATGACATCCCATTCTTAATCCGAGTTTAATATGGAGTTGGCCCACTCTTTGCAGCTATAACAGCTTCAACTCTTCTGGGAAGGCTTTCCACAAAGTTTAGGCGTGTGTTTATGGGAATTTTTGACCATTCTTCTGGAAGCTCATTTGTGAGGTCAGGCACTGATGTTGGACGAGAAGGCCTGGCTCGCAGTTTCCGCTCTAATTCATCCCAAAGGTGTTCTATCAGGTTGAGGTCAGGACTCTGTGCAGGCCAGTCAAGTTCCTCCACACCAAACTCGCTCATCCATGGCTTTATGGACCTTGCTTTGTGCACTGGTGCACAGTCATGTTGGAACAGGAAGGGGCCTTCCCCAAACTGTTCCCACAAAGTTGGGATCATGAAATTGTCCAAAATGTCTTGGTATGCTGAAGCATTAAGATTTCCTTTCACTGGACCTAAGGGGCCAAGCCCAACCCCTGAAAAAACAACCCCACACCATAATCCCCCCTCCACCAAACTTTACACTTGGCACAATGCAGTCAGGCAAGTACCGTTCTCCTGGCAACCGCCAAACCCAGACTCGTCCATCAGATTGCCAGACAGAGAAGCGTGATTCCTCACTCCAGAGAACACATCTCCACTGCTCTAGCCATGGAAACCCATTCGATGAAGCTCTCTACTCACTGTTCTTGAGCTAATCTGAAGGCCACTCGAAGTTTGGAGGTCTGTAGCTATTGATTCTGCAGAAAGTTGGCGACTTCTGCGCACTGTGCGCCTCAGCATGCGTTGACCCCGCTCTGTGATTTTACGTGGCCTACCACTTCGTGGCTGAGTTGCTGTTGTTCCCAGTTGCTTCCACTTTGTTATAATGCCACTAACAGTTGACCGTGGAATATTCAGTAGTGAGGAAATTTCACGAATGGACTTAATGCACAGGTGGCAACCTATCAAGGTACCACGCTTGAATTCACTGAGCTCCTGAGAGCGACCCATTCTTTCACAAATATTTGTAGAAGCAGTCTGCATGCCTAGGTGCTGATTTTATACACCTGGAAGTGATTGGAACACCTGAATTCAATGATCTGGAAAAAAACAATTCTTAATTATTTTTTTTTGTTTTTATAATGTACTAATTATTATAATGTTCTAATTTACCCCCACTGCATACTCTCACTGTCATTAATTATTATTTGTCTAGACATTATTTGCCTTCATTATTTCTCTCAGACCAATCCCACGTATGACTCATGTAAGTAAATACTGATGAATTAAATACAAAAAAATTTAAGATTTTGTAACAATTGAACCTTTCTATTCCTCCGTAAAATCCATAAAAACATGGTCATGGCACATGGTCTCTTCTGACTCATGGAGAAGTCCATCAGATTTTCTATAAGATTTTATTACGTTTGGACTCATCAACCCACCACTTCAGCTTCTTCATGTGGAACATGTCCGAGACGTACTACTGGTTTACAGGAAGACACATAATATAATTTCTTCAAATACTCCATTGTTTAGTTCTGCATGTATTATGAGTTTTTTTTTAAAGGTAACTAAAAATCTAGTTTTGTAATATCATGTGGAGATTTCATACCATTATATTATATTATATTATATTATATTATATTATATTATACAACTTTAAGTAATCAGGCTGTGTCTCTGCAGTTTAAAATTTGTTTTTATTTGTTAATGCATTGTAATATCACACCTGGATTTTGAATGTGAATGAACGTGTGACACATTTGCTTGAGAAGGATGGATTGGTCTTTGTATTGATTCCAGCGGGTCCTGAAAGAAGTCTAATCCTTTCTGTCTCTCTTTGGTCACATCAGAGTAATCCTGCTTAACGGAACTCTTTGATTAATGATAAACCAACAAAAAAAAAAAAAGAGAAGAATAAAGCAAGGCCTGGTAAAGTGTAAAACTTTCATTATCTGTCATAGCAACTTTGTGTACTTTAGAAGAGCGACAACAAGAGAGAAAAAGAGTAGGGGAAAGCGAAATATCTAGTGCAACTATGGAGACGTCTGGAGAAATTAATGAGGTCACGTCATTTCAAGGTTTGGCAATATTTCTCGCAGCAGGTAGACAGGAGCTGTTGTCTGCCGCATCTCTGAGTGCGTGACATTTACCTAATTAACTCGTGGCCATTTTTGATGCGTCGCCCACAGGAACTGCAGAGTGATACTGACCACTCCCACTCAGCAATGTTGGCTTCATTAGGGAAAATGTCATCAGCTATTTTAACTCGATATCTTCTTCATGGAAGGTACTCTACCTGAGTGAGTGAAGGTCAAGGAGAGGGCAGTGGCGGATCTTTGGTTTTGTGGTATATTTAACACTGGCGTTCCTTTTAGATATGCTGTCTTTGGGGTCTGCGCTGTGTTGCATGTAATCGCAAACTGTCAAGGACACAATGACACACATGCATAGGAAATATATAAATGTGGTAACTGGTGTTCTGTCTTGGTCTCTAGTGTGAAGTATCAGTGTTATCTTAGGAGGCATGTGCTCATGAAAGAATATCCTAGCATATTCTGCCAGAGGGCACTGCAACTGCCCATAAACAAACTCCTACAGAGAGATAAACATTTATCACTAATTATCATAACGAAAATTCACAAACACAGATGTCAGCATGTGCTCTAATAAACCTGAAACTAATAAACCTTTTTTGTTTGTTTTGTTCATATGTCACCAAGTACAGGTAGGCTACTTAGACCAGAAAGTTTATTTTTCTCTCTTTCTAACAAGGATCATAAAAAAAAACGACTTTATGCTCACCATTGAAAATTCAATAAGCAGGTTTACAAGGCCAAACAAGCCACAAATAATGTAAAATATCAAGCTGTGTTGACGTTCTTGGGTCATTGTCTGATCTTATGCTACTTTTGTTTTCAGATTCTTCCCTGATCTCGCCAACGCACACAAACAAACATGCTTCAAACTACATTTTTCCTCTCTGTCCTTCAAATCGTAGTCACTTCACTTTTCTGTTAAAGCGGTATTGTTGTCACTGACACCATCTTTCATAATTAAAATCTGATTTCTGGCATTTTATGTGTGGATGTTTATTTGTGTGGATTTTTGTTACTTTGGTAATTTCTGTGTACATGTATAATGTTCGTGACATTAGTTCATTTGTTCACTGTATATGGTAATGGTTTAGCAAAGATGTACCTTCTATTAAATCAAAGAATCCTGAAAAATATACAAATGTAGCACAACTGTTTTCAACATTGATAATTCATAGTTCCCTTTAGTTCAGTCACTCCGAGTTACATCAGTGACTGATGAAATGGGGGTTTCGCTTAGAAGCCTATCATCTTCGAGTTCTTACAAAACGAGCCAATGGCAATGAATTGCCATGGGTCTGCGGAATTTGCATAGTGTAACTCCGCCCCACCGTGTGGGTATATAAGGAAGGTCGCTGGCAATCTCGATTTATGTTTCTGCTTTGGAGCCAAGAGTATTCTTCACTCCTGCAAGCCTGAAAATCTGAGTTTTCTCTTCAGTTCTTCGAGACGAGCGGTTCTCCAGTGTGTTGGTGTGACAGCGCGTTCCAGCGATTCCACATTGCCTGCTTGCTGGTCTGTGCAGTAATCTGCAACAGCTGTGTGTGTTTCCTGGGTGCTTCAACACTCTGCAGAGCTTCCTCTCACAAAAGAGCTTGCGCGTGTCACGTCTTTTTAAAGATGTCTCGCCCGTGCACTTCTGGGTGCGGTTGATCTCTGTCGCCGTCTGATGGGCACAATCACTGCTTGACGTGTTTGGGCTTACAGCACACTCAAGCAGCGTTTGTGGATGAGTCATGTTCTCACTGCGGGAACATGACCATCGCGATGTTGCGGTCGAGACTCAATGACCTCCGTAATGGAGGTAGAGTCCCCTCTGCCACACCCCAATCTATCCCTTCCACGAGAGGTGATACTTTGGCTGGTGGCCAGGGTGACCTGAGGGTTACGGTGTGGAATAAAGCCCCGACGATCCTTCCTCGGGCCACACCCCCCTCTTGCACACCACTACCCGCGAGTGTTCGGACTGAAACACCGGGACCGTCTGCGAACGCCCCGCGTGTTTTGTTTGGCGCTCCAGACAAGGACGAGATGTCGATCGCCGCATCACAAGGTGGGCTGGAGTCCTCTGGGGATAAAGATTCGGCTATGCTGCCGCCTTCAGGCCGAGTCCGACCCGGAGTTGACAGCCATGTTATCTCGGGCAGCAGCGAGCATCGGGCTGGAGTGGAACCCTCCGCCCTGTCCCGAGCGCTCGCGGCTGGATGATTGGTTGTTGGGGGCGGTGCGTCCTGACAGCCGTCAGGCCCCACCCCCAATACCTTTCTTTCCCGAGGTGCATGAGGAGGTCACAAGATCCTGGAAGTCCCCGTTGTCTTCCCGTGATCGTTTGCCGGCCTCCTCCGCCTTCTCTATCCTCGACGGGGCCGCGGCTAAAGGGTACACTGGGGTTGAACCTGTTGAACGCTGTGTTGCGATGCAACTGTGTCCACAGAGTGCTTCAACGTGGCGCGGTGATCCTAAGCACCCCTCCAAGGCCTGTAGGTTCTCGTCTACCTTGGTGGCGAAGTCCTACAGAGCTGCGGGGCAGGCCGCAGCCTCACTGCATGTCATGGCCATCCTTAAGGTCTACCAGGCCAGGATGCTCAGGGACATGCACGAGAGTAGAGCTGACCCAGGGCTCATGGATGAACCCTTTACAGGCTTCCGCTCAAAATGTTGCCAGCCAAATGCATTTTCGAATGCGTTCATCTGTTGGATTGGTTTGCAGCGATCGACCTGAAGGACGCGTACTTTCATGTTTCCATTCTTCCTCGACATAGACCGTTTCTACAGTTTGCTTTCGAGGGGCAGGCATACCAGTACACGGTTCTCCCATTCGGGTTAGCCCTGTCTCCTCGCGTCTTCACGAAAGTCGTCGAGGCAGCCCTTGTGCCACTCAGGTAACACGGGGTTCACATCCTGAACTATCTCTACGACTGGCTGATACTAGCTCACTCTCGAGACCAGGTTTGCGAACACAGGGACCTGGTGCTCCAGCACCTCGCCCGACTGGGCCTTCGGGTCAACTGGGAAAAGAGCAAACTCTCCTCCGTGCAGAGGATCTCTTTTCTCGGTATGGAAATCGACTCGGTCGCCATGTACGCACAGCTTACGAGCGAATGCGTGCAGTCACTGCTGACTTGCCTGCGTCAATTCGAGGGCAAGAGTGCGGTTCCACTGAAGTTATTTCAGAGGCTCCTGGGGCATATGGCATCCGCAGCGGTGGTCACGCCGCTTGGACTGCTTCATATGAGACCGCTTCAGCACTGGCTTCGCGATCGAGTCCCGAGATGGGCATGGCAACCAGGCACGCTCCGGGTACCAGTGACTCGGGCCTGCCATCAGACCTTCACCCCATGGTCGAACCTCTTCTTTCTATGGGCCGGAGTGCCCTTAGAACGAGTTTCCACACATGTTGTTGTATCAACAGATGCCTCTGCCACGGGCTGGGGTGCCATGTGCAATGGGCATGCTGCCGTGGGACAGGACCACAGTGCCTCCTGGACAGGACCCCAGCGCCTCCTGCATGTCAATTGCCTCGAGTTGCTGGCAGCACGCTTCGCTCTGCACCGCTTCCGGGCGTTGCTCAAGGGCCAACACGTACTAGTACAGTCAGACAACATGGCCACAGTAGCGTACATCAATCCTGCCGTATGTAACTCGCTCGCCATCTCCTCCTATGGAGTCAGAAGCATCTGAGGTCGCTTCGTGCCATTCACATCCCGGAAGAGCTGAATCGTGCAGCCGACAAGCTCTCACGGTTTCAGCCACTTCCTGGGGAATGGAGACTCCATCCCCAGACGGTTCAGCTGATTTGGGAACAGTTCGTCGACACACAGCTAGATCTGTTTGCCTCCCACGACTCTTCCCATTGCCGCTTGTTTTACTCCCTGACCGAGGGGACCTTCGGCACGGAAGCACTAGCGCACAGCTGGCCGTGGGGCCTCCGCAAGTATGCGTTTCCCCCAGTGAGCCTTCTTGCACAGACTCTGGGCAAGATCAGGGAGGACGAGGAGCAGGTTCTTTTGGTTGCGCCTCATTGGCCCAGCTGGACATGGTTCTCTGAAATGGTACTCCTCGCGACAGCCCCTCCCTGGCCGATTCCTCTGAGGAAGGACCTCCTTTCTCAGAGACGGGGCACCCTCTGGCACCCACGTCCCGATCTATGGAACCTGCACGTGTGGGTCCTGGACGGGACGCTGCAGGTTTGAGTACATCACTGACTACATCACTTCCACTAGGGCTTTGTCCACGAGACAAGCCTATGCGTTGAAGTGGAACCTCTTCGTCACCTGGTGTTCTTCTCGCCGAGAAGACCCCTGAAAATGCCCGACCGGGTCCGTGCTCTCCTTCCTCCAAGAAGGGTTGGAACGAAGGCTGTCTCCTTCCACCCTGAAGGTGTACGTGGCCACTATCTCTGCGCACCACGACCTTGTGGAGTCAAAAACGGTGGGTCAGCATGACCTGGTCATCAGGTTCCTGAGGGGGGCTAGGAGACTAAATCCTCCTCGCTCTCCTCTCATACCCTCTTGGGACCTTGCAGTGGTCTTATCCGCCCTGCAGAGAGCTCCCTTTGAGCCTTTGCGATCAGTGGAGCTTAAGTTTCTGTCTATGAACACAGCACTCCTGGTCGCTTTGGCCTCCATCAAGAGAGTAGGGGACCTGCAGGCATTTTCGGTTGACGAAGCGTGCCTGGAATTTGGGCTGGCTAACTCTCACGTGATCCCGAGACCCCGGCCTGGATATGTACCCATGGTTCCCACCACTCCTTTCAGAGATCAGGTGGTGAACCTGCAAGCGCTGCCCTCGGAGGAGGCAGACCCAGCCTTGGCACTGCTCTGTCCAGTACGCACCCTCCGTGCTTACGTAGACAGAACGCAGGTTTCAGGACCTCAGACCAGCTCTTTGTCTGTTATGGTGGGAAGCTGAAGGGAAAGGCTCTCTCCAAGCAAAGGTTGTCTCACTGGATAGTGGACGCTATTGTCTTGGCTTACCAGACGCAGGGTCGTCCATGCCCCCTAGGGGTGAGGGCACACTCCACCCAGAGTGTGGCCTCCTCCTGGGCGCTAGCGCATGGCGCCTCGCTTACAGACATCTGCAGAGCTGCAGGCTGGGCAACACCCAATACATTTGCGAGATTCTATAATCTCCGAGTGGAGCCAGTGTCCTCCCGTGTACCCGCTTCCAGTAGCCAGTAACTAGGACCTGCTCGGTGTCATCGCTTGCTTGCCATTCCACTCCACGGACTGGAAACGTGCGATATTTCCTCAGGTGAGTTTCCTCCTCTGAAGCCCTGAGTTCCTCCAGCACTGTTGATGCCGACACCAGAGGGCATGCCCGCTTGGTCAGCCCTCGTGTTAGGCTAGGTGCCTCCATGTGCATGGTTCCCTCATTGGGCAACCCCCACATGTGTATTTCCACTGTAAGCCTCTCTGAGCATGTCTCTTTCCCTTGGCAAGCCCCTTGCCACCCTGGGGTTGAAACATTCCACCCTTTGGGCTGGATACCCCAGTGTGTTCCATATGTATCCCGCTCGTGGGTCATATGTGTATTCTTAAGTCCTCCCTGCAGGTAGGCATTGTGTTGCATATTTCCACGTGGGATATGCTTCCCAGTGTACCTTGGTATTCCTGTGTTTAGTTGAGCCCTTCGTCCGTGCTAATCTCACGACAGGGAGCTCAGACTTGCACAGGGCACTGGAAGACAGCTGAGGTGGCGTGATTAGATTGGACACCCATTTCGTCAGTCACTGACATAACTCGGAGTGACTGAACGAAAGGGAACGTCTCGGTTATGAATGTAACCCTCGTTCCCTGAGGAGGGAACGGAGACGTTACGTCTCTCTGCCACTTCCGCTGTACCGCTGGAACGGTCGGGAGTTCAGTCTCGGCTCCTCAGCAGGTAACAAAAATCGAGACACTGTGGGGCGGAGTTACAGCACTGCCATATGGCACTGCCATTGGGCGTTTTCTAGATCTCGAAGATGATAGGCTTCTAGGCGAAACCCCCATTCGTCAGTCACTGACGTTACTCGGAGTGACTGAACGAAAGGGAATAGTTATTTTAAATTGTAATAATATTTCACAATATTTCTGTTTTCACTGTAATTTTGATCAAATAAATGCAGCCTACAAAAACCTTAAAACTCCTTCAGCTCCTTCAGCACAAGCTCAGTTGCTGCAGTTCTGCTGAACTTTCCTTTTTAGCATAGATTTGTGGTTGCGTCTTGTTTTAATTTGCTGCATCCTTAATGTAATTTTAATGGTAATATGTCACTCTTTTTTTCTTTTTTTAATTGATGCTACTATAGTGGCAGTTTAAATGTGTGTTGTGGTTGATACTCGTTTTGGTTTTTAACCAGTTTTTTTTTTCTATTTCCTTTTTGTTGGACATTTTGTTGATTTTACATGCTGGAGTTTCAATATATTATTTTAATCTTAAGACACTTGGATCATCCACCACAGATAATTGGCAGTCGCATATTGCAAAGCTTTATTTACTCTACATTTATTATTCTCTGTTCCCCTTACAAAAGCAAATTACATGGCCTTGTGCATGTGTGTTATCTAGACGGGCTTCTTTCTGTCTGAACATTCTCACGCAGACACATTCCTTCTGGTTTAAATCCCCTACATAGTTATGGGTGACACGCTAATAGCCAAGCAAATTGTCCATGGCGAAAAATCAATTTAGAAAATTGATTGAATTCTTACAGGTCTGTTTGGAAGTCATTGAGAGATCAGAGAGATGTATGTCTCAGGGTTTTGCTGTGGTTGTGCGTCTAGTATGCCCATATATTGGAAAGCCAGTAATTCTTGCATTGACAAATCTGTTTTCCGTCTCCCACTTCTGTTTACATGTTTTATTATGTACGCCCTTACACACAAAATATGAAGGTTTCATTTACACTTTTTTTAATGGAGACTTGACACCCCTTGAAAAGGGCTTAAATGGGTCATATGTTTTTGTCATTTTTTTCCATGACATCAGTTGAGTGTCTTTTTTGTTTGTTTTGCATCTATTATATTATATTATATTATTTTAATTTTATTTTGCAATTTAATCTGGTTTTGCAATTTGTACTGAAATGTTTTGAAACTTTCTAAAAATACAATTTTTTCCTATGTTGGGATTCTTTATAAAGATATACAGAGCGGCAGGTTTGACAGACTATCCTTATTTTTTAATTTTATCATGAGTAATTCTGATCTTTAGGAATCTGTCCCACTTTTTTTATAATTACCTCTCTGTGACTGGATTAACCAAGTTTCTGAACCCCAAACAGGCTTCGTTGATGTAAATAAGGGCAGTCATGTGTTGATGTGTTCATCTGTCTGACATTGCACAAATTAAAAAAAGAGACCTTTTTGCAGCATAATTTCAAAATATCGTCTTACTGCACTGAGGAAATTTACAGTTCTAAAAGTTATAGTATATGTTCATAATACAATGAACTCTTTTCAAAAGATTTCAAAAGATTAAGCAGAATTGGATTGCTCTTGATATGACCCCTTTAAACTTTGACTGTGGATTCTTCATGTGGAGTTTTTGGCACTGAATATTATTCACTGTGTGGTTTTATAGACACATTCTCTTCGGAAGTTTGGACCGCTCCGTGTCAAGAGGGATTTGAGATGCCGGTTTTCTTGGCATCTGAGAAATGTGTGTGTTTCTGTGGGCTTTCAAATGTGGCTTTGTCAGCTTGTTACGGTGGCCTTGTGCTACACTGACAGCTCTGCAGCATTTGTCAAAGTAGCTGCGAGAGCTGTGTGAAATGGCGTCAGTTTTGTGAGACAAGTTATTTGTTATTTTGACGTTTCCACAGTCGTAAGATGAATATGGGATTGAACTGGCTAATGACTTCGGTTTCTTTTACTCCTGTTCAACAATGTGGGCATTACATCACAATACACTGCAGCAAATTTAAATAATATGCGTCTCTTTCTAGAATGCAGATTAAATGTTCTCAGAGGATGAAAGTAGTGTGTGTTTTAGTTCATAGGTGTGAGGCTTTGAGAGGTTGCATTACAAACTGCTTTTCAAAGGATTTTCATTATGCGTGTGTGTGGTTGATCTCTGGTGATCCCAGAGACTAATTTAGATGCATCTATTTCTCGCTCTGATTAGTCAGCCCATTAAACCTCACAAACGCGCTCCACGGGCCGGACGCAATCACGCCCATGGCTTCTGTGCAGAACCGTGCTGGCCATCTGTCCCTGGACATCCCATAATGCATCCCAAAGCCTGATGAATATTATAGGCACAGAGGGAGATGGTCCTTACCAAATAGAAATATAGACATCTTATTCTAGTGTCCAAGACCACATACTGAAGGTTCTTGAATTACTGCTGAATATGTACACAAAAATGTATTTTAAATCAAATTCATTTTAATTCTTTTATTTTTTTCCTTTAAAAGAAAAATATTTTTGTGAATTTAAAGACTATTCAAAGCCAGAATGCTGCCAGTATCGTGCTGTTTGACTACAGTGACGCATATGTGACTAATGTAATATGATGAAAATTGCTTGTCTTTTGCCATCAAAAAAACCCTGACAAATAGGTACTTTGCCCACATTACTAAAAAAGTGCTAGTACAACATTTTATACCTTAAAGTAGCAGA
This sequence comes from Coreius guichenoti, assembly GCA_039654105.1. Lineage (NCBI taxonomy): Eukaryota > Metazoa > Chordata > Actinopteri > Cypriniformes > Gobionidae > Coreius > Coreius guichenoti. The sequence continues at coordinate 20,535,391 of CM077172.1, read as the reverse complement.
TTTTTTTGTTAGTGAAAAGACCATTACAGGTGTCTTTGCATGTCAAGTATGTTTGTGTCTCAGTTGTAATACATTCTTAAAGGCATGTTATCTGAATTCCTCTTGTATATATGGATAGTGATGTGTATGTTTTCTTAATGCAAAGACGTCCCATTGCATAATTGACTGCTTCCATGTTCCACTCCCCTCAACATGTGCGTATTTGCTCATTCATATTAAAGTCCAGTCGTGTGACAGGCAAAGACATGTAGATCTATTTATGGATAGATTAGATGTTGTTTAAAGCAGTAACAAAAGAATAATGGATACTTTGACCCTGATTTTTGTTGTGTGCATGGTAAATAAAAGATCAATATATAGATATATGATATATTGCTTTCAAAATTTTATTTTACTGGTCCAATGATCTCCAAAGGTCACAAAGATGCTTTTCTCTGTGTGTCCACTATATACTCAAAAGGGCTGTACGATTAATCGAAATCAAACCGCAATCGCGATTTGGCTTATGTGCGATTATGAAAGCGTAAAGGCAGCGATTTTAATTAAATAAATACACTCACCTAAAGGATTATTAGGAACACCATACTAATACTGTGTTTGACCCCCTTTCGCCTTCAGAACTGCCTTAATTCTACGTGGCATTGATTCAACAAGGTGCTGAAAGCATTCTTTAGAAATGTTGGCCCATATTGATAGGATAGCATCTTGCAGTTGATGGAGATTTGTGGGATGCACATCCAGGGCACGAAGCTCCCGTTCCACCACATCCCAAAGATGCTCTATTGGGTTGAGATCTGGTGACTGTGGGGGCCATTTTAGTACAGTGAACTCATTGTCATGTTCAAAAAACCAATTTGAAATGATTCGAGCTTTGTGACATGGTGCATTATCCTGCTGGAAGTAGCCATCAGAGGATGGCTACATGGTGGTCATAAAGGGATGGACATGGTCAGAAACAATGCTCAGGTAGGCCGTGGCATTTAAACGATGCCCAATTGGCACTAAGGGGCCTAAAGTGTGCCAAGAAAACATCCCCCACACCATTACACCACCACCACCAGCCTGCACAGTGGTAACAAGACATGATGGATCCATGTTCTCATTCTGTTTACGCCAAATTCTGACTCTACCATCTGAATGTCTCTACAGAAATCGAGACTCATCAGACCAGGCAACATTTTTCCAGTCTTCAACTGTCCAATTTTGGTGAGCTTGTGCAAATTGTAGCCTCTTTTTCCTATTTGTAGTAGAAATGAGTGGTACCCGGTGGGGTCTTCTGCTGTTGTAGCCCATCCGCCTCAAGGTTGTGCGTGTTGTGGCTTCACAAATGCTTTGTTGCATACCTCGGTTGTAACGAGTGGTTATTTCAGTCAAAGTTGCTCTTCTATCAGCTTGAATCAGTCGGCCCATTCTCCTCTGACCTCTAGCATCAACAAGGCATTTTCGCCCACAGGACTGCCGCATACTGGATGTTTTTCCCTTTTCACACCATTCTTTGTAAACTCTAGAAATGGTTGTGCGTGAAAATCCCAGTAACTGAGCAGATTGTGAAATACTCAGACCGGCCCGTCTGGCACCAACAACCATGCCACGCTCAAAATTGCTTAAATCACCTTTCTTTCCCATTCTGACATTCAGTTTGGAGTTCAGGAGATTGTCTTGACCAGGACCACACCCCTAAATGCATTGAAGCAACTGCCATGTGATTGGTTGATTAGATAATTGCATTAATGAGAAATTGAACAGGTGTTCCTAATAATCCTTTAGGTGAGTGTATATGCCCAGCATGTTAGTGAAGAGCAGCTCTGTGATCAGCAGTAAACTCTCCTCCATCTGAAAGCACTGCGAGTTTGAGTTGCTTAAGTATAATTATAACGTGCGTTTGAAAAAACAACACGCGTCAAACATCTTCACAAACTAGTAATGCGGAGCGTTCATAAACCTGTTGTCCAACAAAAGATGTTTAATAACATGTTTTAACTCACTTCATGTTGTCAGTTGAGTGTTTGAAATTTCCTTTTTGTGAGCTGATGTGTACAATATATTATTTTATAGTATTCTATACAGTGATAAAGTCTATGCCGATTAGATTTAGCACTGCATTATAATATACTTTATTATTATGAAAACACCTGAGAAGGCTTGAAGAACTCAAATACACCATATATTGTCGAAGTCGTATGTTTATTGTCTTCATGTTTAATCAGTCAAAGCGCTTCTATCTTCTTTTTATTCAGCTTCACATTAGGGATTTCCTGAAAAACGTCATTATATTACTTCTCTCTGAGGCATATGTGGCGTTTCTGCTCGAGGGTGCCCTCTGGCTTCCAGTATGAATGAAACATGAGTGTGTTTAGCACCCAGCAGTGTTCACTCCATCCCATTTTGGATAAAAAATAGGAAAAATAATACTTCTCTCTAAATATATTTATATGACAATCCATATGTTTTTCTCCAGTGTACAGGAGGTTTTTTTTTTTTTCCCACAGTGGATAAGAGGCTCATATTTCATATTAAACTTGTTTCATATTAGACTTGTTCTTGATTTTGCATACCTCCTGACAAAAATTAAGAAGTTGATATCACAGATAAAAAGCACAGATTTGTATAATAATAATAATAATAATAATAATAATAATTATTATTATTATTATTACCTTTCTAATGATTTTTAGTCATAGGCTGCCTGCATGTTAACAGGTAACCCTGCAGTTTTTTGTAAAATAAGTTTTCTGTTAAATATAATTATTATTATTATTATTATTATATTGTTATATTTATTCTTAAATACTCTATTTTTATTTTTTTTAATAATGAAAATGTTATTGTAATAGTATTATTTCTTATTTTGTTAAATATTTTTATTAAGCAAACATAATATATATATATATATATATATATACACACACACACACACACTTTTCATTTGTAAAAAAATTAATAAATAAATAAAAAAATTGCATTTTAAATCGCAAATCGCAATTTTAACCAGAATAATCACAGTTAGATATTTTCCTCAAATTGTGCAGCCCTAACAAACAACATTCTTCTAAATGATAACTTGCTTGATTGTGAAGCAGTTTCTACTAATCGTTTTATAAAATGTGTCTGTTCAGTCTTCTCCCTCTCTTCAGCCATTAACAGTGGTCAAAAGGCATGCCACAGAGAGCCATTAGGTAGAAACCATTCAAAACAAATTACACTCTTCAGTATTGGGAAGCATTATCTAAAATATGAAAAGTGTTTTCCATTTATGATTTTACGTTTAATATGGGATATTAAATAACATTTAGTCCTTCAAAAAATACTATTTTCTTATTATTGACATGGTTTTAAAAGCTTTAATGATAGTCAGGTGGACTGAAAATCTAAAGAAAGGTTATATGCTTAAGAAAAGATATTGGATCTGTTCTGGCATTGTTCTACTCTTAAGCATCCCAATGTCATTTTTTTAATAAAAAGAAGACACCAGCATGTTTAGTCATCAGAATAAGAAATAGCTTTATTGCCAGGTATGCTCACACACACAAGGAATAACTGAAGGACTTTGATAACTGAAGCATCCAGTACTCAAATAAATAGACACAGGATAATAAAATGTGACCCTGGACCACAAAACCAGTCATAAGGGTCAGTTTCTTGATGCATTGATGTATGATTTGTTAGGATAGGACAATATTTGGCCAAGATATAGCTATTTGAAAATCTGGAATCTGAGGGTGCAAAAAAAGTCTAAATATTGAGAAAATCGCCTTTAAAGTTGTCCAAATGAAGTCCTTAGCAACGCATATTACTAATAATAATACATTTTTTATATATTTACGGTATAGGAAATTTACAAAATATCTTCATGGAACATGATCTGTACTTAATATCCTAATGATTTTTGGCATAAAAGAAAAATGTATAATTTTGACCTATACAATGTATTGTTGGCTATTGCCACAAATATACCCGTGCGACCTATGACTGGTTTTGTGGTCCAGGGTCACAAATAACAAATGTATAACAGAATGACGAGTAGAAGAGTGTAGACTATGCTATATGATAACTTCATATCAACTTGATCAGTCCAGCATAAATGTATATAAATGAATAGAACACAACTTAAAAACCACAAGGACATCAAATTAAAACATATTTGATGACTATATGATAAATCAGTTCTTAGACTTACATTTAAGATGCAGTATTGCCAGTTATTATGTGGAGTTAAAGATGGCATGAAACAGAAGTTTCAGAAGTTTGATTCTGTCCTTTGGGAATTGATTGGATCGTATGAAGTTGGGTATTGCTAAATACATGGAGGCAGATCTAAATATCAGTTTGCAGTCAGTTGTGGAGGATATATAGCCCCACAATCCACCGAGACACATGTCATGAAGAGAACGGATGTCATTTTGAGGGGGAGGGGAGGTTAACCTTTTTGATTAAATATTAGGAGGGCATGAATCGGTTGAACGAATGATTCAGTGACTCACTCACACTTGATTCGTTCCTGAATTAATTAGTGTTTTCAACCAAAAAAATCAAATACTTCCCTACTCTATAGTATGCGTAATGTCCAAATACATATAGTATTCGAAAAACCGCAGGCGAAAAGTCCCTGGATGACTTACTACTTCTGCAGAGATTCTGAAGTGCGCATTTGATGGACACTTTACAATCTCATAAGGCCATGGGAGAGGATTTGAATGGCAGTGAAGCTACGCAACTGACGCTGATAGGTCATGTCACAGTAACAACATGGCGGATGTAGTATGTCCGAATTGCATTCATACTACCCACATTCATACTATATAGAACATACCTTTTTGCAAAGTAAATTCAAATTTAAATGTACTACCTAATCAGTATGTGATTTCGAACGCAGTGAATGATTCACTCATAACATTAGGCAATCATTTGTCTCCACCTACTGGTGTAACAATGTTACCTGCAGAAAGAGTGAACTGTTGTATAATGTGACATAAAAAACAGTGTTGTAACCATCTAAGGAAATCTAAATTACATGTTCTGGAAGACTATATCTGGGTCTTTGTGGTTTTGACTACAAAATAACCTGATACAACAAAAGTTATTCCACGGTGAGATGGCAGAGATCACACACACACCTACACAGACAAGAGAATAGAAAGAGTAAATGTTGGCCTGAGTACATGTGAGAGAAACAGAGGTGAGGGTGATTGGTGGTGACAGTAATGTCTATTGATTTATGCAGGGCACTGGTGGCCATGGCATATTGGAAGGGATGCAATTCGTTTATCAAAGCTTAACTCTCACAAATCAGGATCAACAGCTACCAGCCTAAAACAACAGCCAGTCCATTTAACTTAAGGCTAAACACACACACACACACACACACACACACACACACACACACACACACACACACAGGGAGACACACTGGCCTTCACTAAAACCCTGTTTAGTAAACTCTTAAACCAATAATTGGAAGTTTATCAAAATAGTTAAATGCACAGAATCATTTGTCAAGTATGGAGGGAAAAAAAACTAGTTTAAACCGAAGGCACTAAATTTGAATTTAAAACTGCACTGATAAACTGAGTATGACAGGCATGTACTATAAGAGTGAGATTGTGTACAGATGTGTGTGCACATGAACCAACACTGAGAAGAAGCTTAGTTTGATAATATACTGTATGCACACAGTAACCACGTAAGCGCTAAAATTAAGTATCATTTTACTAATTTTATCTACTAATGTACATTACTAAAATGCATATATTTTAATTCATACACAAATGCAAGATTCAACTGCACAACTGTCTGAAAACGAGGTGTGTTCAGGCGCGTTGTTGGCGCCTTGCTATTTTGAGGCAACTGAAAACGACTGCGCCATTGACCAACAAAAACCTGGTCTAAAGTCATATGGCACAGTTGTAGCGAGTTAGCTCAAAGAGGAAATATTAATAATTATTCATAACTCATTATGATTATACATTATGATAATTATGAATATTTGACTCAGTTAATGAGATTAACTTGATGTAGCTACATTAACATTACAATCAATCACTCAGTTCCATCCTGTGAACACTCAGTATTGATTATTAATTAATTCTAAGAGTAGGGTATTTTTCATGGCCACAGAAAAATAATTCTTCCTTGGCATTTACAGCACTTAGAGCGTGTAACAAAATCGATCATTTAAGTGACAATTTATTTGCAGGCAGGGAGTCAGAACCAAATATGTACTGTGCACAAGTTTTATTAACTAAATCACGAACACAACTAAACTAAACAGAAACGCATACACACAAAACAAAAACATACATGGGTAATATGTAAAGTTAAAGTGGTTGAAGAACCGGGTCAGAAAAGAGAGATGAAGCTATGAAAACACCTGGGAGAACAATCAGTTATGACTGGTCCTTTGTTTGAACAAAGGGGTTCACAGCTTTGACTAACTAAACAGCGATTTAGTATATTGTACGTTACTTGCATTTGCCTGAGCGGTTGAAGAGCAGTACAGTGTACCGTCGCAGGAGAAAGTCTTGATAGTTCGGTCCGATGGTGTTGAAGTTGCAATCGATTTGTTCTGCGTTGACTGAAGAAGATATGATGAACTTGCAAGGTTATTTCGACTCCGTCGAGGTCGAGGAGGTTGCACATGGCTTGACCGTGTGGTCGGATCGGGTTTCCTGTCCCACACACGCACATGGCTTGATGTGTGTGTAGGCCTTACAGCCTGGCCAGCTTGGCCAGGTGAGTGCCAGCAGATGTGTGTCCGTAGTCAGTCGAGAGAGAGAGAGAGCGAGAGAGCGAGAGAGCGAGAGCGAGAGAGCGAGAGAGCGAGAGAGAGAGAGAGAGAGAGAGAGAGAGAGAGAGAGAGAGAGAGAGAGAGAGAGAGAGAGAGAGAGAGAGAGAGAGAGAGAGAGAGAGTGTCTCTCTTTAAAGGTCTGGGATGAGGAAGGCCAAATCTTCCAAGCGGGAAGATTCCTCTGTAGGTGATTTTATGGCTCTTTGTTTGAAGCGTGTCCCTTTGCATGTGCAGCTGGATTGGTTGCAGATGAAGAAACTATTGAAGATTCTTGTAATACTAATATGTTGCACAGGCATCGACATATCATATACACAATCATTCAGATCTTTAAATTACAACTTCTTAGACACCAAACAAGGTATAGGTGAGGTTACATTAACTAGTAGGTAGTTCATAAGATATGCATAAAACGAAATACCATACAAGATACGCTTTTACAAGATAGTTATAATCATACGCACAATGTCCTGGGGTGCATGTTCATTTATAGAACAGTTTTTCAAAAAACAAGGGCTTTGGTCTTCCCATGGACCTTGTATTTCACATTCTTTTAAGCAATAACTGTCTTATCAGTTGGTATCCATGGTAACTGAGACCTTTCCTGCTTTTTGGGGGAAGGTCCATTACTAAGCATAAAGCATTTAAAGCATATTTGTTAAATGTAACAAGTAATTATGTGTCTGATTGGTCTCAGTTGTTACAAAGTATTTTTTTGTGTTATTTAAAGGGCGCCTTAGTAATATGCGCCTATAGGCGGGTGCACAATGCGCGTACACTCTGCTTATTACACACACAGAGACTCACAGCAGCATACAAACATTTTTAAATATTAAAAAAAAAAAGGATTCCTCTCTGGAGAAGCATTCAGTCTTTCCTCTCGCCAATTCTGCCATGTAAATAGCGAATCCGCCACTGTGCAAGCGCAACTGGCTTTTAAAGGGAATGGGAGATGAGACTCTGATTGGTTTATTGCACGTTACGCTCAAAAAAACACCCATGACTCCCATGATTAAGAGACTATGTACAACCCTTTTGGACCATGCTCCTGGCGCGCCAACCATTTTTTCCGTCATTAAACTAGCAAAAGTGGATTCGGACACATCCTCAGTGCACCTGCGCCATGCTCTTCAGACCATGCGCTCAGACTGTAAAAAAAACAATCTGTCAAAATAGCGCCCTCAATGTTATTTGCAGCCATCCAGACTGAAAAACGTACACTATCGTTCAAAGGTTTAGGGTTTGTAAGATTTTTTTTTTTTAATAAAGAGTCAATTTGTAATATATTTGAAAGATATTCAGCAAATAATAAACAGATGTATATATTTAAAAAGTTTGGGGTCTGTAAGATTTTTGTTGTTTTTGTTGTTTTTAAAAGAAGATACGCTGATTTAGTGCACAAGATTTTTTTTTTATTATTGTCAATGTTGAAATCATAATTTATTATGGACCAGTGTGTGAGAGCAGACCTCACTGGAAAACTCCTTCACGGACCGCCACTGGTGAGCGTAGAAATAGAAAAACAACCTACAACCTTCCTCCTAAACACAACTGTCACATTAAGGAAGTAAACAAATTCAGGTGGGTGTATGTGTTTGGTCCCTTGGGTCACAGTGTATTACCTCAGGCTGTAAATATGAGCCTGTCATGGGTCTCTAAATGGGAGTTTGTTGAAGAGGAACATGTTGTGCTACCCATAACCCACACAGATGTCTCTTTCTTTCTTTCTTTCATCTCTTTGTGTTGTCCTCATCTAAGGCTAATCTGATGCTGGAGGGTTTTTATACTGCTTATTTTGGACGTGCTTTTGTACCTGCACTTGTGTAAGGAGCATGCATACTGTAATTTCATCCTTGTGTATTTTGGTCATGTTCCAGTATATTTGTTGGTGGGTTTGTGCGTGTATCGGTCCAGTCTTTCATCTCTTACCCTTTTCTTTGCTGTCATCTGGTAAAAGCTTTGGAGTGTGTGCTGTGAAGAGTAGAGAACAGGCTTTTACCAGAGGTGCTCAAACTAACATGACAGAGCTAGAGACAGGAGGACAGGAAAACAGCATGATGGGGAGAAGCTGTTAAATCCTTACTCATGCTTTTCCTAGCAACCTTAACCTAAAATTCACAGCTTTTATGAATTACATATAGCATATCCTATACTATATATGCTTTAAAGAATATGTTTTAAGACTATAACAGATAACTAACAAATTGAGTCATCAATGAGTATTTTAGTTTGTGTATATTATTGAATATATTATATATCAGAATGCTACAGTTTTGTCTTTAAATACTCCCCTGTGCTGCTACAGCTATTGTATCAAGGCTGCGCTTTTAAAGCAAATTTATGACCTTCCATAATACATTATATAAATTACTAATTATAATAGTTTTGTATAAGGATGGGATAGGATAGGAATGCACAGATAATATTGGACTATATTAGAATACCTTTCAAATATAACACAAATTGATTCCTTCACCGAATGAGACAGAAGATGTGTGATATCCATATTTTTTGTCTTCTTCCATTCCACTCTTGCCCATTTCTTTTACATTTCTGGAGTAATTCTGCTCCCTAGTGTTTGCCTCTCTTATTCTTTGCTGCAGGGAGAGATGAAGGAGACAGGCAAATGTGTTTTGGAAAATTAAGGCTTTGCTTTTTTCTGCTGCTGTATAATCAACATATACATACCAAAAAATGATGAATATTTTACTGCCTTAAACTTGTTTGATTGTAGAGTTTCTCTGCACACAGACACCACACACCAAATGAAATATGGAGCACAGAAATTCATTGAGCAAAAGATTCATGTTGTTAAAAGATTTTACTCTTCCCTCTCTACCTCTTTCTCTACTTCTGTTCTTTCTTTTATAAAGTCATTTGACTTTATCTCCTCCACCTCTGGTTATAGCATTCTTAATTTAATTTCGACCTTTCCATGTATTCACACCTATATCCCACAGACACAGCGAGAGGAAGAGAGGTTTCAGATGTTTTTTTTTTTTTTTGTTTCAATTGAAAATTTGAAGGTTGTAATTGAAAGAGTGCTGGAAGGGATGGCCAGAATATTAGATGATATTCATTTTTATACTTGTGCTCACCCTGAGAGAAAAATGGACACTATAGCTTCAATATTCAATATAATACATCCTTGATGGACTTGAAATGAAGAAGCGGCCATCAACGTTTGTCCACGTATGACCATGGCAGATAGAACATTTGTTTTCTGTATTTTGCAGCCTTTACCTGTTCATCTAGACTATGAAATGCTCAAGGATGAAACTGAAGCTTTCACACTTCGTTTGATTGTTTAATTACTTCAAATCCACATAAAGGCAGTTGAATCTGTCTACTGGAGGTGCATTGCAAGAAATGTGACTTTTTTTTTTTTTTGCAGAGATAAGTAGCAATGAGAGATCCAATTATTGGCAGATTATACATCATAAATATTAATCTGGTTCATTTCTGAAAATTAGGTTGGATTGCTTTCATATGGTTGGTGAGCCATATTGGACTTAACATCCGAGTTTAGAAAACAGCATTCACACCATCCAAAGAAACTGAACTCTGGCGTCAAACTGAATTGAAGAAAAAAATCCAGTGTGAACGCACCCTCAGAGTTCGTTTTTCAGTATCCCCCCTTTCCTTCTCTGAAGACACAGAATCCCTGGTTCCCAACGCACAAAAGTCATTTGAGAAATCAGACCCTGGGGTGTTTTTAAACCAACCTACTCTTTCTTTTTTTTCTATATCATATGACAATTTCCTCAATAGTTACTTTCGCCTTAGCCCAACCACACTCACACACCCTGAGGACAAGAACGATTAGGTGATACATCAGCCTGTCCTCTGCCAAGAAAGACAGGGAAGGAGAAAGCGATGGAGGAGGAGGGCGAGATCAGATGCTTTCTCTGTGCGAGAGGGCAAATTTGATTGGCAATTACTCCCAGATTAGATGCATCTCCATTTGCAGTAGATGGGTTCGGGGTAAAAGCCGGAGGCTGTTTGACCTCCGATGATTTAGGGGTGACCCCTATGACCCGGAGAACATTAGTCATGTGATCAGTCTCAACCAGACAGCAGATGCCACTTCCTGTTTGACCTAAATGAGCACATACATACACACAAGGACACCCACATATGGAGACGTTTTGAAGTACTAATATGATAAACCTCTACCCTGATGGTACAGTAATATAATCACAGCCAGTCCCCTGAGATCAGTCCTAATGTGATCTTCAAATCCACTGAGATAACCAAAGAGTGTGTAAAAGTGGGCAATTGGATTATGTGATGTCGCTAATGGCCCGATGTGCATGTTACAGGAAACAAAAGAAAAGATTTGCGCACTTGAAAGCTTTGAAGGAATTTAATCTAGCTGTATGCACACTCACTTGAAAGCTATTGTTAATAAAACAAGAAAAATTGTTGTCAAGTGCCAAGCCCTTGTTTCAGTGCGTGTGTGACATTCTGTAAGAGTCAATTTGGAAATATAAAGTTAACTGATTTACATTTTAAACATTTCTTGTGTAGTTTGGCACTGCCATCTAAAATAGTTCCATACAAAGTCAAAGCAGAATCCGGCTTGCGTGTCTGAGATTTTTTGTTCCTGGATGAATCAGTGTGTTTAAATTAATCGTCTGAGTGAATGATTGAATGACTCACTCATGAAGACAGCATTTGTTTAAATCCTGAATGAATCAATATGTTTGAATGAATCGGTTAAGTGAATGATAACTCACTCATAATAATCGGCACCCACTGGTGTAGCGATGTAACCTGCAGAAAAACCTCACCAATAATGCACAGACAATCACAATCACAAACAATAGTACACTATCATACTATTTTTGCGGAATGCTGCATTAGACAATTAGAAAGAATAAGGGGGGATTTTTAGGGGTGTTTTTAATGTTTTAATATATTAAAAATATATTGTGAAATAGTATTAATATTTTTATATTTAGAATTTTATTTTAACATATTTTAAAAATGTAATTTTATCCTGTCATGGCAAAGCTGCATTTTTGTACAGCAATATTTTAGTGAAAATCATAAAAACTAATTCAGGATTCTTTGATGAATACAGTTCAAAAGAACAGAATTTATCTAAAATAGCTTTTTTTGTTTACAATGTAAAAGTCTTTACTATCACTTTTGATCAATTTAATGCATCCGTGCTGAATAAAAGTATTTATTTCTTTTAAAAATGAAGTAAAATCTTACTAACTCCAAACTTTTGAATGGTAGTATACCTTCCACTTCACATTAAACACATACTGCATGTCTATCCTTCATTCTTCCATCCATCCATCCTATCCCACCATCTTCACAGTCATTCATCTACTATCCAGGCTTTCTAATTTTTTCCCCTTCTTGATGTAAAAATGGCAGATGGTGTATTAGCAAAACAGCCATTGTTAAATATGTCTCCAACCTCCAACCTTATAAACAGGCCTAATTTTTAACATCTCAAACACCTTTAACCGTGACCGCCTGATGATGGTAATTGTAGCAGATGATTCAGAGTTCAGGTCTGTCTGTTGTGAGAGCCTGGTCTTGATAAATGACCATGAAGAAAGATTCTGATTATCTTCCAAGCCCTCTGCTCCTTTGTGCGTAGCTTTTCAGCACAAACACACAAATAAACCCTAATGCACAAGGATGAAACAAAATACACAGCCACACAAAAAACGTTCAGTGATAGTAAGCACAAACCATCCATCACTGGTAAATATGACGAACACAAACTCCAATCAAGGCATCATTATGCCAGACAGGGTTTAACTGCTCTGTTCATCTGAACATTAAAGCCAGTGTCCACATGTGAAACGAATGTACAGAAAGTAAAGAATAAGGCGGATGTGTAAAGTGGAGATGAGAGGAATACAGAGAAACTGGCTGTTTGCCCTGCGGCGTGCGGTGGAGATTTCAGACTGAGCTTGAGCTAATGCTTAACACATTATCAAACATTTGCTGACGATGAGATATGGCCCTGAGGGAAACATGTCTGTAGAACAGATTTGACCCAGAGTCACCCACAAACACACATACATTGGCTTGAACCTCATTAGAATCTGGCTACAATCTTCCACAGAGGTAGTATTTCACAGTACATTTCATCAAATATCTTTGTGGAAGGTATGATTGTATGATTTCAGGGATATGATTTCGTCCACGAGCAGGAGAAAGAGGGCATTATACCAATATAAACATTCATCAACTCACACATCAGTTATGGTAAACAGAAGCTCAAGCATGCTTGCTTGACGTGTGAGAACCAATGAGGTTTACTCGTGTGTTCCGCAGCACGTTTCAGCTTCCTCAAGAGCCAATGAGGTTTGTTCTTTGTTTATGTTCACTGATCAATGTTTATATGTAAATAAAAGCCTATATTCAATCTGTTCATCATATAAAGCGGTCGTGTCTCTTCAGAACATTTTAAATAAACAGCTCAATTAATATGGATTAGTTTTACAATCTCTTTATGAACTTTTTGAAGCATCAAAGTGGTAATTGTGTAGCTGTCAATGGAGGGACAGAAAGCTCTCAGATTTTATTAAAAATATCTTCATTTGTGTTCCAAAGATGAACGAAAGTCTTACGGGTTTGGAACAACATGAGGGTGAGGAAAAATGATGACAGAATTTAAATTTTTGGGTGAACTATCCCTTTAATTCCTTTGGAAGCAGCTAAGGGTGTACTTAGTTTTTCCACACATGGCTTCTCCATTTTGGTTTTACTTTTGATAAATAAATAATGACACAGTGTAAAACACTGATCAGGCATAACATCATGACCTAATATTGTGTTGGTCCCCCTTTTGCTGCCAAAACAGCCCTGACCCATCGAGGCATGGACTCCACTAGACCCCTGAAGGTGTGCTGTGGTATCTGGCACCAAGATGTTAGCAGCAGATCCTTTAAGTCCTGTAAGTTGCGAGGTGGGGCCTCCATGGATCGGACTTGTTTGTTTTCAGCACATCCCACAGATGCTCGATTGGATTGAGATCTGGGAAATTTGGAGGCCAAGTCAACACCCAATCGTTGTTGTGCTCCTCAAACCATTCCTGAACCATTTTTGCTTTGTGGCAGGGCGCATTATCCTGCTGAAAGAGGCCACAGCCACCAGGGAATACCGTTTCCATGAAAGAGTGTGCATGGTCTGCAACAATGCTTAGGTAGGTGGTACATGTCAAAGTAACATCCACATGGATGGCAGGACCCAAGGTTTCCCAGCAGAACATTGCCCAAAGCATCACAATGCCTCCGCCGGCTTGCCTTCTTCCCATAGTGCATCCTGGTGCCATGTGTTCCCCAGGTAAGCCACGCACACGCACCCGGCCATCCACGTGATTTAAAAGAAAACGTGATTCATCAGACCAGGCCACCTTCTTCCATTGCTCCGTGGTCCAGTTCTGATGCTCATGTGCCCAATGTTGGCGTTTTCGGCGGTGGACAGGGGTCAGCATGGGCACCCTGACTGGTCTGTGGCTATGCAGCCCCATACGCAACAAACTGCGATGCACTGTGTATTCTGACACCTTTCTATCAGAACCAGCATTAACTTCTTGAGCAATCTGAGCTACAGTAGCTTGTCTGTTTAATCGGACCACACGGGCCAGCCTTCGCTCCCCACGTGCATCAATGAGCCTTAGCCACCCATGACCCTGTCGCCGGTTCACCACTGTTCCTTCCTTGGACCACTGTTGATAGATACTGACCACTGCAGACCAGGAACACCCCACAAGAGCTGCCGTTTTGGAGATGCTCTGACCCAGTCGTCTAGCCATCACAATTTGGCCCTTGTCAAACTCACTCAAATCCTTATGCTTGCCCATTTTTCCTGCTTCTAACTCATCAACTTTGAGGACAAAATGTTCACTTGCTGCCTAATATATCCCACCCACTAACAGGTGCCATGATGAAGAGATAATCAGTGTTATTCACTTCACCTGTCAGTGGTCATAATGTTATGCCTGATCGGTGTATGTCATGTGTTGGTGTTCATCTGAGGTTGTATTTAATAAATTTTAAAGGGGACATGCAAAATGAAAATCTGACTTTTTCCGTGTTTAAGTGCTATAATTGGGTCCCCGGTGCATCTACCAACCCAGAAAACGTGAAAAAGGACAACCCAGTAACTTTGTTTTGTTAAGCCTTTTTATGCAAGCATGCGAAAAAACGAGCTGCTCAGATTTCTCTCCCCTTCTGACGTAGGAAGGGGATCTATTATAATATTACCGCCCCTTAATCTGCACTTTTCCACCCACGGCGCTGACAGACTGTTTCATATTAGCATAGTTTCCGCCCTCAGCCAGTTCACTGTCCTCCATTTTCTCTGCGCTCGAGCAGCTGTAGTGACAACAATATCTTGTAAGCAATGCCGGTGCATTGCCTGAACGAGGGACAATTCAAGGCAGGTTTTGCTAAAAAGTTAAAGCTCAAGGATGGATCAGTACCAACTATTCGTGATTCAGTTTATAGTCTCCGGAGCGATACTGGTTACGGCAGTAGTGAAAGGTAGAGCGCTCACTTTATAATAGTTTATCTGAATTGTTTTATGGATATAAAGTTTACCAGTTTATTAAGCACCCCTGAAAAGGCATAAGTTCTGTATATATTTGTTTGCTGTTAGTTGTAAGGAGTTAGAAGTTGTAAGTTGTTTCTGTGTAATTCACTGTGTATGCTGATGAAAATGCAAGGGAGAGAGTGTTTATGAATAAGACTTTAATGCCAACGCTCTACACACACCTTGGCAATATAATCGCCATTGGCCATTGGCTATTAGTGCTGTCAAATCGATTAATCGCGATTAACCGCATCCAAAATAAAAGTTTGTGTTTACATAATATATGTGTGTGTACTGTGTATAATTATTATGTGTATATGAATATGCACACATGCATATATATATATATATATATATAAGAAATGTTTTTTATATTTATATATAAAATATTTATATTTATATATAATATAAATGATATAAATATATATACAGTATATACATGCAAATATTTCTTAAATATATACATTAATGTGTGTGTATTTATATATACATAATAATTATACACAGTACACACACATATTATGTAAACAAACTTTTATATATCGCAATTAATCGTTTGACTACGGTGGCCGAGAAGTGCAAAACAAAATCACAATTATGAAAACAAAATAACAAATTCAAAAACAAAACAACAAATTATAAACGCAATGGAAAGTCTAAAAACAAATTAACAAGTAAGATAACACAATAACAATTCCGGAAACAAAATAACAAATCAGAAAACACAATGACAAATCTGAAAACAAAATAACAAGTCAGAAAACACAACGACAAGTCGGAAAAAACGGAAAAGGTAGGTATATGTAGCGAATGGAATACTGACTGCTGATTGGACGAGACATCTGTCAATCAAGACATGCAGAACGTACAGCAGGCTGCGGCAGGAGAAAGTTGATTCGCGTGTGCATGTGTAAATATTAGAGATGTATCGTCTACGATAATAATTGTTTTTTTAATGATCTGCAAAGCTGCAAGCTAAAATTATGTCACTCACTTTGCAAAAAACAAACAAAAACACTATTAGAAAGCAGTTATAATGCATTCCAGGGGCCTCATTTACATAATGTTGCGTAGAAACTGTCCTACGTTTGATCTAAGATCGTTTCTCAAATGTGTGTACGTGTGATTCCGAAAAACGAACGTACGAACAAAAAAAAAAACGTGCATAGCCTATAATTTCATTTAAAATAATTTCATAGGCTATATCAATACAATAAAACAAAATAAAACATTACTCTTATAGCATGCAGTGTAAATGCATTGTGTAAATTCCATTTCCTTGCCAATGGAAACTTTTCTTGATTTAAAGTTGGCAGAGGCTATTCTAGATGTGCAAGACGCCATTTAGTGCAAATAGATTATAATATTGTAGGTCTATTAAGTAGGCTACCTGTTAGACACTTTATTTTTACTTAAAATAAAATGCCTCTCCAAGCTGATAAGCGATGGGTATAGGGAAAAGAAAGGGATCGGGAAAAGGAGAGACTCGAACTCAGGTTGCTCGCGTTAAAAGCTAGATCTGTTGTTCTTACTCTACATGCCACTCTCTCACTTATCAGATCGGGTTTTGTAATTTTGTCTGACTCAACCAGACAGTGGTAGGCATATTTAATATGAAACGTTTTTCTTTCTCCATAATTAATCGCACTAAAGTAGCCTGTAAAAAAGAGACGGCTCTAATAATTACACATGCACACGCGAATCAACTTTCTCCTGCCGACGCCTGCTGTACGTTCTGCATGTCTTGACTGACAGATGTCTCGTCCAATCAGCGGTCAGTATTCCATTCGCCACATATACCTACCTTTTCCGTTTTGTCCGACTTATCGTTGTGTTTTCTGACTTGCTATTTTGTTTTCAGGTTTGTCATTGTGTTTTCTGATTTGTTCTTTTGTTTTTGGATTTGTCATTGTGTTTTCTGATTTGTTATTTTGTTTGCGGAATTGTTATTGTGTTTCCTAACTTGTTAATTAGTTTTTTGGACTTGCCATTGTGTTTATAATTTGTTATTTTGTTTTCGGAATTGTGATTTGTTTTGCACTTCTCGGCCACTGTGTTTGACAGCCCTTATATATATATACACTCACCTAAAGGATTATTAGGAACACCTGTTCAATTTCTCATTAATGCAATTATCTAATCAACCAATCACATGGGCCGGTCTGAGTATTTCACAATCTGCTCAGTTACTGGGATTTTCACGCACAACCATTTCTAGAGTTTACAAAGAATGGTGTGAAAAGGGAAAAACATCCAGTATGCGGCAGTCCTGTGGGCGAAAATGCCTTGTTGATGCTAGAGGTCAGAGGAGAATGGGCCGACTGATTCAAGCTGATAGAAGAGCAACTTTGACTGAAATAACCACTCGTTACAACCGAGGTATGCAGCACAACACGCACAACCTTGAGGCGGATGGGCTACAACAGCAGAAGACCCCACCGGGTACCACTCATCTCCACTACAAATAGGAAAAAGAGGCTACAATTTGCACGAGCTCACCAAAATTGGACAGTTGAAGACTGGAAAAATGTTGCCTGGTCTGATGAGTCTCGATTTCTGTTGAGACATTCAGAATGAGAATGAGTCAGAATTTGGCGTAAACAGAATGAGAACATGGATCCATCATGCCTTGTTACCACTGTGCAGGCTGGTGGTGGTGGTGTAATGGTGTGGGGGATGTTTTCTTAGTGCCAATTGGGCATCGTTTAAATGCCACGGCCTACCTGAGCATTGTTTCTGACCATGTCCATCCCTTTATGACCACCATGTACCCATCCTCTGATGGCTACTTCCAGCAGGATAATGCACCATGTCACAAAGCTCCAATCATTTCAAATTGGTTTCTTGAACATGACAATGAGTTCACTGTACTAAAATGGCCCCCACAGTCACCAGATCTCAACCCAATAGAGCATCTTTGGGATGTGGTGGAACGGGAGCTTCGTGCCCTGGATGTGCATCCCACAAATCTCCATCAACTGCAAGATTCTATCCTATCAATATGGGCCAACATTTCTAAAGAATGCTTTCAGCACCTTGTTGAATCAATGCCACGTAGAATTAAGGCAGTTCTGAAGGCGAAAGGGGGTCAAACACAGTATTAGTATGGTGTTCCTAATAATCCTTTAGGTGAGTGTATATATATATATACACAAACACACACACATGTATGAATGCATATTTGTCATTTTAACTGAACTTAGGACTGGTGGTGGTGCTTAAGATATTGTTGGTCATTCAGTGTTTCTGTAAAAAATGATAATAGTAACAGATAATAGTAATTATTAATAAGATAATAATACTACTACTAATTCTACTACTAATAACAATATACAACTCACTAAAGATTGATGAGCTGCTGGGTTCATGAATATTAATCACGTTGTCTGCGTTCGCTCGAACTGATTTGCTGAAATCAATACAGGGACGGTAATAGATGAGCACCAGCCAATGAGATTGCCGTTTGCGCATTAGTCCCGCCCACTACTAGAGAAACCGCATATCTTCTGCTTGTTCTTAAAAGCTGAATAATTCCAAATGAACTCCGTTGTTTTGACAGGAAATTACAACAAAGAATATGGTTTACATGTAGCGTGTCGATTCTGTGTGGTATTTAAGACTCTATCTCTTTTTTTGTGTGTGTGTGTGTGTGTGTGTGTGTGTGTGTGTGTGTGTGTGTGTGTGTGTGTGTGTGTGTGTGTGTGTGTGTGTGTGTGTGTGTGAGAGAAACAGCGCTCTCAGCAAAGCGACTGCGAGTTGTGCGCCTTCACACTAGAGTTTACGGTACGTCAAATACAGGTACGCTGTGCATCCGTTGAGCTGAACTGAAACAGACAGATCGCTTGACAGAGAGCGAAACTCTGTTTCTCTGAGTGTTCAGCGAGTGAAAATATATCTATGCTAAACTTATTCTTAGCCTCTAACACACACACTGGCGTGTAAAATCTAAGCATTTATTAGTCAATGGCTAATGATAGATATTATTTAGTCGCCCAGAGTGAAGATTTACTCGCATATGCGAGTGATTTACTTATGCTGTTTTATTTAGCTCTTAGTGATTTTCTGGAGTGAAAACAGACGCTTCATCTTTTGTGTGATGAACAATAAAGTTCATAAAATGTATCAGTAAAGTTTTGGCCATCATTCGGACAGGGTCCACTACAACAGGCTTGTACTAATAGTGGATAAAAGCAAGATGGCAACATCAGTTAAAACTGGAATTAAACTAAACTATACCTGTTCTATCTCCATGCAGCATATATTCTCTGGCTCTGTAGGCATTATTGTCCGACTCCGGTTCGATTTGAACACCGTTAGTTTCTGACATGTTCTGTTATTGTTGTTGTTGTTGCACAAGCTATTGAAGGCTCCGCACTCTTCTTGAAAGAACAGGCAGGGAGCACTGCTCATTTGCATTTAAAGGGACATATATAAAACCGGTGTTTTCGCTAACCCCCAAAAAGTGGCAATTTTAACAGGCTATAAAACATGATCTGTGGGGTGTTTTGAGCTAAAACTTCACATACACATTCACATTCTGGGGACATCAGAGACGTATTTTACATCTTGTAAAAAGGGGCATAATATGCCCCCTTTAAGACCTGCTAAGGACCAGATGATTTTTTTTTATTATTATGTCCTGATACATAAAACCATAGAATTCAAAGAGGCTGTACTTTCTTTTTCATATGACTGTATATAACATACATTTTGCATTTACCCAAAATGTATTTTTAAATTGTATTTATTTATTTAGAAAATATTTCTAGCCAGCTTAACATCTTCCAGTTTGGCCAGATGCTGCATCAGGCAGGGAGATGAGCAAACCATTTCAGGCTAGTGTAAGCTCTTTTTCCCCAGCAGGGATGTGTGTTTTAAAGCAAAAGAAAGCGAGTCGGATAGGAGGTGATTTTGAGGTAAAAGAGGTAAGACAATGAATTCAAAGTGCTGTTTAACAGAGCTTGGCTGTGGATGTCTGACTTGCCAGTATGAGTTTGTCAGAAGCAGCAACACTATAGCTCTGCAGGGTTTGTCCTGAACAATAATGTCACCTAACACCATAATTGTCCACTCACCGAAAAAGATCATTGATTCAAAAAGAGCAATGGAAACAAACATGACTTGTGCAAGGCAGAATACTTTGCTGATATGGTTTCTTTTTCTTCAGCTCAGTCTATCAGAATACAATGTACCTTAGGAGAGCCCGTTTCAGAAAAACTTTCATGTTTGATGCTTCATTTAAAACTATTTTCTTCTTTTAGACTTCAGGCTGAGTACTAATATTATGAAAAATATGTCTGAGAAATGTGGTCAACTAATTGTAATGACAATATATGATTAGTGACTAGCTGGAGGGCTAAACATTGGTGTGCTATTCTGTAAATCAATCAAATGCTAATGCTTCATGGCTGCTATGTACATGGGCTTTAAAACTCATTTACTTGTCCCACATTGTAAGAGAAAATTATAATATAATACTTTTAGTGGGGCAAACCATGCTTGCTTAAGATGTTAGCATACTGCAATTACAATTGTTTGTTCAGCACATCCCACAGATGCTCGATTGGATTGAGATCTGGGGAATTTGGAGGCCAAGTCAACACCTCAAATTCGTTGTTGTGCTCCTCAAACCATTCCTGAACCATTTATGCTTTGTGGCAGACACATTATCCTGCTGAAATGATCCCACAGCCACTAGGGAATACCGTTTCCATGAAAGGGTGTACATGGTCTGCAACAATGCTTAGGTAGGTGGTACGTGTCAAAGTAACATCCACATGAATGGCAGGACCCAAGGTTTCCCAGCAGAACATTGCCCAAAGCATCACACTGCCTCTGCCGGCTTGACTTCTTCCCATAGTGCATTCTGGTACCATGGGCACCCTGACTGGTCTGCGGCTATGCAGCCCCATACGCAACAAACTGCGATGCACTGTCTATTCTCACACCTTTCTATCAGAACCAGCATTAACTTCTTGAGCAATTTGAGCTACAGTAGCTCATCTGTTTGATCGGACTACACGGGCCAGCCTTCGCTCCCCTCGTGCATCAGTGAGCCTTGGCTGCCCATGACCCTGTCGGCGGTTCACCACTGTTCATTCCTTGGACAACTTTTGATAGATACTGACCACTGCAGACCGGGAACCCCTGCCTAATATATCCCACCCACTAACAGGTGCCATGATGAAGAGATAATCAGTGTTATTCACTTCATCTGTCATAATGTTATGCCTGATCGGTGTATTTTTTTTTTTTTTTATTGCTGACCATTACATCTAAGCCAGCTTGTGATGTAAACCATTCTAAATTCAATTACTTTGGATATTAGTAGGCTACATACGCCACAGTACATTACAATGTGGAAACGTCAGTGAAAATGTGGCCCTGGTCTGAGAGTGGTCTGTGGATCCTTCAGCCATGCATCTACAGAGAAGGTTGCCAAAACTTTCTAGGCGATGATGACTGAGAGAAGATGGGGAAGTGATTCACTGTTATACCTTCAATGTAATGGGTGATGTTAGGAAGGGACTTTTTAGAAGTAGTATGAGGGGCGGAGGATTCAAATCACACCAGATGGCAATACATTTTATTTGTGGTGAATAAATAACTGTATATGGAATGAGCAAGTAATGGGGGCGCCACTGAGCAATGGAAATTTAAGTGGTGCACATTAGTTTTAATAAACATTAGCAGATTAAGCATGGAAATAATAAACATTAGCATGGAAATAGTAGGCACGTTTCAGTGTCACGCCCCATTTCTAATGTAGTTTAATTCCTGTTTCTCTTTTTGCATCCTCTCACAGACTTGTTCTCTGTTTTTTTTTTTTCAAGGACCCCTCCCCTCCCAATTCACGCCCGCCCCATTAACAAGTAGTGCTTGCCAAATGTGAATTGGCTTTCCTAAGTAAATAAAAAGTTTTCATTCGGAACTGTAACATTACATGATTTATATTGAATTGTACAAAGAATAATCTGAACCCTTTGTTTGTTGGCAGAGCAAAAACAATCAAAGTAAAAGGTAATAATTGTGACTAAAATTTAAGTTACTCAATATTCACATCTTGTTATTTGAACTGTTGTATAAAAGCAATGTCACACTAACAAACGTGCTCAGCACTGCTTTTTTTTTTCTGAAAGCGCGATTGTTGAATTATTACCTATGGTTGAATCTAGAGATGCACCGATATATCGGCCAATAATCTGTATCGGCCAATAAAAGCTATATTATTTTCACTATCGGCCATCGGCTGATTGTTTAAAGGGCATATTGCAGGTTAGAGCCCCCAGTGAGTCAATGTATAGAAAAATAATTTAGGAACTAGATGTTCTTTAAAATATACTTATAAATACGCTACTAAGGCTTCTGGAGTTGTTTTTGTGAGAAAATTTTACTTCCGCATCTAAAAATGCCAAAAATGGAAGTGACGTAACGGGAGGGAGTGCAGTCAATTTCAACAATAGGAAAACAATGGATCGCAATGACAGTTTGGACGCTGAAGAAATTGTAAATGTTTATTCATACTCATATCACGGACCACAGCCATACAATTATGACAGACAATTAGGGACAGGCCAGGATTAGACAGAGCAACGATTAGAGGAGATATATTGAGTTGTGTGTGAGGAGAACCAGCGGAGAACAGAGCAGGTGTCTCGGTGAGAGACCAGTGTTAGCTAATGATATGTGTAGACTGTGCTCAGATCACAATACTGTACATATTTTTATTTTCATGTATCAGGCAATAGCAAAGCTGATATTGGTCATCTAGGAGTATTGATACTTACCAATAACAGAAACTAATAAGTTTTGATCAGGCGTATGTCACACTCGTTAATATCCATCCACACTAAACGTTACGTGATACTAACCTTACGTGATATAACGTTAGGGTTTCTCATCACGACTGATTTGGTAGTTAGCAAATGTTTAAAAAACAAGACTTATGGTGCACAGTTCACGTTTTCTTCGAGCTGCATCTCTGACGGATCCGTGACCGTCACATCTCCCGCCGGCGGCCGAACCACAGACAGTATAGTGTTATTGTGTGTTTCATGTTATCCTTTATTCATTAATTTTGTGTTATGGGTTTATTTCGTGCTGATTCACTGATAGTATGAGGATGCATATGACGTCATGAGTATGTAGTTGAGTGAACTTGAATGTACATACATGGCATGAATAAAATATTTACCAGTAAGTTATATAATTCAAAACTGTTTTGAAAAGTGTGAGACTGTATGCATTTGTGTTACTGTACATACTTTGTATTCATCAATGTTGAAATTGATTCACGTAAAAACAACGGCAAAGAAGCATCGGGTGTGGATGTTTATTAATTTAATATCATGCTTTACACGAGTATTACAATGTTGAACTCCATCATATCACCGGGATGATAATCCTCCGGTCTCAAGTGAACGCTACACACTACCACGTTTTTCTAAGCAGATGCAGAAGTTAAGTCCCGTCTCTTTACCGGCACAAAACGCCACCCAGGCAAGTTTCCTAACTTTTTTTTTTGTTAGGAAACCTGTGGACTCAATGTCCTGACAGGCTGGACACAATAATTTACCATGACGATGATAAATTAAAATAGAAAAACTACCGAAAGCACGCTGACTCCTACTGAATACCAACCTATTCTGCACTGAGCCAACGGAGAGCCCGGCAAACGACTCCCTCTCGTGACGTAATATGACGCAATGTTGAAAAAAAAAGCATTTTTTACAAACAGTCAATGAAACGGTCACTTTATCTACTAAATTTGTGGCCTCATGTCTTTTTAAAACATTTTAAATCCTGCATTAACTTTCATATGGTATTTTCATACAAGGTTATATATTAATTTTGAAAAAATTTTTACCTGCAGTATGCCCTTTAAAAACAGCCGATGATCAGGGCAGATGGTATCCTGTCAATCAAAAGGGTGCAGAAAAAATGTGTCCGACTGCAACTCATACTGTGTGTGCGTGAAGAAAATGTCTCATGTTGAATTTAGGTCAAGTTAATGCGACAATAGCACATTAGCAGTTAAAAAATTGCTACATAAAAACAGGCTCTATTTGACCCTATGAAACACCCGTAGTTCAAGCCAGGGTTGCCAGGGCTGCAGTTTTTCCCTACACTAAACATTATTTGTAGCTCACCTCTCATCCAATAATCGCAAATAGCACTGTGCTTTGTTACTTCTAAAAAGAAAACAAAGTATCATCTTTCAAATTCTGTCAATTTTATCACAAAATTCAAATAAATGTTGTTTTGACGCTCCTAAATGTGACGTGACATATCAACGCGGCAGCGTGGAGCGCGAGTCATCTCTTCCACTTTAATACAAGTTACAGTGGTGGTCAGAATTATTGGTAAATATGATCAAATATGGCTGAAAAAATAAATCTGCATTGTTTATCCTTTTGATCTTTTATTCAAAAAATTCACAAAAATCTAAACTTTCATTGAAGTGAAAGAATTGAAACTGGGGGGTAAATCACATTATGAAATAAATACTTTTCTCCAAAACACGTTGGCCACAATTATTGGCAGCCTTTTATTAAATACTTTTTGCAACCTCCTTTTGCCAAGATAACAGCTCTGAGTCTTGTTCTATAATGCCTGATGAGTTTGGAGAACACCTGACAAGAGATCAGAGACCATTCCTCCATACAGAATCTCTCCAGATCCTGGAGATTCCCAGATCCATGTTGGTGCTTCTTCTCTTCAGTTCACCCCACTCATTTTCTATAGGGTTCAGGTCAGGGGACTGGGATGGTCATGGCAGAAGCTTCATTTTGTGTTCAGTGACACATTTGTGTGTTGATTTTGATGTTTGTTTTGGATCATTGTCCTGATGGAAGATCCAACCACGGCCCATTATAAGATTTCTAGCAGAGGCCGTCAGGTTTTGATTTTTTATCTGTTTGTATTTGCTAGAATCCATTATACCATGTATCTGAACAAGATGTCCAGGACCTCCAGCAAAAAAATAGGCCCACAACATTAAAGATCCAGCTGTATTTTTAACCGTGGGCATGGGGTACTTTTTATCCCTGTTTGCACCAAACCCATCTGGTGGATTTGCTGCCAAAAAGCTCTTTTTATAGTTTCACCTGATCATAGAACCAGGTCCCTTTTGAATTTCCAGTCGTGTCTGACAACTGAATATGCTTGAGTTTGTTTCTGGGTGAGCAAGAAGGATTTTTCTTGAATCCCTCCCAAACAACATGAGGTGATGTAGGGGTTTTTTAGGCTTTCTGACCCCAAGACTCAACTAATCTCTGCGATTCTCCTTCTGTGATCCTTGGAGAGTCTTTGGCCACTCAAACTTTCCTCCTCGCCGTGCATTAAGATAATATAGACACACGTCCTCTTTCAGGCAGATTTGTAACATCTTTAGTTGATTGGAACTTCTTAATTATTGCCCTGATGGTGGAAATGGGAATTTTCAATGCTTTAGCTATTTTCCTACAGCCACTTTCTATTTTGTGAAGCTCAACAATCTTTTGCTGCACATCAGAACTATATTCTTTGGCTTTACTCATTGTGATGAATGATTAAGGGAATTTGGCCTTTGTGTTTCCTCATATTTATACTCCTGTGAAACAAGACATCATAGCTGGACAATTTCATGTTCCTAGTCACCCTGGTGTGCTAAAAAAATGTAAATATTAATGGGAATATACTTCAGAGATATTTTACTCATAAAACATTCTAGGGGTGCCAATAATTGTGGCCAGCGTGTTTTGGAGAAAACACTCATAATGTGAGTGTTTTATTTCATAATGTGATTTACCCCCCACTTTCAATTCTTTTACTTCAATAAAATGTTAGATTTTTGTGATTTTTTTGAATAAAAGATCAAAAGGATAAACAATGCAGATTTATTTTTTACAGCCATATTTGATCATATTTACCAGGGGTGCCAATAATTCTGACCACCACTGTATATCTCAAAAAACATCCATGAATATCAAAAGGTATGTTTAAAGATATACTACAACTCACAGAAATATGTATCATGACTCATGTAATCACTCAATCTGTGTTTCAACCGCAGAAAGACTTCGGGAAAGTCATCCGATGTTCACAGTTTGTTAGTTAGTGATAAAAAAACACTAGAGAGGAGCTTACTTACTGTTAATTATATACAGTATGTATGCTTAAAAAAAAATTGTCATGAAGACAAGTGCTTATGAAAAATACCTTATATGTGCAACTGAGTTGTATACAAACATTTTGTTTTGTTTTATGTGGGTGTATTTAGCCTATTATATCTGAAAATAAATAGCAGTTTAATATAATACATTTGTTGTTAATGTAATCAATATTATTAATATTATTATTGTGTACCAAATGAGAGGGTTCTCTGTATAGTTTGCAGCATTATATGGGCGAGGTTTCTTTTCCATAAGAAAAACTATCGGTATCGGCATCGGCTGATATCATTCTGAATAATCGGGTATCGGCTGAGAAATTTAGTATCGGTGCATCTCTAGTTTAAACGTTACTGAGCACTGTCTTGTTTGTGTGATATTGCTTAAATATGTAACTTGTTTGCATAAAATAGTGCAAAATACAGTATGTGGTATTTATGGCAGGTAAACTTAATTCACTCAGCATTGGCAGGTGAGACAAAAAGTTAATTTTGGCCCCTGTTAGGGTTTTGTGTTCTGGGTTTGACTGAGAAACAGCGGTAAGCCATTCATAACTGCTTCATACTAGAGAGTGTGTTCACAACCGTGGACGTGAATTATTAGAGTGATGCCAGTGTCCGCAATGCATCCGTTATCTCCCATTCTGTTCCTAAGGAACTCATTTATTATGTTAATGAGTTGTCGTTAACAGACCTTCAAGTACAGTATTGCTTAGCACTGCCAAAACATGCTGAAGACTCTGGAATAATGGGAAAGTCCTCATGCTGAAAAGAAAGTCAGATAAAACAGCACATTGAGTCAAAACCTTCTTTCATTGCAGCCAACTTAATGTGACAGAACAAAAAAAATTGCAGGAAATCTTTGCAGAAAGGTACAAACTTTTAAGATGCTGTTATGCGAAATCTATTTGTTATGTGAAAGCTATTTCATCTGTGAACTTTGAAATAAAATAAATTGAGGCATGCAGCACAGGAAAACGGAGTGATGGGCAGCACAAATCATTTGTCATGGTAAACATGACTCCAACACTGTCTTATTATGAGCAATTCCAAAGTTACATATGTGACATTTGCAGTCAAAACGTGAAATGTAGCTTATCAGAGAAATAACTAATTACCATATTTAATCATTTCTATGTATTTTCCTAAAATATAGTCAAGACATCAGAAAAAAAAAAAAATTCAGAAAAAAAAAGGTTTTTTTTTTTTTAGATACAGAAATGAAAACACATGCAAATAGGAAAAAACACCAGCAAAACATCTTCATCAGTTTGACAGCACATGCGCTGCAAAAGTTCACAACACATGCAAATACAGAAACGCGCTGCAAATACTCACAACACATGCAAATACAGAAACGCGCTGCAAATAGGCCTGCTCATAATGCACATATGATCAGAATGTTAAGATAAACAAAAAAAACTTTCAGGTGCACACTACTGAAGAGTAAACATTGAACAATCCCAGCCAGCGATCCCAGCCAGGTACGTCACTTGTTGGTGTTCCCTTATAACACTATCGTTGTGGTCTGTGCCAGTCCCGGCGCCATTATTTTGCGTAAAAAAAATATTATTAATAAATTATTAATAATAAATAATATATTTTTTAATAGTTTACTTGATTTTATGTCTCAAATCCCAGTCAATTATTCACTGCAGAAAGTGAAACTAAAAACTCAGCGATGAGAGCTCTACTTCAACATGCTCTGATAACACTATTTAACCTTAATTTATTTCTTAATATTTCCCTTGTGGCCCGTAGTTAAAAAAAAAAATGAGAAGAGATGTAGGTGTTAAACAAGTTTTTTTTTTTTTTTTTAAATGAGGAGTTAGCTAATCTCATTACAGTGCGTCGGTTATGTGTGATGCACTATAAATTATTGCAGGGCGAATTAAAATATTAATTTAATTTTAAAAGTAGCCTCATCATCATCATCATCATTCAGATCATCGCAGAAGGGGCTTGAGATCACCGGGCCTGGTATGTGCTATTTGCAGCACCTATTTGCATGTGCTGTGGACTTTTGCAGTGCGTTTCTGTATTTGCATGTGTTGTGAGTATTTGCAGCGCGTTTTTGTATTTGCATGTGTTGTGAACCTTTGCAGCGCATATGTTGTCAAACTGATGAAGATGTTTTCTTTATTTACTGGTGTTTTTTCTATTCGCATGTTTTTTCTTCATTTGCAGCGCGTTGAGCTCTCTCGGCCACCGTATGTACCAGACTGATCGTCATCATTATTAATGTCTTACATGTATAGCAAAAAGATGTTGCTGTATTGGCATGAATCTTTAATCAATCTCACACATTTGAAGCAGTTGGACTGGATCTGTTGGAGAATATAACTTAACTGTAAAAACAGCACTGAAATAATTATTTAAAAAAAAAAATGTATATTGGCATTGATAATGTATATGTGCATATGACTTGATATGAAGTGTTTGTACCAGTCACATGATAATAATTTAGATAATTTACAACAGTTATATGAAGGTGTATGTAATAAAATTGATTGCCAGGTATATGAGATATGAGTTTTGAATCACAGGGACCTCATATGTATGGCTCAAATAAATTCCGAAATAAGTGCTGTTATGACAAAGCTTTTCTCTGAAATCATCCGGAAACTGTTTATTAAATGTATCTTTTAAAACCATGGTAGATAATAATTTTGTTCAATTACAGTGGATAATGCGTTTTCCTTACAGTGTTTTATTATAGCAAAATATAGACCTAAATGTAAAATTTAAAAGTGTTTGTAGTAAACACTTTCCAAATTTACTTTGACATTTGCATGGAATTGTCCTTATCCAACATTTTCAGCTGAAAAACCCTTGAATGATGATTCTAAAAAAAAAAGTAGGTTTTAATTCATGCATAGAGAGGTCAATTCACTAACGGTCTTTCACTTTTCTATTACAGCTTTGAATAAGTAAAACATTAATCAGTTGTTAAAACGGGAGATTGTGGACAGTTAATGACGCTCAGAGCGTATTGAATAGAACAATGCCGCTTAGAGCAGAAGCTGCTGATTGTTTCATTGACTGACACAATCACGGAAATGAGATGCATCAGGTATAAAAGTGCATTCATCTCTTTTCTGATCAGCCGCAGTTTCACATCAGCATCCAGTGATGATTATCTATTCAGAGAGGTGTTATTGCAATAGAATGAATGGGGGAATCAGCAATCCTGAGCAAGGCTGAGAGACGGGGGCATTTCACACCCTCATCATTCTGATAGCCATACAGATCCCGAATATCTGCTCCCACCAGCTGGTGTGTGGCATTTTATGGGGTTAAGCACTGATTTGTGACGTTGTTGGGTTCACTGAGAGTGTAACCAGACAGTTTCACAGGCGCAGATCAGGGGCGATTCTAGGATTTTCATTTTAAGGGGGCTCAGCCCCCAGTGAGGGTATAAAAAAAATGGTAACACTTTAGTTTAGAGGTCCAATTCTCACTATTAACTAGTAGCTTATTAGCATGCATATTAGGATATTAGGATTTATTATTACTTATACTTATAAAGAAAATATTAATGCCTTATTCTGCATGACCATATTGTACATCCCTTAATCATACCCCAAATGTGAGGTAGTTAGGGGGGTTCGGGTGCTCCCCCCGAGAACATTTTGATTTCTATGATCTACATATGTGCATTTTAAGATGTTCTGAAGGCCAAAAAATTAGATAACAATAGCTTGAAAACCATGTCAGTGGGCAGATATGACTGATATAGTTTTTCCATTTTCGTCAGTGAAGAAAGTAAACATATGGTTAACTGATATTTATATGTTTTATGAATCATTTTCGTAGACACGTTAATTTACTGAACGCTACCAGGAAAGCTAGGTAACTAAGTTTATTAAATTAATTCACAATATGCACACATTCATTACTAATCTTATGCCCAATACAGGCTGAAAAAAGCTGAGCTTTTTTCATTAACTGAAGGCTACAAATGGAATTATATTAATTTACAATATGTAGCCTACACATTCAGTATTAATCTTAGGCTATGGCTAATCTGAAGAAAACGGCTTTGTTAATATTTCTTGTTTGTTAATTACATTATGAATCACATTAGGCCTATTTTCAATTCAAAATGGTGAAATTAGACAAAATTTTATTAATTTGCCTGAATATTTTTGTCATTTGTTTAACATTTCTGACTTAAAGAAGCAGCTGTCAAATATGAAATGTTTAATTTAACTACTTACATATCTCGCACTTGACGTCGAGTCGCGCTGCTAAGATTCGCGCTCAGCCTCAGCAGCTTCTGTGTGAACATAAAGCCCGCCTACTCTGATTTGATTGGTTTTCTCAAATATTTTGGCATTGACGAGCGGTGACAGACCAATGAGGCTCAGATGAACGCACACACCTCTGCTTCTGACGTGCGCTCTGCTCGGCGCCGCTGCGGATTGAAGAACACGCTGATTAACGCAAATCACTAAAAGACGGGACGAAGCCGAAGCCTCCCGCCAGTTTCATATGTTTTAAAGGTTAATCACATATTTGGGCATTACTAGGCCCTTTTTAGGGGGGCTGGGCTGAAGCCCCCCTAAAAAGGGCCTAGTGACGCCCTTGGCGCAGATCATGGGGCGAAGTTGTTGGTTGGATGGAATTAGGTTGGATTATGCTATGACATCCAATACGTTCAGGATAAAAAGGTTGATTTAGGGTGCGTTTGTGTCAAGTGATTTGGCGAAAAAATACACACTAGCCATCACGTTCACATACTTAAGAGATTTTCGTGTGGCTTTTTGCCACTGCAAACAAAAAGCATAATACAGAATAATTCATGGCGCTACCTAGAAGATTTCAGCAGAAATAAAAAATGAGAGAGCAGGTTTTGCTTTCTTTAGAAGTGTGAATTGGGTTGCTTTTGTCTTAAAGTCAGCACCTCACGTAACCTTGTGTGAGACGTGACGAGGCCATGAACAATACTCCTAGGTTTGTATGATGCTCTTTATCAAATAAATGTATTAACTTTGGCAGTAAAAAATGTTGAGGTCTCCCATTCTCTGCGCAGGACTGATTTAATGACATTTTGTCTTATTCATCAGGAAGTGTGCGGTTAATCATGAGCATACAATCGCTTTCCTTCTACGCGTAAAGAATTTCGTCCAGCTGTGAGCAAAAGATGTGATGTCAAATATGTCATTAGCCATAACTCAACTTTAAGATTTCTTTCCCTGGTTGACCTCCAGAAGGTTTTCAGTGGACTGATCCCATTATTATTAAAATAAAACAAAATAAAAATAAATAATAGGAAATAATGTCACCAAAAATGGACAGTTCATATTTTACTGTTACTGAACTACAATTATATATTATGAATTTTAAGAGAATTGTGTTCTTTTACATGCATCCAATTTGTGCGCAGTATCTCTCTCTCTCTCTCTCTCTCTGCCTGAGAAAATCTATTGCGATCATTTCACTGAGAATTTTCAACAAAAAGAGATTTGAGATCTTTTGATTATTACTTGATATTATAATCTAGTCTTTCTTATTACATAAATGCACCTTTACAAATGCTACATACAGATGTTTTTTTATACCTAAAGATGGCTGAAATATTTGTAATAGTGTAAATATTTGTAATATTTGTAATGTGATATATGAATTGCTCCCTCCTTGTGTCTCGTCCTTTAAACAAATGTAGAGTTTTGTACGGTTATACTTGGAATCCTACTTCGAAATCACCTGCTGGGTACCTTGAAATCCTGGCACAGAAAAATAATAAGGCAGTACACCTGTAACCACCATCAATGACACCTCTCATAGACTCATATCTAATGCATGCTGTCATTCGGATGGATTCAGATGTGCTCAAATGAGCTTATTAAAGTATCTCACCTCCTACAGCGTTTAGCTCTGCGGCACACCATCTGAGTATCTGATTGGCTATTGCTCACCAAGCAAATTTATCTTTGATTAGATAATTCATTCCCAGTTTCCAGGGAGGAACACAGCATGCTCTCCCTCTCTCTACCTCTGACACACTTTGACAAGGCATGTATTTTTCTCTTTAAAGTGGCTGTGCTCCAGTGATTAGAGCCAGAGCATTTTAATTAACTTCATCTCTTTATCTCTGCAGTAAAATTAACGTCTCTTGTTGCGTTTACCATGCTGTATGCCTACGTAAATTTACACCTGGCCCTGGCTGCCATGTCGTCTGATTACATTTGCGGAATGGTGGGTGGATTCTGTCTTTCTCTTTCTCTTGACTTCTCCGTTTCACTCACCCATGACCAATTCAAACTTTATTCAATTAATTGTTAAGTCTCTTTGTCTGGATCATTTATAATAAATAGAAGCATGCTTTTTGCCCTCGTCTTGCCCTTGCTGATCAAAGAAGCTTCCTCAAAAGTAAATGTTATGGGAAAATAAGATTTAAATGGCCTGAAATGTATTCAGTCTAATGAAAGATTTTACCATAATTTGGGGACCAGACATGGATCATGGAACAAATGTTTGCAAATCCATATAGTTGCAGTCCCATGAGATTACCCATGTGTCAGTTGTGCTTGGGTGTGGGTGGGCACTGATATCAACTCAATAAATCATCTCTGGTCTCCAGCGCTGTTGAATTTCTTCCTCTAGTTTTGACAAATGGCTCTCAGATTGCTGTGGGGGACAAACTGGCAGACAGTGTAAACTGTTTCGCTTTCCCCCGTTCTCTCTTTCCTTCTCTCTCGTTCTTGGTCATCAGCTCTGGGCTCCATTTTAGCTGGTAAATCACTCAACAACTCTCTCTCTCTCTCCCTCTCTTTTACTATCTATCTGTCTTATTGCCAGACACTTAAGAATAAAACAGGTCTGGGAACTGGAAAAAAAAAGCAGTTT
Organism: Coreius guichenoti; assembly: GCA_039654105.1. Classification (NCBI taxonomy): domain Eukaryota; kingdom Metazoa; phylum Chordata; class Actinopteri; order Cypriniformes; family Gobionidae; genus Coreius; species Coreius guichenoti. The sequence continues at coordinate 20,502,038 of CM077172.1, read as the reverse complement.
AAAGTCAATGTGAATGGCTGGTTGCAACCATTTTACTTCCGTAATGTGACATTTCTGAGAGAAGCATCTCAGGTTACTTGACTGTAACCCTGTTCACTGAAAAAGCGGGAACAAGATGCTGCGCCTTGCAGCTATGGGAAAACATCTTTGTTTGACTGGTTGTGATGTATGTGTGGCAAATACACCAAGAACTTGGCTTTAAATAACCTCTGACAATGACGTCATTGGAATGCACGCTCATGAGAGGAATAGACATGAAACAGGTGCACCTTCAGGTATTACTTTGTCTGAATCAAATCAAATCAAATCACCTTTATTTATACAGCGCTTTTTACAATGCCAATTGTTTCAAAGCAGCTTCACAGAGGTAACAGGAAAATAATGCAACAGAATTTGATTCGGCTGTACAACCGCTCTGGTGAAAACGGTGATGTCATCCAGCTCATTTCAATTATCATATAGTGTCAATGCGAGCAGATCAGAAAAATAGTTGAAATTTAAGTGTCCCCAACTGAGCAAGCCAAAAGCCAAAGGCGACGGTGGCAAGCAACCAAAACTCCTTCAGGGCCAGAATGGAAAAAAAAACCTTGGGAGAAACCAGGCTCAGTCGAGGTGCCAGTTCTCCTCTGGCCGACGAACAAATAGTGTATGATTATGATTCTGGCAACATTACAGGTCAGAAGTCATATTAGATCAATAGATATTCGTAGGACTATTCGAAAGATTGGAGTCATCACGCCAGGGACGGGTTTAATGAGGATGTCGTGTCGATGCGGCATTTACAGGGGGGAGTTTAATTGACACGGTCTCTGCAGACACTTCAGGGATGCTGGTCATGTCCAGGCGCAGGTCCACCATCTGGTCCGGATACGGCCCGGATCCGGCCGACTGCAGTAAACCTCGGGATAAACAGAGAGACTAACATTAGCGTAGATGCCATTCTTCTTATGATGTAACGAGTACATCAGGTGTTATGGGAAGTGTTCCCGGTTCCGACTGACCTAGTTAATGCAGCCTAAAACAATCATTTAACTGATTTGAATAATATAAATTAAAAATGTTTTATGTGTATGCCATAGTAAAGAGATGTGTTTTTAGTCTAGATTTAAACTGACAGAGTGTGTCTGCTTCCCGAACAATGCTAGGAAGACTGTTCCAGAGTTTAGGTGCTAAATAGGAAAAGGATCGACCGCCTGCAGTTGATTTTGATATTCTAGGTATTATCAACTGGCCAGAATTTTGAGACCGCAATAGACGTGATGGAGTATAATGCGTTAAGAGCTCGCTCAAGTACTGGGGAGCTAAACCATTTAGTGCTTTGTAAGTAATCAGCAAGATTTTAAAATGTATGCGATGTTTAATAGGGAGCCAATGCAGTGTTGCCAGAACCGGGCTAATATGGTCATACTTCTTGGTTCTAGTAAGAACTCTAGCTGCTGCGTTTTGGACCAGCTGCAGTTTATTTATTAAGCGAGCAGGGCAATCACCCAGTAGAGCATTACAATAATCTAGCCTTGAGGTCATGAACGCATGAACTAACTGTTCAGCATTTTGCATTGAAAGCATGTGCCGTAATTTAGATATATTTTTAAGATGGTAGAATGCAGTTCCCTTTCGTTCAGTCACTCCGAGTAACGTCAGTGACTGACGAATGGGGGTTTCGCTTAGAAGCCTATCATCTTCGAGATCTAGAAAACGCCCAATGGCAGCGCCAATGCCATGGGCATGCGGAATTTGCATAGCGTAACTCCGCCCCACAGCGTGGGTATATAAGAAAGTACGCTGGCAACATCGCATTATGTTTCTGCTTCGGAGCCAAGAGCATCTATCTCTTCACTCCTTAAGCCTTTTTGAGTACATCGTCAAGCTTCTTCGAGACGAACAGCTTTCCAGTCGGTGTTGGTGTTACGGCGCGTTCCAGCGAGTGTTTACTTCCTGCCTGCTGATCTGTGCAGTGATCTGCATCCAGCTGGTATTCGTTCCCTGGGCGCTTCGGCATCGCTGTGAAGCTCCCTCTCACAAAAGAGCTCGCATGTGGCACGTCTTTTTAAAGACGGTTTGCCCGTGCACTTCTGGGTGCGGTCGATCTCTGTTGCCATCTGATGGGCACAATCGCTGCATGATGTGTTTGGGCTTCAGCACGTTCAAGCAGCGTTTGTGGATGCGTCATGTTCTCACTGCGGGAACATGACCATCGCGATGTTGCGGTCGAGACTCAATGACCTCCGCAAGGAAAGAGAGTCCCCTCTGCCACACCCCAATCTACCGTCTCCGAGAGAGATGGTACTTTGGCTGGTGGCCAGGGTGACCTGAGGGTTACGGTGTGGCATAACCCCGACGATCATTCCTCGGGCCACACCCCCCTCTCGCACATCGCTACCCGCGAGTGATCGGACTGAAGCAGCGGGACCGTCTGCGGACGCCCCGTGTGTTTCGTTCGGCGCTCCAGTTGGTGATGAGATGTCGATCGCCGCATCTCAAGGTGGGCTGGAGTCCTCTGGGGATGAAGATTCGGCTATGCTGCTGCCTTCGGGCGTGCCAGCATTGCCCGAGTCCGACCCGGAGTTGACAGCCATGTCATCTCGGGGGATGTTTGGTCTTTGGGTGTGACGCGTCCTGACAGCTGTTGGGCCCCGCCCCCAATTACTTTCTCTCCCGGGATACATTAGGAGGTCACGTGGTCCTGGAAGTCCCCGTTGTCTTCCCGCGACCGTTCGGCGGCCTCCTCCGCCTTCTCTGCCCTCGATGGGGCCGCGGCCAAGGGTACACTGGGGTCCCCCCTGTTGACGCTCAGTTGCAATCACGGTCGAGACTCAATGACCCCCGTATGGAGGGAGAGTCCCCTCTGCCACACCCCAGTTATCCTCTCCATGTGACGGGATGTTTGGCTGGTGGCCAGGGTGACCTGAGGGCTGCGGTGTGGCATAAACCCCGACGAGTATTCCTCGGGCCACACCCCCCCCTCTTGCACAGAGTGCTTCAATGTGGCGCGGTGATCCTAAGCACCCCTCCAAGGCCTGTAGTTCTCGTCTACTCTGGTGGCGAGGGACTGCAGAGCTGCGGGGCAGGCCGCCGCCTCTCAGCACGCCATGGCCATCCTTCAGGTCTTCCAGGCCAGGATGCTCGTGGCATGCACGAGGGTAGAGCTGTCCCAGGGCTCTTAATGAGCCGCGTGCCGCCACCGACCTCGCCCTCCGGGTGACGAAGGTGACCGTGCGCTCCCTGGGTCAGGTGATGTCCACAGCTGTGGTCCAGGAGAGACGAGGCTCAGCCTGGTCGATATGAGAGAGGCTGAGCGAACCCGGTTCCTCAACGCTCACATATCCCAGGCTGGCCTCTTCGGCGGCACGGCCAAGAACTGCGCCCAACAGTTCTCGGCCGTCCAGTAGCAGACTAAGGCCATTAAACGTACTGCCCCGGCGGCTGTTACTCAGCCGCAGGCTCAGTCGCCTCAGTCTGCTTGCCGCCGAGGGCGCCCTCCTGCGGCTTCGACCCTCCCGCCGCCCTTTCCGGGCCGCACCGTAGGGATGGTTTCAGGAAGGCACCCCCGTCCGCTCCCAGCCCCGCAGCCCGCCTACGCCAGGCTAGCGGCGCTCCTGACGCGGACAGCTCAGGGATGGGCAGTTCTTCCAAGGAGTTGGTAGCAGGGCCACTCCTTCCCCCGGTGGAGGGCCGGGGGAGAATCTTCTGTTCAGCTGCTGGCCCCCAGGTCAGCAGCACCCTATGTGGAAGAACTAACTCACCCATCCCTGAGCACCCAGAGACCGATGGCAGTGTGCGCCGCCCCCGGGCCACGCCACTCTCGTCCCTCTCTAACGCCAGTCTCCTCTCAGAGCAGACCCCAGTGGAACGCGCGTCCTTCCCTGGTCTCCTCTGTCAGGACGCGGCTGATGACCGTGCCCCCACACCGGGACGCTACGCCTCCCACGTCCGGGCCGGTCACGCCGCCTCGCTGCCCCACCCGGGGTACGTCTGTGGTCCCGCTGGTGCAGTTTTTGGGAGCCTGGCTAGAGCTTCCCGGACTGTTCCGCTGGGTCGAGAAGACCATCAGGCTCGGCTATGCGATTCAGTTCGCTCAGGCTCCTCCCCGCTCCGGGGAGTCCGCCACACCAGGGGGGGCCCAACGCCCCTGTCATGCGTGTGGAGGTTGCTACCTTGCTGGCGAAGGGTGCGATCGAGCCTGTCCCTCCAGCCGAGATGAATCCGGCTTCTACAGCCCTTACTTCATTGTACCCAAGAAAACCGGTGGGTTACGACCGATCCTGGACCTGCGCGTCCTGAACCGATCCCTTCACAGGCTTCCGTTCAGGATGTTGACAGCGAAGCGCCTTTTCGAATGCGTTCGTCCAGTAGATTGGGTTGCAGCGATCGACCTGAAGGACGCCTACTTCCATATCAGTACGCGGTCCTCCCATTCGGGCTAGCTCTGTCCCCTCACGTCTTTACGAAGATTGTCGAGGCAGCCCTTGTGCCACTCAGGCAACACGGGGTTCGCATCCTGAACTTCCTCGATGACTGGCTGTTCCTGAGTCACTCTCGAGAGCAGGTGTGCGAACACAGAGACCTGGTGCTCCAGCACTTAGCTCGTCTGGGCCTTCGGGTCAACTGAGAAAAGAGCAAACTCTGCCAGTGCAGAGGATCTCTTTTCTCAGTATCGACTCGGTCGCCAGGTGCGCGCAGCTTACGAGCGAGCGCGCGCAGTCACTGCTGACTTGCCTCCATCAAATCAGGAGCAAGAGTGCGGTTCCACTGAAGTTATTTCAGAGGCTTCTGGGGCATATGGCATCTGCAGCCGCGGTAACGCCGCTCAGATTGCTTCATATGAGACCGCTTCAGCACTGGCTTCGCGATCGAGTCCCGAGATGGGCATGGCAGTCGGGCACGCTCCGGTCCCAGTGACTCGGGCCTGCCTGCAGACCCTCACCCCGTGGTCGAACCTCAGTTTTCTACGGGCCGGTGTGTCCTTAGAACGAGTTTCCAGGCATATTGTTGTGTCAACAGATGCCTCCACCACGGGCTGGGGTGCCATGTGCAATGGACATGCTGCCGCGGGCTCCTGGACAGGACCCCAGCGCCTCCTGCATGTCAATTGCCTCGAGTTGCTGGCAGTACGGTTCGCCCTGCACCGCTTCCGAGCGCTGCTCAAGGGTCAACACGTGCTAGTCCGGTCAGACAACACGGCCACAGTAGCGTACATCAACCACCAGGGTGGTCTGCGTTCCCGCCGCATGTCTCAACTCGCCCGCCATCTCGTCTTATGGAGTCAGAAGCACCTGAGGTCCCTTCGTGCCATCCATATCCCGGGAGTCCTGAACCGTGCAGCCGACGAGCTCTCACGGCTTCAGCCACTTCCTGGAGAATGGAGACTCCATCCCCAGACGGTTCAGCTGATTTGGGAACAGTTCGGCGACGCACAGGTAGATCTGTTTGCCTCCCACGACTCTTCCCATTGCCGCCTGTTTTATTCCCTGACCGAGGGCCCCCTCGGCACGGACGCTCTGGCGCACAGCTGGCCGCGGGGCCTCCGCAAGTATGCGTTTCCCCCAGTGAGCCTTCTTGCACAGGTTCTGTGCAAGATCAGGGAGGACAAGGAGCAGGTCCTTTTGGTCGCCCCGTATTGGCCCGGCCGGACCTGGTTCTCCGAACTTGTACTCCTTGCGACAGCCCCTCCCTGGTCGATTCCTCTGAGGAAGGACCTCCTTTCTCAGAGACGGGGCACCCTTTGGCACCCGCGTCCCGATCTTTGGAACCTCCACGTGTGGCTCCTGGATGGGACGCGGCAGGTTTGAGTACCCTACCACCTCAGGTGGTGGCTACCATCACTTCCGCTAGGGCCCTGTCTACAGAAACGACACGCCTATGCGTTGAAGTGGAACCTCTTCGTCACTGGTGTTCTTCTCGCCAAGAAGACCCCTGGAAATGCCCGATCGGGTCCGTGCTCGCATTCCTCCAGAAAGGTTGGAAGGCTGTCTCCTTCCACCCTCAAGGTTTATGTGGCCGCTATATCAGCCTACCACGACCTTGTGGAGACGAAAAAGGTGACCTGGTCATCAGGTTCCTGAGGGGAGCGAGGAGACTGAATCCTCCTCGCGCTCCTCTCGTACCCTCTTGGGACCTCTCAGTAGTCTTAAGTGCTCTGTAGAGGGCTCCCTTCGAGCCATTGCGGTCAGTCGAGCTTAAGTTCCTGTCTATGAAAAGACAGAGCTCCTGATCGCCTTGGCCTCCATCAAGAGGGTAGGGGACCTGCAGGCATTTTCGGTTGACGAAGCGTGCCTGGAATTCGGGCCGGCCTACTCTCACGTGATCCTGAGACCCCGGCCTGGATATGTGCCCAAGGTTCCCACCACTCCGTTCCAGGTGGTGAACCTGCAAGCGCTGCCTTTGGAGGAGGCAGACCCAGCCTTGGCACTGCTCTGTCCAGTACGCGCCCTCCGTGCTTACGTAGACAGAACGCAGTGTTCAGGACCTCAGACCAGCTCTTTGTCTGTTATGGTGGGAAGCTGAAGAGAAAGGCTCTCTCCAAGCAAGGTTGTCTCACTGGATAGTGGACGCCATTGTTTTGGCTTACCTGACGCAGGGGCGTCCATGCCCCCTAGGGGTCAGGGCTCACTCTTGGGCTCTAGCGCATGGCGCCTCGCTAACAGACATCGCAGAGCTGCAGGCTGGGCGACACCCAACACATTCGCCAGATTCTACAATCTCCGAGTGGAGCCAGTGTCCTCTCTTGTACTCGCCTCTACTAGTGGCCGGTAATGGACTAGGCTCAGGTGTCTTCGCTTGCTCGCCATTCCACTCCACGGACTGGATACGTGCGATATTTTCCTCAGGTAGTTTCCCTGAAGCCCTGAGTTCCTCCAGCACTGTTGATGCCGACACCAGTACGTCTGCCCACTCGCTCAGGCCCTCGTGTTGGCTAGGTGCCACCGTGTGCATGGTTCCCCCGTTTGGCGACCCCCACATGTGTATTCCCACTGTAAGTCTCCCTGAGCAGGTGTCTTTCCCTTGGCAAGCCCCTTGCCACCCCTGGGGGTAAAATTCTTCCACCTTCGGCTGGTTACCCCAGAGTTTCCCATATGTAGCCCTGAGCGGGTCATATGTGTTCTTAAGTCCTCCCTACGGGTAGGCATTTGGCGCATACTTCCACCTGGAATATGCTTCCCAGTGTACCTTGGTATTCCTGTGTAAAGTGGGAGTCCTTCGTCCATACTAGCTTACGACAGGGAGCTCACGCTTACGCAGGGCACTGGATGACAGCCGAGTGGCGTGATTATATTGGGACCCCCATTCGTCAGTCACTGACGTTACTCGGAGTGACTGAACGAAAGGGAACGTCTCGGTTACGTATGTAACCCTCGTTCCCTGAGGAGGGAACGGAGACGTAACGTCCCTCTGCCACTTCCGCTGTACCGCTGGAACAGCCGGGAGTTCAGTCTTGGCTCCTCAGCAGGTAAACATAATGCGATGTTGCCAGCGTACTTCCTTATATACCCACGCTGTGGGGCGGAGTTACGCTATGCAAATTCCGCATGCCTATGGCATTGGCGCTGCCATTGGGTGTTTTCTAGATCTCGAAGATGATAGGCTTCTAAGCGAAACCCCCATTCGTCAGTCACTGACGTTACGTCTCCGTTCACTCCTCAGGGAACGAGGGTTACATACGTAACCGAGACGTTTTACAGATGCTAGAAACGTGGCTTTCAAATGAGAGATTGGTATCAAAGAGCACACCCAGGTTCCTAACTGACGACGAGGACTTGACAGTGCAGCCATCACGTGTTAGACAGTATTCTAGGTTACTACTTGTGGAGTTTTTTTTGTCCAATGATTAAAAATTCATTTTTTTCTGAATTAAGTTGTAGGAAATTACTAGTCATCCAATTTTTTATATCAGCTATGCATTCCGTTAATCTTGTGAATTGGTAAGTTTCGTCAGGGCGTGAAGAAATATAGAGCTGAGTATCGTCAGCATAACAATGAAAACTAATGCCATGCTTCCTAATAATATCTCCCAGTGGTAGCATGTACAGGGTGAAAAGCAACAGTCCTAGCACTGAGCCCTGCGGTACTCCATACTGAACTTGTGATCGGTGTGACATCTCTTCATTTACTGCTACAAACTGATAATGGTCAGATAAGTATGATTTAAACCATGCCAATTAAATTCCACTAATGCCAACATAATTTTCGAGTCTATTCAAAAGAATGTTGTGGTCGATAGTATCGAATGCAGTGCTAAGATCGAGTAACACTAACAGAGAGATACAACCACGATCGGATGATAAGAGTAAATCGTTTGTAACTCTAATGAGAGCAGTCTCAGTACTATGATACGGTCTAAATCCTGACTGGAAATCCTCACAGATTTCTTTCTAAAAAGGAGCATAATTGTGAGGACACTGCCTTTTCTAGTATTTTTGACAGAAAGGGTAGATTTGAGATTGGTCTGTAATTGACTAATTCTGTAGGATCAAGTTGCGGTTTTTTAATAAGTGGTTTAATAATAGCCAACTTAAAAGTTTTCGGTACATATCCTAATGTCAAGGATAAATTAATGATATTAAGAAGAGGATCTATGACCTCTGGAAGCATCTCTTTTAGTAGTTTAGTCGGTATAGGGTCGAGCATACATGTTGTTGATTTTGATGATTTAATGAGTTTAGCCAATTCTTCTTCTCCTATAGCAGTGAATGAATGTAATTTTTCCTCAGTGACACTACAATGCACTGTCTGATGTGATACTGTAGTAGACGGCTGCATGGTTATAATTTTTTTCCTAATATTATCAATCTTACAAGTAAAGAAGTTCATAAAGTCATTACTGCTGTGCTGTTTACAAACATCAGAAGTTGAAGCTTGTGTTTGTTTTCTTCTAAGAGAGTCGAGAAATAAGCAGATCTAGCAGTTTTTACAGCCTTTCTGTATGCAATCATGCTCTCTTTCCACGAAATGCGAAAAACTTCCAGTTTTGTTTTCTTCCAGCTGCGCTCCATTTTTCTGGCTGCTGTTTTAAGGGCCCGGGTGTGCTCGTTGTACCACGGCGTTGGATTATTTTCTTTAATCTTCTTTAAGCGCCGGGGAGCAACTGTGTCTAAAGTGCTGGAAAAGAGAGAGTCAATAGTTTCTGTTGCAACATCGAGTTCCTCTGGGCTATCTGGGATGCTGAGGAGATGAAACTGATGAGGAAGATTATTTACAAAGCAATGTTTAGTCGCAGCAGTGATAGTCCTGCCATATTTGAAGCGAGGGGACAGCTTTGCAGCCTTTGCTAAATTAAGTGTACATGATACTAGGTAATGATCTGAGATGTCATCGCTCTGCTGCAGAATTTCAACGTTATCAACATTTATTCCATGTGACAGTATTAGGTCTAAAGTATGATTACGGCGATAAGTGGGTCCTGACACGTGTTGCCTAACTCCAATAGAGTTTAGAATGTCTCTAAATGCCAATCCCAATGCGTCTTTTTCATTGTCTACATGGATATTAAAATCACCAACAATTAGGACTTTATCTGCAGCCAGTACTAACTCTGATAGAAAATCAGCAAATTCTCTGGTAAAGTCTGTATGGTGCCCTGGTGGCCTGTATACAGTAGCCAACACAAATGTCAAACGGGATTTATCAATTTCACTACATAACATTACATAAAGCACCAAAACTTCAAAGGAATTATATTTGAAACTAGACTCCTGAGTAATATCGAAGATATTATTATAAATTACAGCAACACCTCCCCCTTTACCTTTCAGACGCGGCTCGTGTTTATAACAATAATCTTGGGGGGTGGACTCATTTAAAGTAATGTAATCGTCAGGTTTTAGCCAGGTTTCTGTCAAACACAGCACATCTAGGTTATGATCTGTAATCATATCATTAACAATAAACGCTTTTGAGGAAAGGGATCAAATATTCAGCAGCCCGAGCTTTATCATTTGATCATCTGTATTATATCTGTTGTTTATTTGTTGGACATCAATTAAATTTTTACCGTTGAATGGTTTTGATGGTTTTTTGTGTTTACTAATTCGTGGAACAGACACAGTCTCTATGTGATAATATCTAAGTGAAAGAGTCTCTATGTGCTGGGATTTATCTGACTTCTGTGACGTGAGACAGCTAGCAGGCGGTCGGGTAAGCCAGTCCGTCTGCTTCCTGACCTTGGCCCCAGTTAGTCAAGGTTTAGCTCTAAGACTATGTGCCAAATTACTAGAGAGAAGAGCGGCACCATCCCAGGAAGGATGGATGCCATCTTTTTTCAACAGGTCAGGTCTGCCCCAAATGCTTTTCCAATTGTCTGTGAACCCTATGTTATTTTGCGGACACCACTTAGACAACCAGCCACTGAGTGATGATAGTCTGCTAAGTATCTCATCACTCCTTTTAACGGGGAGGGGACCAGAGCAAAAAAACGTCATCTGCCATTGTACTTGCGAGTTTACACACCTCTTTAATGTTAATTTTGGTGATCTCCGACTGGCGAAGTCGAACATCATTAGTGCCGACGTGAATAATAATCTTAGAGAATTTACGATTAGCATTAGCCAGCACTTTTAAATTTGCTTTGATGTCAGGCGCTCTGGCTCCCGGTAAACATGTGACTATGGTGGCTGGTGTCTCTATTTTCACGTTCCGTGTAATAGAATCACCAATAACTAGGGCACTTTCAACAGGATTCTCAGTGGGTGCATCACTGAGTGGGGAGAACCTGTTTGATGTTCTAATCGGAACGGAAGAGTGGTTTTTTGATCCGCGACTATGCCGTCTCACCGTCACCCAGTTGCCCTGCTGCAACAATGTACAGAGTTCACTAAGCTATTCGCATCCAAAGCAGTGTCTAAAGCTGTTGCATTCTCACTACTCTCAAGTAAAGTCTGGATGCGTGTCTCTAATTCTGAAATCTTTTCCGTCAGCCTGACTATCTCCTTACATTTATCACATGTGAAACCCTGTTCGCCAACGGAGAAAGATATACTAAACATGAAACATGCAGTGCAAGTGACAATGACAGGAGAAGAAGACATGGCTTATCGTATTTGTTGATTAATCCAACTTACCACAGTTGTTTGATGGAGTCTATTTACTAATCCAACTCACCACAGTTGTTTAATGAACTCAGAAAATGAGACCCGAGTGCTGAGATGGCAAGCTAACAGGCTAGCGAAATGCTAACACGTGATAGTGATTTAGATTAAAAGCTAGCGATGTCAGATTTAATGTGGTAGGCAATATTAGACAATATATGGTGATGGGTAAGTTATATTTAGCAGTTTAAACAACAGGGAATGATATCAAATAAAGATTCAAAAGCAAGCAAAGCACACGCGAGCACAGCAGGCAGCAGGACAAACAGGAGGCAAACAGGAGCAATCGATCAGGCCGGAGAAATCAGCAATCGATCTGCAATCGATCAACTCAACGTCCAAATGTCTGTGAGATGCCTGGACACGCCCCCAGTGCAGCATTGAGGCGCAGCATCTCGTTCCCGCTTTTTCAGGGAACAGGGTTACAGTCAAAGTAACCCGAGACTTTCCCTTTCAAAAACTACACTCAATGCTGTGCCTTGCGCTATGGGAATGAGAATACAAACACCTCTGCACTGGGATGTGTTTGGACCCCTCAAGGTTGTATAGTGTCCCATACGGAAATGTAATATATGCGCATATATGAAATATCAATATATGCAATATATGCTCATATAAAGTAAAAACATATATGAAACCTATTAGAAATTGGAACAATTCCATATATTGACATATAAATTTATCCCATATATTATATATGTTTATGTATGTATAATACATATTTGACATATCTCTCATATATGAAATATTCTAATATGCTCATATAGAGTAAAAACCTAAATGCACATATATGCACAGCTATGAAACCATCAGAAATTAGAACAATTCCATATATTGACATATAACTCTATTCCATATATTACAGTGGGGAGAACAAGTATTTGATACACTGCCGATTTTGCAGGTTTTCCTACTTACAAAGCATGTTGAGGTCTGCAATTTTTATCATAGGTACACTTCAACTGTGAGAGACTGAATCTAAAACAAAAATCCAGAAAATCACATTGTATGATTTTTAAATAATTAATTTGCATTTTATTGCATGACATAAGTATTTGATCACCTACCAACCAGTAAGAATTCCGGCTCTCACAGACCTGTTAGTTTTTCTTTAAGAAGCCCTCCTGTTCTCCACTCATTACCTGTATTAACTGCACCTGTTTGAACTCGTTACCTGTATAAAAGACACCTGTCCACACACTCAATCAAACAGACTCCAACCTCTCCACAATGGCCAAGACCACAGAGCTGTGTAAGGACATCAGGGATAAAATTGTAGACCTGCACAAAGCTGGGATGGGCTACAGGACAATAGGCAAGCAGCTTGGTGAGAAGGCAACAACTGTTGGTGCAATTATTAGAAAATGGAAGAAGTTCAAGATGACGGTCAATCTCCCTCGGTCTGGGGCACCATGCAAGATCTCACCTCATGGGGCATCAATGATCATGAGGAAGGTGAGATCAGCCCAGAACTACATGGCAGGACCTGGTCAATGACCTGAAGAGAGCTGGGACCACAGTCTCAAAGAAAACCATTAGTAACACACTACGCCGTCATGGATTAAAATCCTGCAGCGCACACAAGGTCCCCCTGCTCAAGCCAGCGCATGTCCAGGCCCGTCTGAAGTTTGCCAATGACCATCTGGATGATCCAGAGGAGGAATGGGAGAAGGTCATGTGGTCTGATGAGACAAAAATAGAGCTTTTTGGTCTAAACTCCACTCGCCGTGTTTGGAGGAAGAAGAAGGATGAGTACAACCCCAAGAACACCATCCCAACCGTGAAGCATGGAGGTGGAAACATCATTCTTTGGGGATGCTTTTCTGCAAAGGGGACAGGACGACTGCACCGTGCTGAGGGGAGGATGGATGGGGCCATGCATCGCGAGATCTTGGCCAACAACCTCCTTTCCTCAGTAAGAGCATTGAAGATGGGTCGTGGCTGGGTCTTCCAGCATGACAACGACCCGAAACACACAGCCAGGGCAACTAAGGAGTGGCTCCGTAAGAAGCATCTCAAGGTCCTGGAGTGGCCTAGCCAGTCTCCAGACCTGAACCCAATAGAAAATCTTTGGAGGGAGCTGAAAGTCTGTATTGCCCAGCGACAGCCCCGAAACCTGAAGGATCTGGAGAAGGTCTGTATGGAGGAGTGGGCCAAAATCCCTGCTGCAGTGTGTGCAAACCTGGTCAAGAACTACAGAAAACGTATGATCTCTGTAATTGCAAACAAAGGTTTCTGTACCAAATATTAAGTTCTGCTTTTCTGATGTATCAAATACTTATGTCATGCAATAAAATACAAATTAATTACTTAAAAATCATACAATGTGATTTTCTGGATTTTTGAAAATCCAGTCACTCACAATTGAAGAGTACCTATGATAAAAATTACAGACTTCTACATGCTTTGTAAGTGGGCAAACCTGCAAAATCGGCAGTGTATCAAATACTTGTTCTCCCCACTGTATATATGTTCAAATTATGTGACAAATTACTGTCACTGACATGTCACTGATCAATGTTGAAGAGTCTTAGTATAGATTTTATGTATAAAACAAATGAAATTTAAAATATAAAATATTTATAATGTTATTTATTGTCAGGTGAGGCAAGGGATGAAGAAGGACTCAAGGATGCAGGAGGTTAATGGGCTTTTTATTAGACTTAAACAAAACACAAACAAACCCCTTCATGCTACACAGAACTTAGACAACATAAAAGCATTCAGCTGCTGATAGCAGCCCGCTTGAAATAAAGAAATTGGCTCTTGCACTGATGTTTGTGTTGTCCCTTTTTTCATTTAGTATCCTTGTTTAACTCCACAATACACCTTATTCGACTCCACAACTCCATAAGAGCTACAACAAACATACAAAACAATATCAGTATTTGCAAGGAATTCACTGAAATGAAAGGAAACAATTGACTATAACAACATTACAAAAATTAAGACTATAACATCAGTGATAAACAACTTAAAGTTAATTATGCAAACACATATAAGCATTAAAAATAAGCATAAAAACAAAATATGCCATATATAAATGCATAAATATATGTAACTGACCTTGTGCTCCTTTTCAACCAGGTACTTAAACAGCCCAAGACAAAGATAATACAAAAATAAAACAACAAACAGAAACTAAATGTCTTAAATTTTTATTTTTTTTTTACCTGGGGACCTCTGTTTGAATTGACACAGAATGACCCTAATACCACAAAAAAATACTCAAGTAATTGAGGGTCATTTACAATGAACACTATCCGCATGCTACACAGAACAAAACATGAAAGTACGTGGCTGATGATGAGCACGAGCCGTGTGCTAAACAAACACACAACACACAGACAAAAGAGTGTATACTGCCCAAGCAAAACTACATGCTCACACGAGACCAAGCGAATGCTCATACTGTACGCTCACAACGGGGGGAAAAAACACATGGAGCATTAATGTCCGAAGCCTGAACCAAAACCAAACTAGAATGAAATGCCAGGATCCAAACACCACACAAAGCAATTCACACAGACAGAAGAGCGCATTATCTGAGCGAACTCAAACCCGCAAGACAATAGGAGTGTCAGAGCTGTCACCAAACCAAGAATAAAACCTTATCCAAGTAACAGAACCCTGACAAAATATATATGTAAAATACATAATGTTCATAATGTCTCATATTCTTTTGTATTATGTATATGAATTGCATAATTATACAAATATACTTTATTAAACATGGCTTCATATATTTGTTAGCCTACATTTATTTTAATACAAGTTATGAACATTTGCCTTCAACCATATTTTGCAGTTACTCATGTGATCCGATTTCAAACAAAATTAAAAACAATTTGACAGTGTAGACTGCCCAAAATTAATAAGAGAATTCTATGAGCATACAAAATGTTTGCATATATGTTTAAATAAACTTATTATTACAAATATATATTGTTTACATATATGATCTTAACATATGGCACAGTACCATATAGAAATTCATTATATAAATATCTGTAATATATGCATATATACAAATTTTACTATAGGTATTTTATATGTGGTAAACAACTATATAAATCCATATAAAATCCTATATAAGCATACTGAATATTTGCATATATGTTGTTTAAATAAACTTGCATATGTAAATTAGACATATATTGTTTACATATATGGCATTAACATACAGTACCATATAAAAAGTCATCATATAAATCATTTTAATATATGTATATATAATAATTCTTCTATGGGTATTTCATACATGGTATAAACTTATATCTTCATATATTGTGAGGATGTATATATGTGCTAATAATATATTGCCTTATATGAAACATATATGACATCACTACTCGGATATAGAGAGATATATGTACATATGAAGACTTCCAATGCAAAAGCCTCTAAAAGCCACCTCAGTCAAAAATGAGATAACAATACTGAGTGAATGCTCTCTGCACATAGTATACGTTCATCAAACACTTTTACTTCAAACCTGCTAAATCCCAGCCTCAGCCCATTCAGAAGTACCAGTACTTAGGTAGAAACCTATGCATAGGAGCCGGACAAAAATGCTAATTTTAAAGAAAAACGTCAGACGGACTTAAAGGCTTTTGCATCTGAAGTCTTCATATATTACATTTCCGTATGGGGTGTGCTCACAAACATGAGAGAGGTCTCAGACATGAGCTTGGGATGTCGATTCAATGGTAGAATGAGCCCTAACTCCTAGAGGCGAAGCTTGACCGTACGCCTCGTAGGCTAAGGCAAAGGTATCCCTCACCCAGTGTGACATAATTTGCTTGGTTGCGGTCGAAGTTGCTCTGACTTACGCCACTGGCTAGTGCGGTGGACATAGGTCTGAAGAGCACGGACTGGACCCAGTATGTGAAGTTTCTCCAGTGTAGTGCATGGTCGAGAATGGAACTTTTAAGAAGATAGTCAGGGTGAGGTTGCAAAATAGCCTTGACCAGTCCGGGGGCAAAGTCTAAGCAGGATGGCAAAATCGACAGAGCCTGCAAATCCCCAATTCTCTTTAGTGAAGTAATGGCCATGAGAAAAAAAAAAAAATTAGAAGCTTGTCAGGCGCTGACTCTAATGGTTCAAAGGGGGTCTCGACTAGCCCCTCAAGGACTGTGGTTAAGTCCCACAAAATGATTTTTGCTCTAACGGGAGGCCTCAGCCGCCTGGCTCCATGGATGAAGTGGGCGATCAGAGGGTGCAGTCTGACTGGATCCCCATCAATCAGGGTGTGGCAAGCTGATATGGCGGCCACAAATACCCTGAGAGTAGCGGGGCATGTGCCTGCTGATAATTTTTCTTGCAGAAGCTCCAACACTGAAACAGTCTGGCAGTGAACTGGGTCTGCACAGCGTGCAGTACACCACCTTTCAAAGACACCCCATTTAAGGGCATAGATTCTTTTTGTGGAGGGAGCCCTAGCACTCAGAATAGTCTGTACAACATATGCTGGAAGCCCAGCATCCCTCAGTTTGTCCCCCTCAGGGCCCAAACGTGAAGGTTCCACTGCTGAGGCCGGGGATGAAATATTGTCCCCTGTGCCTGAGAAAGAAGGTCCCTCTTGTTCGGTTTTGCCTAGGGCAAGTCGTCGAGGAGGGATATTATCTCAGAGAACCAAACTCTGGTCAGCCAACAAGGCGCTATCAATAAGAGGCAAGGAACTTGTCCTGAGCACGAGGCAGAACCTTCTGCGCTAGCCTGTTCAGATGGCGCAAACGCAGTCCGCCCAGGCGATATATGTAGGCGACTACCGTAGTGTTGTCCAGGTGTAAATCACAGCATTATTCATGATCATTCACACCCCTTCGCATACGGGCTTTGCAAAGGAAAAGTGTCTTACAAAATTTAAATCAATATATTGTACAGTTAAAGGACATGGTAGTCCTTTAACTGCTGGACTGCAGGGCCAGAAATACAGCCATGAATTTGAGGCAATTGATGTGCCAATCGAGATGATGACCTCTCCAGATCCCTTGGGGGGAATACTTGGCAGTAGTTTCCACGCTGTGATGCAAAGCCATTTCTGTGATGCAAAGCTGAATTTTCATCAGCCATTACTTCATTTATTCATCCAAGAATCCTGAAAAAAAAAGTATCACAGGTTATAAAAAATATTAAGAAGTACAGCAGTTTCCAACATTGATCATAAATCAGCATATTGTTTATATATTTTAAAGTATATTAAAATGGAAAACCATTATTTTAAATTGTAATAATATTTCACAATATTAATGTTTTTTTCTGTATTTTTGATCAAATAAATGCAGGCTTGATGAGCATGAGACTTCTTTCAAAAACATAGTAAAATAGTAATGTGTCCAATCTTTTGACCGGTACTGTATATAATTGAAAGTATAATTTTGTTCACATGCTGTGCAATATCAGCACTCATGTTTTCTGTTAAGAGTGGACATTATACAAACCCGATTCCAAAAAAGTTGGGACACTGTACAAATTGTGAATAAAAAAGGAATGCAATAATTTACAAATCTCATAAACTTATATTTTATTCACAATAGAATATAGATAACATATCAAATGTTGAAAGTGAGACATTTTGAAATGTCATGCCAAATATTGGCTCATTTTGGATTTCATGAGAGCTACACATTCCAAAAAAGTTGGGACAGGTAGCAATAAGAGGCCGGAAAAGTTAAATGTACATATAAGGAACAGCTGGAGGACCAATTTGCAACTTATTAGGTCAATTGGCAACATGATTGGGTATAAAAAGAGCCTCTCAGAGTGGCAGTGTCTCTCAGAAGTCAAGATGGGCAGAGGATCACCAATTCCCCCAATGCTGCGGCGAAAAATAGTGGAGCAATATCAGAAAGGAGTTTCTCAGAGAAAAATTGCAAAAAGTTTGAAGTTATCATCATCTACAGTGCATAATATCATCCAAAGATTCAGAGAATCTGGAACAATCTCTGTGCGTAAGGGTCAAGGCCGGAAAACCATACTGGATGCCCGTGATCTTCGGGCCCTTAGACGGCACTGCATCACATACAGGAATGCTACTGTAATGGAAATCACAACATGGGCTCAGGAATACTTCCAGAAAACATTGTCGGTGAACACAATCCACCGTGCCATTCGCCGTTGCCGGCTAAAACTCTATAGGTCAAAAAAGAAGCCATATCTAAACATGATCCAGAAGCGCAGGCGTTTTCTCTGGGCCAAGGCTCATTTAAAATGGACTGTGGCAAAGTGGAAAACTGTTCTGTGGTCAGATTAATCAAAATTTGAAGTTCTTTTTGGAAAACTGGGACGCCATGTCATCCGGACTAAAGAGGACAAGGACAACCCAAGTTATCAGCGCTCAGTTCAGAAGCCTGCATCTCTGATGGTATGGGGTTGCATGAGTGCGTGTGGCATGGGCAGCTTACACATCTGGAAAGGCACCATCAATGCTGAAAGGTATATCCAAGTTCTAGAACAACATATGCTCCCATCCAGACGTCGTCTCTTTCAGGGAAGACCTTGCATTTCCCAACATGACAATGCCAGACCACATACTGCATCAATTACAACATCATGGCTGCGTAGAAGAAGGATCCGGGTACTGAAATGGCCAGCCTGCAGTCCAGATCTTTCACCAATAGAAAACATTTGCCGCATCATAAAGAGGAAGATGCGACAAAGAAGACCTAAGACAGTTGAGCAACTAGAAGCCTGTATTAGACAAGAATGGGACAACATTCCTATTCCTAAACTTGAGCAACTTGCCTCCTCAGTCCCCAGACGTTTACAGACTGTTATAAAAAGAAGAGGGGATGCCACACAGTGGTAAACATGGCCTTGTCCCAACTTTTTTGAGATGTGTTGATGCCATGAAATTTAAAATCAACTTATTTTTCCCTTAAAATGATACATTTTCTCAGTTTAAACATTTGATATGTCATCTATGTTGCATTCTGAATAAAATATTGAAATTTGAAACTTCCACATCATTGCATTCCTTTTTTATTCACAATTTGTACAGTGTCCCAACTTTTTTGGAATCTGGTTTGTATTAAGGTTAATACAATAGTTGATCCTGTTATCAGTATCCTCACAGATTTGAGAATCATAGTGACCTGATACTGGTCCACATAGGACATTGTGTCTTTGGCTCTCACTTTATATTGTTAACTATATCTAAATAAACTACAAAAAATGTATTTCTTTTGTCCTGTCCCTCTCACATACCTGACTCAAAGGCTCATTCATTATGCCGCTCATTATGCGTTCTTTTGTCTCTCAGGTGTAAATCACAGCATTATTCATGATTATTCACACCCCTTCACATACGGGCTTTGTAAAGAAAAAGTGTCTTACAAAATTTAAATCAATGTATTGTTTTATGTGAATGAGCAGGCACAATGATTCTCACATCAGTTTGAATAAAAATTCTAGGCAACAACACCCATTAGTCAAAAGTCTTGTGGACACATATCTACTGTGCGTTTTGTGGCCTTAATTCAGTGACTTACATTTTTTGTTTTTTTCAAAAACCAAGCATAAATGTTATTCTCTCAAAAATACAATCATATATGTTGCTCACATATTATGGTAGCCCAGTTTGTGCTGAATACAGTGTAATGATGTTTTTGCCATTAATATGTTTATAAGCAACTGAAAAAAGCACAAATGTCAGAGCATGTCAAAACTTCTAAAGGGCCCCAAAACTGTGCAGACCCGTGAGAGTTAAATGCAAGGGCAGCATGCTCTTCCCCCATACACTCAAAGCAGAACTCATGTGTATCATAATCAGGGATGGTCCATGAACACCGAGGCATGCATCTCCTGATTGTTTGTGACATAATGTTCTCTTTTTTCTTTCTCTCTCTTTTTTACACTAAGAAATTTCTGCACACTGACAACTGGAACGCTAACTCCTTACAAAGTGGACCGATAGAGAGTGTAGCACACACACACACACACACACACACACAATGCGGTCCCTATATATCACATTTATAGCCTCTCATGAGCGCGTATTGCAATGACGTCATGGTCAGAGTTTATTTAAAGTTTATTTAAATATCGACTCCAGCGGAAAAAGAAAGTCATTTAAGAAGAGCATGTAATTACATTTTGATAAAAGATTTCAGTGCTAAACATTTTATTCTTTGAAATAACATGCACCACTGAATCTTTCATAATAAAACCAGGAATATCTTCAAATATTTTTTTGATCAATTTGATTGCTTCCAGTTGAATTTGATTCCAGTTGCACTGAAAGAGATATAATTCAACCAAGAATGAAAATTCTGCCATCATTTACTCACACTCATGTTGTTCCAAACTTGACTTACTTTCTTCTTTTGAACACAAAGACACTCTGAAGAATGCTTTAACTGTTTTTTTTGACCAAACAATGAAAGCCAGTGGGGTCCTAAAAAAAAAAAAAAAAAAAAACAGTGGACCCTATTTTATTGTATGGATGAAACAAAAATAAATTTTTTTGTGTTCCACTGAAGAAAGAAAGTCATACAGGTTTGGAACAACGTGGGTCTAAGCAAATTATGACAGAATTGTCAGTTTTGGGTGAAGTACCCATGTAAACATGTCTCCAATCTCCATATGCAAATATAACAGTTCACTTCTGTGATGATACTAATGTTGGGCAGAAATGCTATCTTTGTCCCATATGGCAATTAGTGTTTGAGTTTCTTGGTTGCTCCGTCCACAAGTCTCATCCATGATCTCTTGCTCCTAAAATATTATATGCTGAACTAATTCCATTTGGGAAGAGTAAAATTTACCATTTGAGGTTTATGGTTTATTTACTGTTTGAGTGATCGGACAGCTATCTGATAAAAAAAAAGGGTGCTGTAAAAATACTCACTTAACCTACTGTACATAATATTACAGTTTTATTTCATATCTGTCCTCTTCTGCACATTACTGAATCTGGTCAGGCAGAAATAAGGTGCATTTCATCTTAGGACTCTGAGCTCGGAAATTGTCCCAAACACAGAGTATTCCCCCCGTATCTCTGGTTAGGATAGTAACCAGGCGAGTGTGAGGACACAGGGTGGTGGAGGGATGCAGAAAACTGTCAAGGAACATAGGTGAGTTGGCTGTGTATATATATATATATATATATATATATATATATATAGGTCTCTTCTAGTACTGATTGGATAGGCAATTTGAACGTGTTCCTCCCGAACTTTGTTAATAAAACATCATTCAAAGTGGGTTTCCCAAAGCAACAGGGAATAGATCAGAGGAGAAACAGAGATTGACCAGCAGTTGTTCAATGACATCAAAACTAAGATAAAAGGTAAAATTTCAGGTTTCATAACAAATGATCCCTTGATCACAATCAATCATTCTGAGCAGCTTTTGCATTTTCTTCACTTGCATTTCACTTACCCATGCAAATCTTTTAAATTCCTTATCACTTTTGTAATCCCTGTATTTTTATGCTCACCAGCTTCATGTCACACTTTAAACCCACTGATTGATGATGTATCGATCATGATGCTTTTCTTCAAGAGGTTGCTGAGTCGTCACTGCCACAAATCCAACACCTTTTCTTTCCCCAGCAGCTTGACAAATAGAAGGGTCTTGTTTGTTTATTTCTGACTGAAGGGAGTGAATGGTGAACCTTTCTAAACACCATTACATTTGTCTATTTATATTAAATGGTGTACTGTATATATTTGTGTTTGTACAGAGGGTTTTATTTTAAAATTAGCTGTTTTTATCTTTTTCAACATTTGTCGTCCAACCAGCATATTTGAGGTGCGTTATGCTTTGGTAAAAGTAAAAGTAATTACTAATTTTTGCCATTTCGACATCTTTTAAATCCCTTTTTATATAATCGTAATGGCACTGCTCTTCCTAAGAAGCTTTTCATTCAAATTTTTCTTTTAAGAAACTCCCTCACTCCCTCATCTTAGTCTCTAACCATTTTGGAGCCATTTCTTTGATAAATGGATGGGGTAGTAAATTATATCTAGGGAGATGACATATCCCCCTAATGTTCAATTTTGGGGAAGATTGGTATCTGCTGGATAATGGTGAAGAGTCTCTTTTTTATGTGCTCTTTCAATTTCATTTTCTCCTTTTTTGCGTTAATTTTCTATTTCTCGCTCTTCCTCCTCTTTGGCTTCTTCCTCTCCTCCCTCACTAAAACACTTGAAACTCCAGATCGTAGCCTCACAATTATAGTTCTCATTATTGTAGCTTACATCCCTACTCTTTTTCTTCACCTGACCCATTCTGTTGGCATCTGCCTCCGCCCACTCATCCGTTGCCGACATTTCCTCTCAGGATTGCACTTCCTGCACATCAACAGGGTTAAGTAATCGCCTCCATCATGGCAAGAAGCTGATTCATGTCCACCTGGAAAAAAAGTAGAGGATGGAGTAAGGTGTGGAGGGAGGAACGAGAATGAGATTGCAGTAGTTTTGAGACCCAAAGAGCTTTACCATGATGGACTCTTTAACGTTTTAGCATTCTGATCCTTTTATGTGGACACATCGTAAAAGGGGGGCAGGGAGTATTGTTTGAGATGGAAGTGCCAGAGACATCTTTGCTTACCCTGTTTCTTTCCTCTACTCTTTGGCTTGGCCTTGTTGAACTGTAGCTGAAAAGACTTGTCGTAATCGTAAAATGTCCTATTATAGTCGATTGCTGCAATGCACCATCCCCCCTCGTGCTCTCTCACCCCAAATCTGCTCTAAAATATCGTTTAGTCTCTTTCAGCAGCATGTCAGTCCTCTCAACAACTGAGTGAAAGTGGGAGGGAGGTGAAAAGATGGTGCTAGATTGAAAAAGAACATAAGAGAGAGAAGAAGTGTTGTCATTTCACTGGATTAGCCACATTGAGCCAACTCACCGGCTGATTTGACTGCTGCACCAGAGTTCAGTCGAGCGTGCCCTTTCCAACACGTAAAACGAAAACTCTCGAGACACTGTCACCAGTCTAAACCAAACATTTAAAAAAGATGCACACCTCTTTTACAAGCATTTCGTTTATTTATGGCAATGAAACTTTTAAAAAAAAAATTGAAAAATCCTCCTTTAAAAATCATCTCTCCTTCAAGGATAGAGAGATGAGAATTTTCTTCACAACACTATATGCAGATTTGTTTGTACATACTACTGTAATAAATATGGTTATAATAAAATAATGTCACTGATTTCTATTCCTTTGAATTCTGTAAATGTTGACTTTTTTTACACTTTCTTTTCTGCCAAAATCTGACCCCCTTGTGGACCCTAGGGAGTTTTAAAAACCTCTGTGCTTAATGAATAAATGAATATGTAAAATACCTCTCATTAACTCTGATTTCAGAGAAATTTGAGGGACCTCAAGGGTCAGCACGATGGAGAATAACCCACAATTCTAAGACGTTCAAAGAAACATCAGAACCTGACCCGTCATGAGCTAGCTTTGCTTGTGTGTCAACGCTAGTTACCAATCAAGGCCTTAAAAAAGGAGTCACAGAGAAGGACAACAACAAAGAAAGAAGGATTAAAAAAAATGAAATGGATGGCAAATGAGATCTTCTTTATCCTCATGTGCTCCACTGAACTGCCTGTAACCTCACCTCCTTCCAGACTGGCAGCTAACAGACCATGAATCTTTAAAGTGTCTCGTCACAGCAAAACATAAACAAACAGTACATCAGCAATGAGAAGTTTGCCTTTGTCCGGTGTTTCTATGTATATGCATTTACAGTATATAACAGTTTGGTCCTCTAATCTGATTGGCTGAGTGACATTCCAAGAGTATTTCATTTTAACTAGAAATGCATTTCTTCAGATTTATAAGTAAACTAATATTTATATGCTACATATTTGTTTATATACTGGGTGACATGGTGGGTCAGTTGGTAGCATAGAAAATCACCGGTTTGAGTCCAGGATGAGCCAGGAAGCCCTTCTGTTTGGATGGGTTTCCTCTGGATGCTTTGGTTTTCTCCACACAGTCCAAAGACATGCAGGTTAGGTGGATTGGGAAAGGCATTCTGCCAAATGGCTGTACGGATAATTTGTGACCCTGCCTGTGAAACCCCGGCTGAAGTCGCATAATCTAATTATGAGATTAAGAGCGTCAAAGTGTCATACCCATAAAAATGACAAAAACAGATAATTTGTGTTTATTGCTGTAAATGATAGATTATACCAAGGGCTTTGATATATAGTACTCACATTTTAATTTATAACATAAGAAATTAATGATTTTATTGACAATAGGGGTGAGCGGGGCACAACCTAACGCGGGGCTAGTTGTGACACACATGGTTTAAAACTTTCCACACATGCCAGCATGACGGAACTTAGTGTATTTACTAGTTGCCATATTAACACTATATAAAGAAAAAAAAAGAAGAAAAAAATCTTTGGAAGACATCACTGAACATTTATTTAACCATAGCAAAAGTTTTGTTTTTAAATTTCTTACTGAAGTAAATTTTTCATCTCTGTTTTGTGTGTTTATTTAAAACTAGACAAATTTGATATTATTGTAATCTTATATCTGTTATTTAACAGTTGAGATAGTTATTTAATGCTGATCTAACTAGCAGAAGACACCAGCTGGGTTTAAATCCCAGTTGCGTAGTTTGGGCATGTTGGGCATGCCCCTACTAGAACTATGCTATTCAATTCTATACTTGAATTCTATTGAGAAACCATGAGAAAAACGTGAATAAAGACTGAGAGTCAATATTCAGAAATGATTAATTATTATTATGTTTTGAACTATGCTGTATAGCTGTGTTTTGCGGTGTGTTTATTGTCAAACTCATAAATTAGTTTATTTTTAATTATTAAAAAATGGCATTATTTTATATGAAAAAGTTAATAATTGTATTTTACTGACAAAATATTTTAGTATATTTTTATAAGTATAAGTATATTTTTTTGATTAGATCAGATAACATTTTAAGCTGTCATATAGTCATGTTACAATGTGTCCCTCACATGTTACAATGTGTCCCTCACATGTTACAATGTACCTCACTATTTTATTGCATGACATAAGTATTTGATCACCTACCAACCGGCTCTCACAGACCTGTTAGTTTTTCTTTAAGAAGCCCTCCTGTTCTCCACTCATTACCTGTATTAACTGCACCTGTTTGAACTCGTTACCTGTATAAAAGACACCTGTCCACACACTCAATCAAACAGACTCCAACCTCTCCACAATGGCCAAGACCAGAGAGCTGTGTAAGGACATCAGGGATAAAATTGTAGACCTGCACAAGGCTGGGATGGGCTACAGGACAATAGGCAAGCAGCTTGGTGAGAAGGCAACAACTGTTGGCGCAATTATTAGAAAATGGAAGAAGTTCAAGATGACGGTCAATCTCCCTCGGTCTGGGGCACCATGCAAGATCTCACCTTGTGGGGCATCAGTGATCATGAGGAAGGTGAGGGATCAGCCCAGAACTACATGGCAGGACCTGGTCAATGACCTGAAGAGAGCTGGGACCACAGTCTCAAAGAAAACCATTAGTAACACACTACGCCGTCATGGATTAAAATCCTGCAGTGCACGCAAGGTCCCCCTGCTCAAGCCAGCGCATGTCCAGGCCCGTCTGAAGTTTGCCAATGACCATCTGGATGATCCAGAGGAGGAATGGGAGAAGGTCATGTGGTCTGATGAGACAAAAATAGAGCTTTTTGGTCTAAACTCCACTCGCCGTGTTTGGAGGAAGAAGAAGGATGAGTACAACCCCAAGAACACCATCCCAACCGTGAAGCATGGAGGTGGAAACATCATTCTTTGGGGATGCTTTTCTGCAAAGGGGACAGGACGACTGCACCGTATTGAGGGGAGGATGGATGGGGCCATGTATCGCGAGATCTTGGCCAACAGCCTCCTTCCCTCAGTAAGAGTATTGAAGATGGGTCGTGGCTGGGTCTTCCAGCATGACAACGAGCCGAAACACACAGCCAGGGCAACTAAGGAGTGGCTCCGTAAGAAGCATCTTAAGGTCCTGGAGTGGCCTAGCCAGTCTCCAGACCTGAACCCAATAGAAAATCTTTGGAGGGAGCTGAAAGTCCGTATTGCCCAGCGACAGCCCCGAAACCTGAAGGATCTGGAGAAGGTCTGTATGGAGGAGTGGGCCAAAATCCCTGCTGCAGTGTGTGCAAACCTGGTCAAGAACTACAGGAAACGTATGATCTCTGTAATTGCAAACAAAGGTTTCTGTACCAAATATTAAGTTCTGCTTTTCTGATGTATCAAATACTTATGTCATGCAATAAAATGCAAATTAATTAATTAAAAATCATACAATGTGATTTTCTGGATTTTTGTTTTAGATTCCGTCACTCACAGTTGAAGAGTACCTATGATCAAAATTACAGACTTCTACATGCTTTGTAAGTGGGCAAACCTGCAAAATCGGCAGTGTATCAAATACTTGTATATCAATCCACACAAGCGACAATCGGGTCAGTGTCGGGAAAGGCAAGAAAATTGCGACTTAATGGTTTCTGTGTGGATTTTTTCGTATCATCACCAAAATTTCAGGAACAGCTCATTTGCTTTGTAACTTAACATTCTGCCAAGATAATCATCTTATTTTAAAAACATTTTATGGCTGCTGTGTGTAGAAATAATTTGGTTTTTGGATGCTGATGCTTTAAGTTGATGAATTCGCTATCTGACAGGGCGGCATCTATGAAGCGCGAGGAACAAAAGATAGCTGATTGTTTAAAGGGGACATAACACACACAGTTTCTGCCAATCTCATGTTAATCTTGAGTACCTATAGAGTAGTATTGCATCCTTCATATCCCCAAAGAGTCTTTAGTTTTATCAGATTTATAAAATACAGATACAGCTGTACCGATTCTTTCCGAAAAGGCGTGCAGTGAGCGGAGCTAAAGAGTCACAAGCATGCATGTTGTTTGAGTGAGTAACTCTGTAGTTTGGAGTGGTTTTAGAATAAACAAATGGACACTTATGGTTGTCAGCTAAACAAATGTATTTAAACACACACAATACATCATTGCGTTATCCCTGGATAACTTTTGATTCACTATACGTTCGTGATGTTTACATTATATGCACTTACGCGGCGATTGCCAACAAAACACATTTGACATTTGATGCAGTTTTACTTACCGCCTGCGGTTCCGACTCATGACCGGGACCGGAACCACTCCATCTTTCAGTTTCAAGCGATCTGCAAATCCAGCGTCGAACTTGGCCTTGTTTATAAAACATTCGTCACCAAAATGCTGGGAGCAAACAAACACAACTTCATTGCTGCCCCGGAAAAACAAACTGCATCCACTGTTCCCTTAACGCTTGGTTCTTTGGGAAGCTGAACAAGGTTATCTTTCCCTCACAACCAAAAAATTACTTTAGCTAGGTTTTCACAGAATGGGTCACATTTCTTTTTGTTTTGATACAAACCCAATTCCAAAAAAGTTGGGACACTGTACAAATTGTGAATAAAAAAGGAATGCAATAATTTACAAATCTCATAAACTTATATTTTATTCACAATAGAATATAGATAACATATCAAATGTTGAAAGTGAGACATTTTGAAATGTCATGCCAAATATTGGCTCATTTTGGATTTCATGAGAGCTACACATTCCAAAAAAGTTGGGACAGGTAGCAATAAGAGGCCGGAAAAGTTAAATGTACATATAAGGAACCGCTGGAGGACCAATTTGCAACTTATTAGGTCAATTGGCAACATGATTGGGTATAAAAAGAGCCTCTCAGAGTGGCAGTGTCTCTCAGAAGTCAAGATGGGCAGAGGATCACCAATTCCCCCAATGCTGCGGCGAAAAATAGTGGAGCAATATCAGAAAGGAGTTTCTCAGAGAAAGATTGCAAAGAGTTTGAAGTTATCATCATCTACAGTGCATAATATCATCCAAAGATTCAGAGAATCTGGAACAATCTCTGTGCGTAAGGGTCAAGGCCGGAAAACCATACTGGATGCCCGTGATCTTCGGGCCCTTAGACGGCACTGCATCACATACAGGAATGCTACTGTAATGGAAATCACAACATGGGCTCAGGAATACTTCCAGAAAACATTGTCGGTGAACACAATCCACCGTGCCATTCGCCGTTGCCGGCTAAAACTCTATAGGTCAAAAAAGAAGCCATATCTAAACATGATCCAGAAGCGCAGGCGTTTTCTCTGGGCCAAGGCTCATTTAAAATGGACTGTGGCAAAGTGGAAAACTGTTCTGTGGTCAGACGAATCAAAATTTGAAGTTCTTTTTGGAAAACTGGGACGCCATGTCATCCGGACTAAAGAGGACAAGGACAACCCAAGTTGTTATCAGCGCTCAGTTCAGAAGCCTGCATCTCTGATGGTATGGGGTTGCATGAGTGCGTGTGGCATGGGCAGCTTACACATCTGGAAAGGCACCATCAATGCTGAAAGGTATAACCAAGTTCTAGAACAGCATATTCCCCCATCCAGACGTCGTCTCTTTCAGGGAAGACCTTGCATTTTCCAACATGACAATGCCAGACCACATACTGCATCAATTACAACATCATGGCTGCGTAGAAGAAGGATCCGGGTACTGAAATGGCCAGCCTGCAGTCCAGATCTTTCACCCATAGAAAACATTTGGCGCATCATAAAGAGGAAGATGAGACAAAGAAGACCTAAGACAGTTGAACAACTAGAAGCCTTTGTTAGACAAGAATGGGACAACATTCCTATTCCTAAACTTGAGTAACTTGTCTCCTCAGTCCCCAGACGTTTGCAGACTGTTATAAAAAGAAGAGGGGATGCCACACAGTGGTAAACATGGCCTTGTCCCAACTTTTTTGAGATGTGTTGATGCCATGAAATTTAAAATCAACTTATTTTTCCCTTAAAATGATACATTTTCTCAGTTTAAACATTTGATGTCATCTATGTTGTATTCTGAATAAAATATTGAAATTTGAAACTTCCACATCATTGCATTCTGTTTTTATTCACAATTTGTACAGTGTCCCAACTTTTTTGGAATTGGGTTTGTACAATGACAATATAAGAGGAAATTACACTACACTAATTATTTCCTTAAAAAACAAATTAATGTGTTAGTATTGTAACCTGTTGTAAGCAACAGTCTTTAATGATAAACGCAGGAGATCGTTAGAAGAACACAGGAAATAAACAGCACATTACATGAAGACAATAACCAACAGAGAGCTGAACTGAACAGGGAGTATATATTCAAGAGATAACGATAAACTAAATAAGATATAGTTGATAATTATAAGTAACCATAGAAACAAACTGGGACATAATCAGAAACCAAGAAAACCGAGAGCAGGGAAACAGAACAGCATATCAAAATAACAATGAGTCCATAGACTCTTTTATATAACAACTGAATATCTAAAATATATTAAAATATTATTATATTTAAAATATCTAAAATATGATAAGCCTACCATTGTCCATTGGCAACAAAGCACTGCAAACCTGAAAAACAAATATTTCCAACCAAAACAATTCTAATAATCCCAGTACTCTAAACCCGGACATGAATTCTTGAACTCTGACCTCAGAGGCGATCATTTGGAATACATTGTCTATGACAAGCAGAACTTCTGTCTTTAAATCCTCCCTCATTTCTCAACATACCTAAATATAGTTTGGCCCCATTTCTTGTCCCTTCCATGCTAAATAAAAGATATTGTAGCTACCCACATTGAGCCCTACTTAAGGAGGTCAGAGTCACTGACTGCTTGTTAGAGAGATAGCAGGGTTATGAGGCCATTATAAACATGCTGAGGTTGGTAAACTAAAGGTGCTATAGACTATCTGTGTCTTGAGGGGAATAAATCATATAGAGGTTAGGAACATAAACCAGAGCAGCAGAACTGCTGAGTCCAAAACTTTCTGGAAACATCATCAAGCGAGACTTTCATGGTTTTCTTTCCTACTGTATATTCAGCTCACTGAGTATATTCCTCATCTGGTATCATTGTTTAATGCTACATACGTAAGGTAGTTGCAGCTATGCTGGCCTTTTTGCACATTAAAATGAAGGACACAAGTTTTGGGCCTTTATGGCAGCGGTTGCATTTGATGTTTTTTGTGCTCAAGCACAACACACGACTGACACATATG
Organism: Coreius guichenoti; assembly: GCA_039654105.1. Taxonomy (NCBI): domain Eukaryota; kingdom Metazoa; phylum Chordata; class Actinopteri; order Cypriniformes; family Gobionidae; genus Coreius; species Coreius guichenoti. Next base: position 20,471,866 of record CM077172.1, on the reverse strand, counting down.
CAACCTCTATATCAGTCACCTCCAGGCCTTGTGATATGTGTGTGTGTGTGTGTGTGTGTGTGTGTGTGTGTGTGTGTGTGTGTGTGTGTGTGTGTGATTTATGAGGACACATTTGTATAATGACATGGGTATTACACTGGTATTACAACGTAAACGTGGTTTATGAGGACATTTCCTGTGTCCTCGTAATAGAAATAGCTTAAAAAACATACTAAACAATGTTTTATTAAAAATGTAAAAATGCAGAATGTTTTCTGTGATGGGTAGGTTTAGGAGTAGGGGTAGTGTAGGGGGATAGAATGTACAGTTTGTACAGTATAAAAACCATTACGTCTATGGAATGTCCTCATAATGTAGTTGCACCAGCGTGTGTGTGTGTGTGTGTGTGTGTGTGTTCATGTTTTTCTACCCCAGTGGGGACTTCAACCTGAATGCACACTGACTCATGGGGACTCGTGTCACTGTGGGGACCTAAATTGAGGTCCCCATGAGGAAACAAGCTTATAAATCATACAGAATGAGTTTATTTTGAAAATGTAAAAATGCAGAAATGATGGGTGATGGGTAGTTTTAGTGGTAGGGTTAGTGTAAGGGGATAGACTATACAGTTTGTACTGTATAAAAACCATTATGTCTATGGAAAGTCCCCACAAAGATGGCGAACCAGACGTGTGTGTATGTGGGAGTGGGAGTGGGAGTGCGTGTGCGTGCGTGTGTCAGATGCAGAGGACAAACAGCCTGTCCCTGTTTTGCATCTTGTCTAAACAACAACACTTACCATTTCTCCTCTGTCGATGACATGATCACAATAACAAAATGTAAAGAAATGCCCAAATAAAGACTGAAACTCCTCAAGGACAGAAAAGAGTGCTTAGTCTGACCGCAGACGTTAGCAGTTCACTTCAGAACTGTAAAATCCAACTTCAAACTTCCTTCCAAAGAGAGAATAAAAAGTCTGCAAAAAAAATAAAATAAATAATAATAATAATAATATATATTCTTCTAGAAGCGCATTTGTGAGGTCAGACACTGATGTTGGATGAGAAGGCCTGGCTCGCAGTCTCCGCTCTAATTCATCCCAAAGGTGTTCTATCAGGTTGAGGTCAGGACTCTGTGCAGGCCAGTCAAGTTCCTCCACACCAAACTCACTCATCCATGTCTTTATTTACCTTGCTTTGTGCACTGATGCACAGTCATGTTGGAACAGGAAGGGGCCATCCCCAAACTGTTCCCACAAAGTTGGGAGCATGAAATTCTCCAAAATGTCTTGGTATGCTGAAGCATTAAGAGTTCCTTTCAATGGAACTAAGGGGCCAGGCCCAACCTCTGAAAAACAACCCCACACCATAATCCCTCCTCCACCAAACTTTACACTTGGCACAATGCAGTCAGGCAAGTACCGTTCTCCTGGCAACCGCCAAACCCAGACTCGTCAATCAATCAATCAATCAATCAATCACCTTTATTTATATAGCGCTTTTTACAATGCCGATTGTTTCAAAGCAGCTTCACAGTGTTAACAGGAAAATAATGCAACAGAATTTGATTTGGCTGTACAGCCGCTCAGGAGAAAACGGTGATGTCATCCAGCTCATTTCAATTATCATATAGTGTCAATGCGGGCAGATCAGTCATATAGTTGAATATTTAGTATTTAGTTAATATAGTTGAATAATACTCGTCCATCGGATTGCCAGACAGAGAAGCGTGATTGGTCACTCCAGAGAACACGTCTCCACTGCTCTAGAGTCCAGTGGCGGCGTGCTTTACACCACTGCATCCGACGCTTTGCATTGTACTTAGTGATGTAGGATTGAAAATAATCAAAGATATTTGATATTTGAAATCGAACAAAGAAATTTGCTTTACTGTTTTCAACCCCCCTCTTTCTTACCAGAAGGGCCATTTGGAATTCCTAAAGACAAAGAGATACTGAAGGCCTGTAGGCCAAATGTGTGTCACACCTTTAGTACAGTGGGGGAAGTTTGGTCTGATTGGTCAGTTTGAATGTCTCACATTAGGGTTTCAGTCACATGGTCAAGGAACAGATAAAAAGAAGATATAACTGTTGCTCTGGCTTTTTTTAATTCTCTGGCTTTCTTGATTCTCTGGTTCTCTCTCTTCTTGGGGGCCTTCTCTTTGGCTCTTCTCTTCTTTGATCTCTTCTTCTCTTTGTCTCTTTCTCTCTCTCTCTCTCCCTCTCTCTCTCTCTTTCTCTCTCTCTCCCTCTCTCTCTCCCTTTCTATCCCTCAGGTAACATTCATGCTGGGTACGATTAATGGTATAAGTTATTATCATCTCATACATCTATTTTGTAACTATTTTAAGTGTAACCATAACCAGAAATTGTCATTAAATCCTTTCTATTACAAATGATGTGCTAACTAGTTTTGATTTGGTATTGACTTTGAAGTGCTACCTATTGCAATACAATATAGTCACATTCTAGCAACGCTCTCCCACATATTTTGCTATTGTAACTGCGCTTATTTCCGTCGTTGGTATAAGTTGCAGTGGGTGGTAAAGACGAGAAATGTACAGTTTTCTATCCTCTTGCTGATAACGTTTCTTTAGTCATTCGGCAACCCTGCAGCCTGAACCACTGTAGGCGACCCACCCTTACAGTGATGTAAGGCTTGGATGCAGCTGCTCGGCCATGGAAACCCATTCCATGAAGCTCTTTATGCACTGTTCTTGAGCTTATCTGAAGGCCACACAAAGTTTGGAGGTCTGTAGCTATTAACTCTGCAGAAAGTTGGCGACTTCTTTGCACTGTGCACCTCAGCATGTGCTGACACCGCTCTGTGATTTTACGAGGCCTACCACTTCGTGGCTGAGTTGCTGTTGTTCCCAACTGCTTCCACTTTGTTATAATACCACTAACAGTTGACTGTGGAACATTTAGTAGTGAGGAAATTTCATGAATGGAATTATTGCACAGGTGGCAACCTATCACGGTACCACGCTTGAATTCACTGAGCTCCTGAGAGTGACCCATTCTTTCACAAATGTTTGTAGAAGCGTCTGCATACCTAGGTGCTTGATTTTATACACCTGTGGCCATGGAAGTGATTGGAACACCTGAATTCAATGATTTGGAGGGGTGTCCCAGTACTTTTGGCAGTATAGTGTATATTTATTATATACTGCTATATTTTTTAAATAAATTATATTGTTAATAGCAAGGGTACAGGAACGACCTGAAAATGATAAACCTCATAAATATTAATTAGGTGTTATAATGTTCAGCCAGTAGTCCTTGCTGAAAGGAAGGTCACTAGCCACAACAAATGACCTCACATTCATTCAGTCTACTGCAGAGGCCTACTTTTTTTCCTTTTCCTTGACTTTGGCTAAAACTCTTTAAATATAATAATTTTCCAGAAAGTGTGGTCTTAGTGGGTGGGACATTTATAATAGTTGTTACTTCCCTGGTTCACATGGTAAGTTATTAGTCTGTCAGATGTCTCCTAGTTCTATAAAGAAATCAAGCAAAAGGCGTGAATAATTTTCTGTTTCTTATTTTCCTGCTATGGTTGTAATACTAAGAGTTCAGAAATGGTGTTAGACCTGAGGAGCACAATCAATCATGGCAAGTCGATTTAAAAAAGGATTGCAGCACTCCGTACTAATTGGATTTTAGAGCGCTATCTGTGTTTAGTCACATTAGTTAATTAGATAGCAAGCTATTTTTATTTTTAAAAAGTTCCTATTGAACTTGTGTGGATGGAAGGGTGTGTATGGAGGTGTAGGGCAGAGGAGATTTGTTTGCCCATGTTGCAGTATTTTTATGTACTTTATGTATGTTTCTCACAAATACATTTATTGTGTTTTGATTGTCTTCAGTCTTGGTGGCTTATAAGAGAAAACATTAACCATTAAGCTTGTGAGGTTTGAACATACAATATTTTGGTACACCACACCAACCAACTTGAGCAAGCGACAAATAAACTTTGAAATTTGTGTTTAAAGTAAAGCGGGAAAATACCATGTGACAAATCCCCAGTCTTCAGTTTCACAATGCATTTTTTGTTCTGTATACCATAATGCAATTAATTAAATCAGAGTTTTTTGTATTATTGACAGCATCACTTAATGAAAAAGCTCCATTGCAACATAGATCAAGGAATCATTTTAAAGGATCGATAGTGTACCTATTAGACAGCTATTATGATAAAACAATTAACTGTCTGCCAACGACTCCTGATCAATATAATATTACAAATTAGGTTTTTATGATGTGGATATTGTTCCCTGCAAAGCTGCAGTAGTTTAGAAAGAGACATTCTATATTAATTAAACTGGCTTTGTATTGATGAATGGTGTGACAGATGACCTGCCTCCCCGCCGATCATCATCAGCCCAGCCTTCGACATTCAGACTCACAAGAGGAGCATGTGGCCAATAGGACGACTGTGGAAATGTGACTGTTTGGCTCTGTGTGATAGTTTGCACCTGGTGATTATTGTGGTTCCCACAACAACAGTCCTAGTTTTTATTGGTTTCAATATGTAATTGAACATTATACTATAAAAGTGCACTTCTCGCTGTTACTATACCTCACTGTTTTCACAATGTTATTGCCACTAAATGTGAAAATTAAAATTATTATAAAGGATGGGCATTTCTGTCTGTCTGTCTGTCTAATGAATAACTGTAATGAAAACAGACGGCATTCATACAACTGATTAGTAGGCAATGTCTGGACACTGATGCTGTACGTTGTATGATTTTAATAATCTGTCTTTACCTTGAAGCAATAACAACAACAACAACAAAAAAGAGTGATTTTCAGTATGCTAGTATTTCAGTGCTGCTCAGCTTATTTTATGTATCTCCAATGACTAGCCTTGGTTCAGTATCGTTATTGTTATTTTATTTGATTATAAGGTGTCCATGTTACTGTGTAATTATATATCTAAGTACTGAGTAATACTAATTAACTATCCCCCAGTTTCATAGACAAGGTTTAAACTAGTCCCAGACTAACATGCATGTTTGAGCTGTTTTAACTGAAAGCAACTTGCACTGACATATCTTAAAATATGTCAGTGCCATTGTTTTGTCTCAAGATGCACACCAGTAATGTTTTTTTTTTTCTAAGGCACGTTTATAAAAGCTACTTAAATGTCCTAATTGAGATAAGGTTTAATCCTAGCTTAATCTAAGCCCTGTAGGCCTGTGAAACTAGGCCTACATGTACTTGCTAGGGTTAAGATTAGGGTTAGTTATGGATACGTTTAAGGTTAGTTGCATGCAATTGTGCACAATTTATAGTAATTACTATAGTAACTACATGTAATGTGTAACGAGGACCCTTTAAAATAAAGTCTTACCTTTTTTTATATTTAGGACAATAAGAATCTATTTCTTTTAGTGTTCATCTATGTTATTGAAACACTATACTTTCCAAGATGATGTTTGTTCTGTGGGAGTTCTCTGTAAACACTTACTGAGGATAAGGTCAGAGCTTCTGCTTCTGTATTTCTGGAAACACTCAACTGAAACCATTCATTTCAAATGTTAGTGAACTTCAGAGTGCCCCTATACGCTTTCGTTACATGCCTGAAATAGTACAGAAATGTGCAATTTCATTGCCCTGATACATCTCGCCATATGAGTGCTAGGAGATATATTGCACATGTATGTGTGCATGGCTATATGGTCCAATGAGATGAATAAATTAAATATTAATATGATAAAATGGACATCGAATTCCATCTCAGAAGGACACATATAATGGCGTTCTACAGTCACGTGTTGTGTCTTCTTTTTGAAAAGGCCACATATAGCACCAATGCGAATGTGATATGGCTTTTAGACAATATTGCCATTTATTTTGTGTATTTTTGCTCTGCAGTAAAAAGAAGAAATGATAGCAACAGTAGCAGTGTTACATTCTTGAATTAATCCATGTGTTTGAATGAATCACTTGCGTGAATGATTCAGTGACTCATAGGCAGTCACTTGTTTTGATCATGAATGAATTATTGTTTTGAATGAATTACTTGAGTGAATGTTTCAATGTCTCCACTTACTAGTGTAACAGTGTAACCTAAAGAAACAGTCCCTGAAAATCAGCTGAGTTTTTCGAGGAATGGAACAAACTAAAAACAATACATTTTATATTATAAACAAGACAGTCAGGCAGATAGACCGACAGAAAGACAACATATCTGTGCATGCAACAACTCATCTATGTTATCCAGGCATATGTATTGCTCCTCCTGGGAAAGAAAACTCCAGCTCCCATTTCCTTAAGGTTCTTCTTGACAGATTCTTTGTACAATATTTGAGGAGTGACATGGAGGCTAAGGAGGGCAGAGAGAAAGATAAAATACTGGAAACCTATAAAATGTCATTCTTATTTTCCAGTTTTTGCAATAGAATTTTTTTGCAGTTTTTTCCATATGCATTTTACAGGTTTACATGTGTTTGTTCAGACAACAACACTCTCTGCACAAATGATGAAGTTCTGAAGTGAAGTGGAAGATGTGGAGGAATAAGCTATGATTACAAAGCAGCAAGTTTAATCTACTGTGTCCCACCTGCTTCTAAAACTCTTTTCCTGAGCCTCCCTCACAGAGACAGTGCACTGACAGAAAGTGTTCCTCTATACGTTATCTGTTCATCGTTTTGGAAGGCTACGTGTCTACATTATGCAAAAATATTGAAAGGAGAGATGTGACTGACTGTCCCCTCCAATTCCCATGAGGGGGTTTGCTTTGCTGTGATCTCGATGTGAGCAAACGCTACACCAGAAATAAAATATGGATAAGAAAAAAAAAATCTTCAGGGCTGTAAAAAGGTTTTTTTTCCCCCTCTCTTCTAAAAACTTTATTTTTATGTTAAAAAAATTATTTTCTCATTTTTAGTCAGACAGCCGAAAACCCTAAATATACTGATATCATGAACAGTCTTCAACTTATACATTTCAGTGATTTCTAAAATGTAAATAACAAATTGTGACATTTTTCTGTTGTATTTCTAATAAATTCAGTTACTAATAAACAAAGCTTTTGCTTTTCATGCAGGATTTTTATAATTTTATCTGCCTCTGTATATGAAATATTCATATAACACACACACATTAGCACCATGTATAAATGCCTATGCTGACTGCTAGTCTTCACTCTGAAGAGTTCAGTTTCACAGCTCTACATGCCAGATAATTTCAACACATGTCAGTCATTTCTTTTTGTTATGGCATACAGTATCGTCAGGGAGTTAATCTAGCCCCTAGCATAGTTAGCATGCTAACTCTCAAAGGCTGAATGAGGGTGTGTTTGGAAAGCCAAAAACAAAGAAGGCTGAGCTCCTTGAAGAATCGCTAGATGAAAAGCTGACATGGAAGAGTGAAAAAAGAAAACAAGCCAGTAGAGAGATGTGAGAGAAACCGAAGGGTGAAAGGGTGACAAGAGACACCAAGTGAGAGACACGGAGGAGCAATTTCAGAAAAGTTCAGCTTGTTTTGTTCTTTCTTGATTTTTTTTTTCTTCTCTACCCTCGATGAGATTTGGCAGTGTATGTGCCTGTTTGTCTGCTCTGCGGGACATCAAAGGTAGTTGCAGTGTCACTCTGTTGCTAAGGCACCCTGGTTAGATATCATTTTCCCAACGATGCCTGTCAGCACGTTGGCCTTTAAAGTCATATTTTGTTTTGAGCTGGAGGAAGGCAACTGAAAATTGAGAGATATAAAGAATTGTAAAAGTATCGTTGGCATTTGGATAGAACTGAGAGATGAAGCTCAGTGTAATGCTGAAGTCAAGATACGGCAGACATTTCGGCTGCTGTCAGCACAGTGGCATTACATGTCAGTCATTTCAAAGTACCAAAAGAGCAAATGGAATGAGCTTACGGATTGTCGGTCTGATGTGTGGCGGAATGACCTGTTCAATATTAAAGTCAAAACTTAAAACTTCCTTTTGTTTTATGACACAACAAAATCTAAATTGTGCTTGCAGTAACATCCTGCAATAGGGAGTTGGGATATATTAGGCAGCAAGTGAACATTTTGTCCTAAAAGTTGATGTGTTAGAAGCAGGAAAAATGGGCAAGCATAAGGATTTGAGCAAGTTTGACAAGGTCCAAATTGTGATGGCTAGACTACTGGGTCAGAGCATCTCCAAAACTGCAGCTCTTGTGGGGTGTTCCTGGTCTGTAGTGGTCAGTATCTATCAAAAGTGGTCCAAGGAAGGAACAGTGGTGAACCGGCAACAGGGTCATGGGCGGCCAAGGCTCATTGATGCACGTGGGGAACGAAGGCTGGCCCGTGTGGTCTGATCAAACAGACGAGCTACTGTAGCTCAAATTGCTCAAGAAGTTAATGCTGGTTCTGATAGAAAGGTGTCAGAATACACAGTGCATCGCAGTTTGTTGCGTATGGGGCTGCATAACCACAGACCAGTCAGGGTGCCCATGCTGACCCCTGGAAGAAGGTGGCCTGGTCTGATGAATCAATCAATATTTCACGCTGGGAAATCTTGGGTCCTGCCATCCATGTGAATGTTACTTTGACACGTACCACCTACATAAGCATTGTTGCAGACCATGTACACCCTTTCATGGCTGTGGCCTCTTTCAGCAGGATAATGCACCCTGCCACATAGCAAAAATGGTTCAGGAATGGTTTGAGGAGCACAACAAAGAGTTTGAGGTGTTGACTTGGCCTCCAAATTCCCCAGATCTCAATCCAGTCGAGCATCTGTGGGATGTACTGAAAAAACAAGTCCGATCCATGGAGGCCCCACCTCGCAACTTACAGGACTTAAAGGATCTGCTGCTAACATCTTGGTGCCAGATACCACAGCACACCTTCAGGGGTCTAGTGGAGTCCATTCCTCGATGGGTCAGGGCTGTTTTGGCAGCAAAAGGGGGACCAACACAATATTAGGAATGGTCATAATGTTATGCCTTATCGATGTATATATGAAGTACAAATGCTTGGTTTGTGAGATTTGTTGTCTTTAAAACTTTTGTTGATGCTTACCAGATTCTGTGTTTAAGTTTAGAACTGTTGACACAGAAACACATCTTACATTTTTTGAGCACTAAATTGATTCCATTCATGTCACAGATTCATGAGTGTTTGCCTCACTCGGTTAATTGCTTCTTACAAAGGCGGCAAACAGAGCACAGCTACGTCTGAACATTAGTTACACTGGTAGCAAATATTCCTCTTTGACTAGTTGAAAGAGTGCAGATTCTGCGTTCCCTTAAGAATTTGTTTTCCTTATAAAAGAAAGTACTTAAAATAGTCAGCGCTTTTAGAGGTTCAAGCATCTGAGTTTTCGAATAATTGCCCGCATGCCGAGAGCGTATGCACGTACACACACTCCACACACAGAAAGGAACCTAAGGTACTTTGTTCCTTCATATCCTCTAAAAGGGGTGGTAATTGCATGTAATTGTAGTTTCTAATGATGGGCTTGCTTTCTGTGGAAACAAAGCAGCCAATGGCAGCTGTTATGGCCAAACTCAAGATAAAAGAAAATCATTAAGCAATTTCATCAAGGTGTATTGCTATACGCATAGATTCAGTTACGTGCACACAAACACACTTGTGTAAAACACACAATAGATTCTTTACCAAAAATTAAACCCGCAGTGCTGGAGGAGCTAATCAATATTGAGCTAAATGGTGGACTATGAATTCATTAACTGCTTGTTCTCATATCACTCAATACAAATACAAATGTCCTCATGTTGATCTAGGGCTGTGCTGCAGAACATACCTTTAAGTTCAAGTTAATTTTAATTATAAAGCACATTTAAAAACAGCCACAAGACTGGCCAAAGTGCTGTACAAAAAGACCACATTAAAATCCAAATATAAACACTTAAACGGTTAAAGGGTTAATTCACCCAAAAATGAATATTCTGTTATTAATTACTCACCCTCACGTCGTTCCAAACCCGTAAGACCCTCGTTTATCTTCGGAACACAAATGAAGATATTTTTGATGAAATCAGAGAGCTCTCTGAACCCCCCATAGGCAGCAACATCATTGCAACTTTCAAGGCCCAGAAAGGTAGTAAAGACATCATTAAAATAGTTCATGTGACTACAGTGGTTTAGCCTTAATTTTATGAAGCGACAAGAATACTTTTTGTGTGCAAAAATCGAACAAAAATAACAACTTTATTCAACAATTTCTTCTCGTCTGTGTCATGTCTCCTACGCTGTTGACGTAGTAAATACAGTGCAGTGCTTCTACGGCAGTTCTACGGCAGAGTACTGACAGAAATTCACAATAAAAATTAAACTGAAAACACATTAAAAAAAAAAACACCAGTTATTAAGCCAGGGAGAACAGATACATTTTTAAAAGACACTTAAAATCACCAGGGAAGGTGCCAATCTAATCCCAAAAGGCAGGTTATTCCATAGCAGTGGCCCAACCACAGAGAAAGCTTGATCCCCTCTACGTTTCAGTCTGGAGTGTGGGACTAAAAAAAGGTTCTGGTCACTTGATCTAAGACTTCTGGAGGGGGTATAAGGATACAGCAGTTCAACTAGATAGATGGGAGCTTGGTTATGTAAGGATTTGTATACAAATAAGAGAATTTTAAAATCGATTCTGAATTGAATAGGCAGCCAATGAAGAGCCCTCAGAATTGGAGTGATGTGATCGCTTTTACGACTTTTCTGTAGAAATCTGGCAGCATTTTGGACCAGTTCGGGGCGAGCAATTCGAGATTTTGAAATACCGCAGTATAGAGAGTTCCAGTAATCTAAGTGAGAATTAATACGTTTATGAACAGCCATCTCTAAAGTTTTATGGGTTAGAAAGTGTTTGATTTGACAAAAGATAGAGTTGATAAAAGCTAGATCCAATTACAGAGGAGATATGTTTGTTGAGTTTTAAAGACTCATCTAAAAGAACACCCAGGTTACGCAAATGCAAAGAGCTAAAAGCAGATAAGCTTCCCAGATCAATGCTGGTAGCCTGCAAATTGTCAGTGGGACCAACAACAATCACCTCAGTTTAATCTTCATTTAAAGATAAAAAGTTTTGTGCCAGCCAAGATTTGACCTCGTCTAAGCATATTAATAGAGATTTAATTGCTGAAGGATCATTTCTCTTGATTGGTAAATAGATCTGGGTATCTTAAGCGTAAAAATGGAAAGACACCCCATGTCTTCTTAGTATGGAACCCAATGGTAACATGTACAAAGAAAAGAGGGGTGGTGCCAATATCGAGGTGAGATGAGCAACAGATGAAGAATAATTACCTAACCTGACTAAACTTTCTGTCAGATAAATATGACTGAAACCACTTAAGGACTGTTCTTTTCCCCCCCACCCATGACCCTAATCTAGAAATCAGTGTAGAGGGGTATCAAATGCTGCAGATAAATCTAAAAGAACTAGGACCACGGGATCACAGTAGCTAAAAAGATATAATTTAATACTCTCAGAAGGGCAGATTCTGTGCTATGGGCAGACTTAAAACCAGATTGAAAAATTTCAGAAATACAATTACACTTGAGAAAAGACTGAAGTTGCCCAAACACATTTTTTTTCCCAATACCTTAGAGATAAATGGTAAAACAGAAATATGGCGAAAGTTGTTCAAAACCGAAGGATCCAGTGAAGGCTTCTTGAGCAAGGGAGTGACAGTAGCTACTTTAAGGCTAGCAGAAACGGAGCCAGTTAAAAGACACTTATTAGGAAAAGACACCAATCCCGGGGCAACAGAGTCAACAATTAATTTTAAAAACATAGGGTGTATAATATCATGAGGACAAAAGGAAGGTTTGAGATTAGCGATGGTGTCTTTAAGTAATGGTAGAGAAATGGGTTCCAAAACATACCAGGAAGCTGGGTACAATGAAGGGATTGGAGGTTCAGTATGTAAAGAGTTTATTTTAGAGAGAACTTTTAGAGCAGTATTTAGACAAAGGAATATGTCAGAATTAAACACCAAAGATCTCTCTTGATTAGCAGATGTTGTTCTTTGTTTTTCAAAATGCAAAATAATTTCTTCTTATTTTTACTGACATTATGGAATGAAACAGTTGTTTCAGCACAAAAAAAATCTTATGTTAACCAACCACAATATAGTTTAAGCAACTATTAAATGTGCCTCTTAAGAAAATATATCTCAGACTGTGTCTATTTTTATGTCTCTTGTTTATGACAAAGCTTGTAGGATGTTCAGAAATCAGAAACTCTTTTATAAATAAGTGCCCGATTTGTGTCATTGAGAATGTAGGTTATTGATCTAAACTTTAGTTTGTTTTCCCCTTTACATTAATATTATAATGAAGTGACCTTTCACACCGCAGGCTTTCACAGCTAGTGCTCTGTAATTTAATAACAGTGTGACTGTTTTCAACAGCTAGGTCGTTTTGAGAAAACTTTTAGAAGACCAAATTATTATGATGAATTAATGCTGTAAACTTGAACAATACTGAAAGCCTTCTAACTAATGTTCTAGGCTGAGTCTTTGCTCTGAGGGTTTAATAACCTCATTTCTATAATGATTTGTGATATGGTGACCTTATTCTACAGACGGACACATCTGCAATGCAAGTTTTAGTAGCTAAATATGTTAAACTTTGTAAGCAACTCTCTCCTCTTCTCTCTTGTTGTTTGTAAATGATCTATGTTGCTGTTTAAATAACAAAACATAAAAGCTACTGTAAAATGGTCAATTAAATCACCCCACATCACTTCAATTTTAAATGAATGCACTTCATCTGTAATATAGTTTATTAAAAAAAGAAAAAAATGTTTATAGAACATTGGTGTCTTACATCTTACATCAGGTATCAGATTTTGTTTGCCATTTATTAAAGCACCGAGTGAATTCAAGGACTCAACAACATTTCATTCAAATTTTTCTTTAAAATGCCGACACATACCATTTAGTTTACCTCAAGAAATAATACTTGAAGATAATGCCATATATCACTCTCAGCTCAACACCCTGCTGCTACACATACACAAATACACAAACTGTGCGGGTGGTTTGTAGAAAACAAACCATGTCTTGTAAATACTCTGTCAGATACTTAAAGATCAGAAAACAACAAAAAAGAGAGAACTGCATGGCCATCGATCTTTACATGAGATCTATCCGCTATAACAAAGTATTGATGTTCTGGAATTGTCTAAGAAGAGGAGAGCATCAACACACACTTACAAAAATGACAAATATGTGTGTGACATTTGAAGTGCAACACACACCCTCAAAACTTGGCTACATGTAAAATGAATAACAATCAACAAACTCCCCTTGAACATTGTTAAATTTATTATTTCAAGCAAAACAATTATTATATCAGAAATAATTCAGATTTACTTCTGTGTCTAAAAAAATTGGTCTCAATTGCTGTCAAGGGTTAAATAAAACAAAACACAAGCAATTAACTGTATATATTTGTTATTTTTCTCACAAGAAAAGACACTGAAATTAGGGCTGGGCCGATAAATGATATCATATCGAATCGCGATAAAATTCATGTCGATAACGATGATAAGCTCTGGACATTTTTACTCGATATGTATTAATGTAACAACCAATCACACAACAGAAATAAACGCCACAACAGCCAGTCCAGCTTTTAGCTTGCACGTCAAAGTACACGCTCTACTGGCAAAGAAAACTCCACAGGAGAAGGGAAAAATTATTGGAGCCAGTGACGAACGTTAAATTGAAAGTGAAACTAACCTTGTGTTATCATCAAAATATGACGAAATTTTCGATAAAAGGTAGCACGAATTCAGTTACTCATTTGAACCGCGCCACACGGACTATTTATCCGCTCAGGTCAAAGTCCAAATGGCAGCTATCAGCGCGAGCTCATTGGAGCAGAGATCCGCTACACTAAACAGCGCTGATAGAAGCGTGTGAATTCAGCGAAAACAACACGTTCTCACTCCCAACTCGTCACATATTGACGCTTGGTCAGGACCCATCAGCGTTACTTTTTAATGCACAGGGTACCCCTTTAGCGTAATTTTTCGACGCGCAGGGTACTCCATTGATTTCAATTGTTTGCCCAATACGTCAGATCAAGACGCATTTAATTCTTTGCATTTGTAAAAGTGGACATGATTTTATTAATATTTATAGGCTACTTTTATATTTTGGAGCAACTAACCCCACTCCTACCCTAAACCTACCCACTTCTAAACAATATAAAACACGTAACAGGCAAATAAAAGTACAGTCACAGATATTTATTGCAAAAACTGACCAAAAACAGTATACAAGTATTAACTCATGTTGCATTCCAAGTCTTCTGAAGTCATACGATATCTTCATGTAAAGAACAAAGTTGATCTTATTGTTTTAATCACTGAAATGATGATCCCGCCGCTCCGTGAACGCACGCATGCACACAGTCATATCTCATTTAAATGATACACACGACTCTTGAGCATGACACAATCGGTCACGAGACACACAAGAGCCAATGACATTTTACAACCAAAGCTGACGTAATGACGCAATTGGTCACGAGACATGCAAGAGCCAATGCAATTTCACTATGAAATCTGACGTAACGTGGCAATTTTTGAACGTGTTCATGATTTTCGGCGGAGGCAGACGGAGACGCTGATCGCATTTGGGGATTTTCTTCACACAAATCAATCGTTTGGCCTCGGAACACTTGGAATATTTGTACTTTTTGAATAAACTGTGCATGCAGTCGTATCTGCCTGTTATATCCTGTGTTTTATGTCATATAATACACATATGGGTAGGTTTAGCGATAGGATGGGGTTGGGTTGGGTAAACGTGTCTAACTAGCGTAAATAAAAAAAATAAAAATGTAAATAAAAGTATGCTGGCAGATTAAATTGAGGATCACACTCCAACATGTCATAATGGCAAAATCATAACCCAATATATAATTTCATCATGACGATATGCCCAACGCGTCTGTGTATGACGCCAAAAGTTTCTCATTGAAATCAATAAAGCACCCTGTGCGTCGAAAAATGACGCTAAAGGGGTACCCTGTGCGTTAAAAAGTGAAGCCAAAGGGGTACTGACCAAGCGTCAATATGTGACGAGTTGGGAGTGAGAATGTGTTGGCGAAAAACACAAATGTCTCTGTGATTTAAACTACTTTAAAGCCAGACAAAACAGCGCTGACAAACACTAAACACTGTGCGCAATGATACAGTCAGAAGGATTTTTGATCTACAAATCTCCATAATTTACCATGGATTTACTGTTGTAACACTAACTGCACCATCTGTGGCAGAAATGTGGGATGGATATTCATATAGAATTGTATTATATTATTAATGTAAATGTATTCAATGTATTAAAGGAGTAAAATTATTACAGTATTTTTATTTAGCTATAGAATGTGCATTTATGCTACAAACCCGATTCCAAAAAAATTGTACAAATTGTGAATAAAAAAGGAATGCAATAATTTACAAATCTCATACACTTATATTTTATTCACAATAGACTATAGATAACATATCAAATGTTGAAAGTGAGACATTTTGAAATGTGATGCCAAATATTGGCTCATTTTGGATTTCATGAGAGCTACACATTCCAAAAAAGTTGGGACAGGTAGCAATAAGAGGCCGGAAAAGTTAAATGTACATATAAGGAACAGCTGGAGGACCAATTTGCAACTTATTAGGTCAATTGGCAACATGATTGGGTATAAAAAGAGCCTCTCAGAGTGGCAGTGTCTCTCAGAAGTCAAGATGGGCAGAGGATCACCAATTCCCCCAACGCTGCAGCAAAAAATAGTGGAGCAATATCAGAAAGGAGTTTGAAGTTATCATCATCTACAGTGCATAATATCATCCAAAGATTCAGAGATCCTGGAACAATCTGTGGCAAAGTGGAAAACTGTTCTGTGGTCAGACGAATCAAAATTTGAAGTTCTTTTTGGAAAACTGGGACGCCATGTCATCCGGACTAAAGAGGACAAGGACAACCCAAGTTGTCATCAGCGCTCAGTTCAGAAGCCTGCATCTCTGATGGTATGGGGTTGCATGAGTGCGTGTGGTATGGGCAGCTTACACATCTGGAAAGGCACCATCAATGCTGAAAGGTATATCCAAGTTCTAGAACAACATATGCTCCCATCCAGACGTCGTCTCTTTTAGGGAAGACCTTGCATTTTCCAACATGACAATGCCAGACCACATACTGCATCAATTACAACATCATGGCTGCGTAGAAGAAGGATCCGGGTACTGAAATGGCCAGCCTGCAGTCCAGATCTTTCACCCATAGAAAACATTTGGCGCATCATAAAGAGGAAGATGCGACAAAGAAGACCTAAGACAGTTGAGCAACTAGAAGCCTGTATTAGACAAGAATGGGACAACATTCCTATTCCTAAACTTGAGCAACTTGTCTCCTCAGTCCCCAGACGTTTGCAGACTGTTATAAAAAGAAGAGGGGATGCCACACAGTGGTAAACATGGCCTTGTCCCAACTTTTTTGAGATGTGTTGATGCCATGAAATTTAAAATCAACTTATTTTTCCCTTAAAATGATCATTTTCTCAGTTTAAACATTTGATGTCATCTATGTTGTATTCTGAATAAAATATTGAAATTTGAAACTTCCACATCATTGCGTTCTGTTTTTATTCACAATTTGTACAGTGTCCCAACTTTTTTGGAATCGGGTTTGTAAGTGTTTGTAGGCTACTGTTTTACCTTACCTGTTTGACCTGTTAAACACCATAGAAACCATATCGATACATTTTACTATGGTAGTGAAGAGCTATATGCATGGTTTTAACTGTGGTTATTATCATGATCTAAATGTATGATACTATGGAAGACCTGATATATGAACTCAGAATATTTAAATTTTACCATATAAAAATGAGGTTCCCTTTCAGTCGGTCACGTTCGACGTACGTCGGACGTCACCGACGAATTGGGATTACTTCTGGGAGCCCCTATCAGCTTCGAGTGTATACAGAACGGGCCAATGGCCATTGGCGTGCGGGATTTGCATCTCGCGCTCCGCCCCGCACCACGGGTATAAAGCGGAAGGAGATGCCGCGCACCTTTGTCATTCAATTCGGAGCTGATTGTGTGCTGCTGAAGAGTGTTCCTGTATTATACAGAGATAATCAGAACGAGAGAGGAGAAGCTCTGAGTGTTGGTGTGAAGGCACAGCAGCGAGGATCGCGAGCTCACTGAGAGCAAAAACTGCTGTTATTACAGCAACTTTCAGTTTGGTGGGCGTTCACATTACTCTGAGTGCAAAACACAGGCTGCACTATTCCCTGTGTTTTTGCCGCGGCTATATCCCTGGGTGCTTCAACACGTTAAAAGAGCTTTTTCCCTAAAAGAGTACACGGGTGTGACACTGCGTCTTTTTCAAGCTGTCATTCCACCCGTGCGTTTCTGGGTGCGGTTGTTTCCTGTCCTTATTGACGGCCACGACCTCTCTCACATAAGCATGTTGAGATTGTGTTCGTGGGTGATCCATGTTCTCTCAGAAAAGGAGAATGTGATCACGTCGGCGTGCTGTTCGTGCCGTCTAGCTGCCAGTTGACAGCGCGGGTTGTCACGGCAACCCAGCGCGTCACTCGGCGCTTTAGATGCGCGGTCCAGACTCGCAACCTCAAACGGGGCTGAGTCCCTTCGCCTATTCCCCGATCTAGTTTCTCTTCTGGTGCACCAGAAAAGAGCTACTTCGGCTAATAAGCCTGGGTGACCTGAGGATTACAGTGGGGCTTCCCTGCCGAGTACATCTCCATGGGCCCCCACTTCTCTATCGCATCGCGAGCATGTTGAGACTGTGTTCGTGGGTGGTCATGTTCTCTCATGAGAGCATGGCCACGTCAGTGCGTTGTTCGCCTTGCCTTTTTCATAGGGGCTTGAGTGTCCAGCGCGCTGTGTGCCGTCTAACGGCCACGCTCACTGTCTCACATGCCTGCTGGTAGCTTTCAGATGGAATTGCTGGTCTTTAAAAAAGGGACTTAGCGTTTCATTTGGGGCTCTAGCAGAGGACAGATGTCAATCGCTACATCGGAGAGAGGGCTGTTATGTGCTGGAAATGAGATGCGGCTGAGATTCCCACTATAATAGTGTGTGCTCATGCTGAATCAGATTCAGACTTGACAGCCATGCTTTCCCGGGTGGCTGAGGCGTAGTGCAACGCGTAAATCGCCTTGCCCGCCCCCTTGCCTTTTCCCCGGATGTGCATTGGAAAGCTTTGGCAGTGTGGAACTATTTGGTGCCAAAATATGGAACACCAAAGGGGCCATAATTCTGTATAAAGTTTTCCCCTCTCTCACTACCCTCATCAGTGGGGTGGCAGTGCCACTGGCAGGCCACCTCTGCCCTGCACTCTTAAAAAAGAGAAGAGGGTAGTTCTGAGCCGAGGTTGAGCTGCGCACAGTGACTGATCATATTTAAAGTCACAGCGCTGGCCCTCGGCCAGACGGTGTCCACCCTGGTCCAGAAACACCCTTGGCACCCAGAGATGGAGGGGACAGCTCCTTCTCCCGGAGGAGGGCCGGGAGAGAATTCTTTGTTCAAATTTTGATTTCTGTTCCGCCACTGGCCTTCATGCCAGTGGTACCCAAAACTTCACTAGAGCTGTTTCCAAAATCTCTGGGTGCCAAGAGAGCGCGCTTGGCGGTGTATGACGCTCCCATGCCTTGTCACCCTCCGGTGCCTCTCTTATCGCCAGCAGGGGGTGCTGGCTGTGTCCAGGACGCACACAAGAGGCCTCCTCATACCCGTGCGCCCCCTCAGCGGAAGCAGGTAAGTGTTGCATTGCACACTCAGACCCCACTTCTGGCCGCTAAGCCGTCCGAGTCGGGTCCCTGCACTCCGCTGCGCTGCCCCGCTGCGGGTACGTCTGTGGTGCCGTTGGTCCCGCTGGTTCGGTCGCTGGGAGCCTGGCTAGCGCTTCCAGCCCGTCCCGCTGGCTCATCCGTACTATCAGACTCGGCTATGCGATTCAGTTCGCCCGGCGGCCCCCCAAGTTCAGGGGCATTCACTTCACCTCTGTGTTGAAGGAGGATGCCCCCGTGCTACAGGTGGAGATCGCAGTCCTACTGGCGAAGGACGCGATAGAGCCGCAGTTAGAGGGCGCAGTTGTGCGAACACAGGGACATGGTGCTCAGTCACCTCAGCCTGTTGGGACTTCGGGTCAACTGGGAAAGGAGCAAACTCTGCCCCGTGCAGAGGATCTCTCTTCTCGGTATGGAGTTGGACTCGGTCAATCTGACAGCGCGACTCACAGAGGAGCGCGTCCAGTCGGTGTTGAACTGCTTGAATTCGTTCAAATGCAGGACAGCGGTACTACTGAAACATTTTCAGAGGCTCCTGGGGCATATGGCATCCGCAGCCGCAGTGACGCCGCTCGGATTGCTCATATGAGGCCGCTTCAACACTGGCTACACGACCGAGTCCCGAGATGGGCGTGGCAGAGCGGCTCGTTCCGTGTCTCAGTAACACCGAAGTGTCGCCAAACCTTCAGTCCGTGGTCGGACCCTTCGTTTCTACGGGTAGCAGTTCCCCTAGAACAAGTGTCCAGGCATGCTGTTGTCTCCACGGATGCCTCATCCACCGGCTGGGGGGCCACGTACAACGGGCTTGCAGTTTCGGGTCTGTGGACGGGGCCTCAACTGCAATGGCATATCAATTGCCTCGAGTTGTTAGCAGTTCGTCTTGTGCTGGGCCGCCTCAAAGGGCCGCTACGAGGCAAGCACGTTCTGGTCCGTACGGACAACACTGCGGCCGTTGCGTACATCAATAAACAGGGTGGTCTGCGCTCCCGCCGCATGTCACAACTCGCCCGCCATCTCCTCCTCTGGAGTCAGAAGCATCTGAGGTCGCTTCGTGCCACTCATATTCCGGGCCTGCTCAGTCGTGCAGCCGACGAGCTCTCACGACAGCAAATGCTCCCAGGAGAGTGGAGACTCCATCCCCAGGTGGTCCAGCTGATCTGGAGTCGCTTCGGGACCGCACAGGTAGACCTGTTTGCCGCCCCGGACACGTCTCACTGCCAATTGTTCTATTCCCTGACCGGGGGGACCCTCGGCTCGGATGCGCTGGCACACAGCTGGCCCCGGGGCCTACGCAAATATGCGTTTCCCCCAGTGAGCCTTCTTGCGCAGACACTGTGCAAGGTCAGGGAGGACGAGGAGCAGGTCTTGTAGTTGCGCCATACTGGCCCAACCGGACCTGGTTCCCGGAACTAGTGCTCCTCGCGACAGCACCTCCTTGGCCCATTCCTCTGAGGAAGGACCTACTGACTCAGAGACGGGGCACCCTGTGGCACACGCGTCCAGACTTCTGGAAACTTCATGTCTGGTCCCTGAACGGGACGCGGAGGTTCTAGGTGGCCTACCACAGACTGTGGTAGACACCATCACTTCCGCCAGAGCCCCCTCTACGAGGCGCCTCTACGCGTTGAAGTGGAACCTGTTCGTCGAGTGGTGTTCTTCTCGACGAGAAGACCCCCGAAGATGTTCGATCAGCTCTGTGCTTTCCTTCCTGCAAGAAGGGTTGGAGCGAAGGCTGTCTCCCTCCACCCTCAAAGTGTATGTCGCCGCCATTGCTGCACATCACGATGTAGTTGAAGGTAAGTCCGTAGGAGAGCACGATCTGGTCGTCAGGTTCCTGAGGGGGGCGAGGAAATTAAATCCGCCTCGCTCTCACTCTATACCCTCTTGGGACTTATCTCTGGTGCTAACCGCACTGCAGAGAGCACCCTTTGAACCTTTGCAGTCAGCTGAGTTAAAAATTCTGTCTTGGAAGACAGTACTCCTGACTGCATTGGTTCCATCGAGAGGGTAGGGGACCTGCAGGCGTTTTCGGTCGATGAATCGTGCCTGGAATTCGGGCCGGCTAACTCTCATGTAATCCTGAGATCCCGGCCCGGATATGTGCCCAAGGTTCCCACCACTCCCTTTCGGGACCAGGTGGTGAACCTGCAAGCGCTGCCTTCGGGGGAGGCAGACCCAGCCCTGGCTTTTCTCTGTCCCGTTCGCGCTCTGCGGACTTACGTGGACAGAACGCAAAGCTTCAGGACCTCAGAACAGCTCTTCATCTGTTATGGAGGCCAGCAGAAGGGAAAGGCTGTCTCCAAGCAGAGGATGGCTCACTGGATAGTGGATGCCATCGCCTTGGCGTATGAAACCCAAGGCGTGCCTTGCCCGCTCGGGTTGAGGGCCCACTCCACTAGGAGTGTGGCCTCTTCCTGGGCGCTGGCGCATAGCGCCTCGCTGACAGATATTGTAGAGCTGCGGGCTGGGCGACACCTAACACGTTCGCTAGATTTTATAGCTTCCGTGGAGAGCCGGTTTCTTCCCGTGTGCTCGCTTCAAATAGCCAGTAACACCGAAGTGCCCGTTCTAGTGTCGGCTTGCTGCGCCATTCCCCTCCTCATGGACCGGATACGTGCGCTGATATGCTCCAGTCGAGTTCCCCAGAACGGCGAACCCTGTTGAGTCCTCCGCAACCCGCAGCAGTCAGACGTGGCGGAGCGTCCGACGCCAGGTCTAACACTCGTATGCATTGGTGGAACTTGTGTTAGGCTGGGTATCCATATGTTGTGATGCATATGTCCCGCCTGCATTGGCCGGGGCCACCCCTGGGACTTCCGTATGTTGTACTGCCCACGGCCAGTCCATACGTCTATATTCCACATGATACCTCCCTACGGGTAGGATGTGGCTTCCGCAGCGGCCCTTCGGGGCACGCTTTCCCAGCGTTATCCAATACTCTGCTGAGTGGGTCTTGCGGAACAGCAGCAGTGACTCTCCCTGCGTAAGTTTCCCGCCCCAAACAGACGGGGGTCTGAGGGGCTTTCGCTGGGCGCTGGAAGTGGTAGTAACTGTGGCGTTTTCCATAGGGATCCCAATTCGTCGGTGACGTCCGACGTACATCGAACGTGACCGACTGAAAGGGAACGTCTCGGTTACGTATGTAACCCTCGTTCCCTGAAGGAGGGAACGGAGACGTACGTCCCGTCGCCACAGTTGCTGTACCATCACTGCATGGCCGAGTCACTAGTTCGGCTCCTCAGTGAAAAACAAAGGTGTGCTGCATCTCCTTCCGCTTTATACCCGTGGTGCGGGGCGGAGCGCGAGATGCAAATCCCGCACGCCAATGGCCATTGGCCCGTTCTGTATACACTCGAAGCTGATAGAGGGGCTCCCAGAAGTGATCCCAATTCGTCGGTGACGTCCGACGTACGTCTCCGTTCCCTCCTTCAGGGAACGAGGGTTACATACGTAACCGAGACGTTTTTACATCTGCATCCTCCTAACTCAAGCTACTACTACTGTCAACTCACTGTCAAATATGCATTTCTAAGACAAAACGTAATATTATTAATACTGCAACCTGCACTGCAAACTGTGCCGAAGATATATGCCAAAGTCAGGCAACACAAACCTGTTTCATGACTAGAAACAATATCATCTATTAGAACATGCAGAAACTAAGACATTATTTTTTATAGGAAAATGACTGGAAAAAGGTAAGGAATTCAAAAACGTGAAGTTTTTGTCATGTTCTGACAATAAAGAGTAGTTTAAACCCACAATTAACAGTCTGGTTTCTACAACTTTCAATTAGGAGCAAAAATCTGCCTTTAAATTTGAAAGAAATAAATATTTGATATTTATCGGAATAATTATCAATATTGACTAATATGAGCATTTTTTTATCAAGTTCACTTTTTGGCCATATCGCCCAACCCTAACTGAAATACAAAGGAGGAGCTGCTTCATAATTTCCTAATTTATTAATAAAATCTTTTCCTGATCTGGAAAATATCATTCACAAGTATACTCATACTTTGTCCAGCAGAAAAAAAGCCCTAAATTAGACTTAATTAGACTAAAGAGAAGATATAAACTTATCTTTGTGTCAGCCAATTCCATAATAAAGTTTTCATCAATTGCAAAATAATTCAATTCAAAATATTTGAATGTCTGAATAATTTAAAAATCTCAATAATTTAAAAATCCAGTTTATCAGAGCTACCATTCTATTTTATCTGTTTGACTATAAAAGGAAGGATACTGCAATAAAAACAGCTGGTTTGAGATGCATCACTCCTGAAAGTACATTGTTAGAACTTTTGTAAATTTAAGAGAGAGAGAGAGAAAGATGGGATTAGAGACTGGAGAGGGATATCTTATTTTCTTTCTTTATCAAGGCTATAGGAGGAAGGAAATGACCTTGTCAACAGCAGTGTCCCTCTAAAATGGACGGAGAAGTGGGGTCTCGGCAAACTAATCTTGTGGTTTTGAAGTGTGCATGAGGGAGAGAGACATGTCATTACTTCTGACTGATGTAACTCCTCTGACACCTCACTGGATGACCTGAGGTGAACAAGTGTGTTTGTGTGAATGTGACCTTGAATGAATTTTTCTATAGTCTCTATCCTCGGGCTGTTTGTGGTTTACTCATCGTTTCAAGTCGGCTTGGCTGTCTTTTAATCTTGTGCCTTACACATCTGTTGTGTTAGCTTCTGAAGTTTTAAATTGATATTTGTCATGTATCATATCATGCTCTATCATGCAAAGACCCATTCAATAACTAAACACAACTGAGCAGAAATAAAAGTAGAAATATACACACTCAGAACATAGGAGCAAGTTTGTTTTGAATGACATACCGCTGACTATTTTATAAGAGTAGTTTGCAGTACAGTATGTATACAGTTTTTCATACTGTTCAAAAGTTTGGGGTCAGTAAGATATTTTATGTCTTTGAAAGAAGTCTCTTATGCCTATCATGGCTGCATTTATTGGATCAAAATACAGTAAAAACAGTAATATTATTACAATTTAAAATATCTGTTTTCTATTTAAATATATTTTAAAATGTAATTTATTCCTGTGATGGCAAAGCTGAATTTTTAGCAGCCATTACTTCAGTCTACAGTGTCATTGACCCCAAACTTTTGAACAATAGTGTGCACTACCGTTCAAAGGTTTGGGGTTTATTTAACAACAAATCCTGAAACAACCGTTTACACAGGTAAAACAGTTTACACAAAAAATGTAGCATTACTGTTTTTTAACATTAATAATGAGAAGAAATATTTCTTGAACAGCCAATCAAGAACATTTAGCATATTTAGAATGGCTGCTAAATTCAGTTTTGCTAATCACAGGAATAGTAGTGTATTGTTTTCACATAAATCACAAATGCAAACATTTATTTCCGAGATGATGAACACCACAATTAAACATACAAAGATATATTCTCTTTCTGCAAGTTACATTTAAAGTCGCCATAAAAACAAAACTGACAATTTATTTTTAATGGAATATTGTAGAATTGTTTTTAAATTACAAACCCGATTCCAAAAAAGTTGGGACACTGTACAAATTGTGAATAAAAACAGAATGCAATGATGTGGAAGTTTCAAATTTCAATATTTTATTCAGAATACAACATAGATGACATATCAAATGTTTAAACTGAGAAAATGTATCATTTTAAGGGAAAAATAAGTTGATTTTAAATTTCATGGCATCAACACATCTCAAAAAAGTTGGGACAAGGCCATGTTTACCACTGTGTGGCATCCCCTCTTCTTTTTATAACAGTCTGCAAACGTCTGGGGACTGAGGAGACAAGCTGCTCAAGTTTAGGAATAGGAATGTTGTCCCATTCTTGTCTAATACAGGCTTCTAGTTGCTCAACTGTCTTAGGTCTTCTTTGTCGCATCTTCCTCTTTATGATGCGCCAAATGTTTTCTATGGGTGAAAGATCTGGACTGCAGGCTGGCCATTTCAGTACCCGGATCCTTCTTCTACGCAGCCATGATGTTGTAATTGATGCAGTATGTGGTCTGGGATTGTCATGTTGGAAAATGCAAGGTCTTCCCTGAAAGAGACGACGTCTGGATGGGAGCATATGTTGTTCTAGAACTTGGATATACCTTTCAGCATTGATGGTGCCTTTCCAGATGTGTAAGCTGCCCATGCCACACGCACTCATGCAACCCCATACCATCAGAGATGCAGGCTTCTGAACTGAGCGCTGATAACAACTTGGGTTGTCCTTGTCCTCTTTAGTCCGGATGACATGGCGTCCCAGTTTTCCAAAAAGAACTTCAACTTTTGATTCGTCTGACCACAGAACAGTTTTCCACTTTGCCACAGTCCGTTTTAAATGAGCCTTGGCCCAGAGAAAATGCATGCGCTTCTGGATCATGTTTAGATATGGCTTCTTTTTTGACCTATAGAGTTTTAGCCGGCAACGGCGAATGGCACGGTGGATTGTGTTCACCGACAATGTTTTCTGGAAGTATTCCTGAGCCCATGTTGTGATTTCCATTACAGTAGCATTCCTGTATGTGATGCAGTGCCGTCTAAGGGCCCGAAGATCACGGGCATCCAGTATGGTTTTCCGGCCTTGACCCTTACGCACAGAGATTGTTCCAGATTCTCTGAATCTTTGGATGATATTATGCACTGTAGATGATGATAACTTCAAACTCTTTGCAATTTTTCTCTGAGAAACTCCTTTCTGATATTGCTCCACTATTTTTTGCCGCAGCATTGGGGGAATTGGTGATCCTCTGCCCATCTTGACTTCTGAGAGACACTGCCACTCTGAGAGGCTCTTTTTATACCCAATCATGTTGCCAATTGACCTAATAAGTTGCAAATTGGTCCTCCAGCTGTTCCTTATATGTACATTTAACTTTTCCGGCCTCTTATTGCTACCTGTCCCAACTTTTTTGGAATGTGTAGCTCTCATGAAATCCAAAATGAGCCAATATTTGGCATGACATTTCAAAATGTCTCACTTTCAACATTTGATATATCTATATTCTATTGTGAATAAAATATAAGTTTATGAGATTTGTAAATTATTGCATTCCTTTTTTATTCACAATTTATACAGTGTCCCAACTTTTTTGGAATCGGGTTTGTATTTAAATGTGCACATCATTATTTATTTATTTTTTAATTCATGTGCCATCGTAATCTTTAATCAAAATACCCTCCCTCTTGTGTTTACTGGCACAAGGGCGGGACAACCTGTCATTCACATGAGATCACAGCAATAGCAAACCACAACAATTCAACAATCCAGTAAATTCCTGATGTACAAAAATCAAGTCCTGCCCTACATTTTTTTTTTTCTTGTTTAAGTAGCTATTTACCTTGGATATACAGGTAATTAGTCATTTTAACATGTACAACATTACATTAACATTCGTTTTATTTGCAAAATGTAGTTGTGTATTTATTTCTGATTTCCTGAAAAATGTGGCTTCATTGTAATGAGGTAAATGATCTATGAAAAGTTTTAAATACCATGTTATGAACATAAATTTACTTTGTCTTGAGCTGACCAGCCAACTATGGCAACGTTAGTGTTTGTTGATTGGTGTTTAAATTTGTTCAAGCTTGACAACCTGCCTTTTTGTTTATTTTCTAAAATATGCTTTTAATTACCGATAAGTACAAAGATTAAATTGTAAAAAGGGATGCTTATAAGAGAGTGTACATCTGAAACTGCTGAGGCTGTGAAGGGTTTTGATTATATTACCCACCAGGTACATTGTACTCCGCATTCTGTCATTTTAAAAAGAAAACAAATCATTCATCATTATTTATCTGCCTGTTTTTTGTGAAATATTAATTAATTTGTTTTTCCCTTCAGATCAGCTGCTATAGAAGACAGAGTGCAGAGACAAGCAAAGAAGAGAGTAGTAAGTATGATTTAATCTCATATCACCTCTGTTGTAGAGATTTTGAATCATGCCTAATGGAGGGTGATTCGTTAAGTCTTGGTAGGAAAATGATAGCAACTGGCTCCAAATGGCTAATTTCTGTGCTTCCTTTGAGTCATTCATGTAAAAATCTGTCTGTTATTTAATTGTTTTTGTTTTTTGGTAAAGCCACAGGTCACTTGTCATAGTCATCCTGGCATGCGCCATTTTGCACAACTTCCTTAAATATCTGCAACAGAGGTGAAGAGTGCATGTTATCAGGACCACAATAGACACATTCATGGGAAATATAGGTTAAAATAAACCACAATAAAGTGGTGCAGGTATGACGTCACTTTGTAGGCCAACCGGCAGTTAGCATCGCACTGGTTCCCTCGAGAAAAACCCAATAGGATTTTCCCATAGGCTTTTGGATTATCGCAAAAAAAAAAACAAGCTCTGTGATCAACATAAGTTTATGATACTTACACGTTTTGTCCATCAAGATAATTATCAGATGAACACAACTTTTATTCATTCTGAAGCCTAAATGCAGTCGTCTGAAGTATAAAGCTAAAGGTAGGCTATAAAAGGACTACACCACGGTCCTGTGATTACAATGTCACCATCACTAAGCTTCCGAAAACGCTTTCAGTTTTTATGTCAAAACATTTTCCCAGAACGTTTGAGTTTTAATTATGAGCATAATGAGACTGTAAAAGCGGACTGAGCTTACATGTTTGGTGTGATGACGTTTAATCTCCTCGACAGCCTCTGTAGTCCCATTTAGCCACTTGTTAGCAACCGCCTTTTTCAAGACACGTAACAGCTTTAAAATCATGAGTGGTATAATACTGATGTGTTTTATGTCATAGAATAAAACGTGAAAGTGTCTTGAGCTTGTGTTCACCACAGACATTATTTCAGCCATTTAAACAAAATCCCATTCAAAAAACCCATTGACTTCAGGAGAGGGAACCGGAAGTGCAAAATACTAACTCGCTTCCGTGTTGGCCTACAAAGTGATGTCATACCTACACCACTCTATTATCAACATACAACATACCCTGAAATACACAGGTTGCGTTATTGCTTGAAATAACAATATCAGTGACTGATTAATCTCTGCTTACTGTAAGTGGTGTTGTTAGTCTTCTAATCTTATGTTCATTGTAACTCATAGAGTGCTGTATAGTGACGACAGACAAGAGGATAAAAATGGACATGTCAAGCTTGATGAAGATATAGTCAAAGCTTTGAAAGGTAAACTGAGAAGTCAACGGAATTGTAATGCATATCTATGCAAATAATATAATATATATTATATTCAAACATGGATGCAAAACTGTTAATCATTGGTTCATTTTATATAAATTATTTTTTCCCTTTCACAGATCCTGTGATAAAGAAGTCTTCAAACATTACAGTGTCTAAATTGCAAACCAGTTGCAGAAAATGCAAGTCGTACTCAAAGAAGTGACCGTCCACTTGAAGATGATGTGGTGTTTAAACTCTTTAAACTCTCTTTTGCAGGCTTGTTTGTAAAGAAAAAATGCATTATTCACTTCTGCACTCCCAGGTGAAAAAGACATACTATTAAATGTATTAAAAATGTACTTGAGTATGTTTTAGTACAATTCAAATATAATATAAACATACTACTTGAATTTCAAGTGCATTTTTAATACATTTAATAGTACGTCCTTTTCACCTGAGCTTTGTTTTCCAGTAACTTTTATTCAATGATGTCATATTCATAGTGTGCTTTTCAGTAATATAGATATAACTTAAATGTTCTACAAGTGGATGAAAATAGCTCTGCTACAGCATTTCACTGATATTTCATTTATTATAATGTATTTAAGAGATTATGTATGCTGCTGTACTTTTTTAATGTACTCAAGGAATTTATTTTGTAATGTATATAATTATATAGTACATTAAAGTTTTCTATATTTCAAAGTGTGTACGTGTCTTAACATTTATACACTCACCTAAAGGATTATTAGGAACACCATACTAATACTGTGTTTGACCCCCTTTCGCCTTCAGAACTGCCTTAATTCTACGTGGCATTGATTCAACAAGGTGCTGAAAGCATTCTTTAGAAATGTTGGCCCATATTGATAGGATAGCATCTTGCAGTTGATGGAGATTTGTGGGATGCACATCCAGGGCACGAAGCTCCCGTTCCACCACATCCCAAAGATGCTCTATTGGGTTGAGATCTGGTGACTGTGGGGGCCATTTTAGTACAGTGAACTCATTGTCATGTTCAAGAAACCAATTTGAAATGATTCGAGCTTTGTGACATGGTGCATTATCCTGCTGGAAGTAGCCATCAGAGGATGGGTACATGGTGGTCATAAAGGGATGGACATGGTCAGAAACAATGCTCAGGTAGGCCGTGGCATTTAAACGATGCCCAATTGGCACTAAGGGGCCTAAAGTGTGCCAAGAAAACATCCCCCACACCATTACACCACCACCACCAGCCTGCACAGTGGTAACAAGGCATGATGGATCCATGTTCTCATTCTGTTTACGCCAAATTCTGACTCTACCATCTGAATGTCTCAACAGAAATCGAGACTCATCAGACCAAGCAACATTTTTCCAGTCTTCAACTGTCCAATTTTGGTGAGCTCGTGCAAATTGTAGCCTCTTTTTCCTATTTGTAGTGGAGATGAGTGGTACCCGGTGGGGTCTTCTGCTGTTGTAGCCCATCCGCCTCAAGGTTGTGCGTGTTGTGGCTTCACAAATGCTTTGCTGCATACCTCGGTTGTAACGAGTGGTTATTTCAGTCAAAGTTGCTCTTCTATCAGCTTGAATCAGTCGGCCCATTCTCCTCTGACCTCTAGCATCAACAAGGCATTTTCGCCCACAGGACTGCCGCATACTGGATGTTTTTCCCTTTTCACACCATTCTTTGTAAACTCTAGAAATGGTTGTGCGTGAAAATCCCAGTAACTGAGCAGATTGTGAAATACTCAGACCGGCCCGTCTGGCACCAACAACCATGCCACGCTCAAAATTGCTTAAATCACCTTTCTTTCCCATTCTGACATTCAGTTTGGAGTTCAGGAGATTGTCTTGACCAGGACCACACCCCTAAATGCATTGAAGCAACTGCCATGTGATTGGTTGATTAGATAATTGCATTAATGAGAAATTGAACAGGTGTTCCTAATAATCCTTTAGGTGAGTGTATTTAATGATTTTGCACTTTTTATACCGTTTTGAATACTGAAAAAAAACAGCTTTATGACATACTAGTAGTGTAATACTAATGCATTTCTAATGAACTAAAATGCTATTGAAATGTTTTAAATTAATAATTAAAAATATATTTTAAATGAATTTTAAAGAAATACATTTAAATTGCACTAAATGTAAAGTTGTTCCATTTTAGCACAGTTTAATATATTAAAATATATTGCAAATAGCTTAAAATTGATCTTAAGCATATCTTAAAATGCACTTAATATACTTAAAGTTGTTTCAAAATAATACATTTAATATGCATTTAGTATAGTATAATTTAAATATATTAAGTATGTCCAAAAAAGCACAATTTAAATATATTTCCTTTTTACCTGGGGTGGCTGTCAGTCATTAGTATCATTCACTCAAACAATTTGTTTAAAAATGCTGATTGATTCAAGAACAAAACAAGTGTTATTTATGAATGATTCATTTAAATAGTTTACTCAACCGATTTGCTCAAAAACAATGAATCATTCAGGAATTAAACACTGCTACTGTGCACTGCTCTGAACGGCTCTGCGTTATATTAACTAATATATACATTGGCAGAGCAAAAACAGACAATGAGGGAACATTGTGTCTAAAATGTAAGGTACTCAATACTGACTTGTTTATTGAACTGCTAAATTACAGCAATATCACACAATCATCCTCAACCACTTTGTTACTCCAATAACTTCTCAAAAATGGCCCAAGCTGTTGTTGCTATAGTTCTAATAAATTAGTAACGGTTCATGTTGTTCATCCACATCATTTCTGCCATCAGCTCCAATTATTATGGAACTGATCTCACACAGAGGCTCATGGGCTAAAATAAGAACCGCTAAGCCTCAGGCAACATTTACAGGTAAATGATTATTCAACAGCTAACAATTTTTACAAGTCAATTAAGTAGACTAATCCTTGCAGACAGAACATTGTTCTACAGGCACTATTAAACTGGTGGAAATTAGCCTACAGAGAATAAACATGTATTCATGTGTTAATCCATGCTTAATATGGGTTCTAACTGTATCTGTGTGTGAGAGAGAGAGGCCATGAAGAGCTCTGAAACAGCAATCTGAAAATCGTGTTGGTGCTATGGCAACATGAGATCCGCTAAAGTGTCCAGGTAATGGGATGTTAAAGGTGTCATGAACTGCCTTTTTTTATTTTTTTATACTGTTGTCTGAGGTCAACTTATGACGTTTGCGTGGTTTTTACATTCAAAAACATCATAATGAGTAAGTAATAGGCTATTTTCTACCCTGGTTTTGAGCCTCTCTCATGGAACGCTCGTTTTTATGGGCGTGCCGCACTGAAGACTTGGAAGTAAACGCCCACTGCTATGATTGGATAAGCTTTGCATATTTAATGAGCTTCGGCTCCCCCGTGAGTACACGTGAGGGATTGTTTTGAAAGCATGTGGGGAAACGGCAACTGGAAAGATTCGCCCAGCTCGCAAAATGATTTTATCAAACAAACACAATGATTTATCTCTCATCCACCCGCAATTAATTGGAATGTTATTTTTTTATTACTTGGCCCGCCCGATCGGTGGATATAACCGCGAACCGCGCATCAACTAACACACACATACACACACACATACACAAGCCTCACTGCAGAGTCAGACAAATCAAAGCATGATCAAAACTTCGATTGCATTTTTCCTTCAAATATCAAGTCAAGAGAGCGTGAACAACACACTTGGTAGCCCGTCTGGAAAACACATAGACCCGGGACGTTGGGCTTTGCGAGCCCTGGCCCATAGGCTACATGTCCGAGTCTGAGCAGTGATCACGAATCGTAGCACAACACCTCAAATAAAGGATTCTCCAGCACTGTGACAGAGTGTTGTTATGTTCAGTTAGACACGTACACATAATCAATAGATATCAAACGATCTGTAACAATGCAATACCATCACATATAAAAAAAAATGTTTTACTCACACAAGTGTGTTGCTTCATTCATTCATGTAATCTCATCCTGTCTGCAAATCCAGTCTCTTGTTTACAAACAAATCCATGGTGAAATGAAGGAACAAACGCGCAATGTCTTCCCCACGTGAGCTGGATATTAATTAAAAATAAAGTTCATCCATGCATTCATAATATTGGAATCTGAATGAAGCTTATGCGGCTTGTTTATTGCTTGGAAATTCGATCCGGTTTAGCTCCAGGTAGGCCTATGTTATTTATCATGTCAGGCACGAGTCGGTGGGTGGGGCTACAGAATCAGGCGTTCTTCTTCTTCTGTTAAGGCGGTGTTTCACCATACTCTGACGTCACAGCCTGGCACATTCTGAGATCTCTCGTTTGCTGGGCCTGGTGTCAATAAAAGCTTTTCTTTGACTAACAAGGACGTTTTCAGCTCTGAAACTTACAGTATATTCTTATATTACCATGACCTTTTATATATCAAAAGCTCAAGGGAAAGTTGATTTCTCAATTCATGACCCCTTTAACAGCAGTGCAGTACCTGACATCTGAATTCTTACATTTCCTCATTCCCAGAAAAAGTTATAAATAAGTCTGTAATGACCATTTATTACCAAATGCCATATTTTGTTAGATTTATGTTCTGTTTGGCGGACACTTAAGTTGTTGATTATTTCTGTTTCATTAGGTCCCTGTTTCCTCTATGTGTATAGTTCCTTTCTCCTTAATTGTCTTAGTGACTGATTATTCCCTTATTTGTCTCCATAGTACCTATGTCACCTGTGTCTCTTTTAGTTCCTTGTTTGCCATGTGTATATATACCCCTCAATTTTCAGCTGTGTTTGTTGGTTATCGTTGCATGTAGAGTGTTTTTTGTTCTCACATCTTGGTTATTGTTGTCCTGGGCCCGTATTTATCAAGCCTCTTAGAATTACTCACAGGAACACTGCTAAGAATTGACTTGAGTAAAAAAATACTTGGCTCAAAGCCGCGCTTAAAAGTTAGTTATCAAGCATCTCAGTCATAATTTAAGTGAAGTGTAGGACTAAATCTTAAGTGTCAGTCTTAGAGATGATTCACGACACTTTTCTGTGCCACAGACAAGATTTTGGATGACGGCATAGGCATGGACCAATCACTGAACAGATATTAACAAATTTTAAACCGGTGTGCTGTTAACTGACCTGCCTATATATAGCCTAGATTTTATGATATAATCAGCCACCATGGATTCCAAAAGAAAACCCAATTGGTGGGAGGAAGAAGCGCTACTGCTTGCTGAATTAGTCGAACAGCGGAAACATGTTATAAAAGGCAAGTTCAGCCCAACATTAGCCAGTGCTGACAAAGATGACGCTTTCCTCTGTCCAAACGATTCCGTTTGATTAACTGCTCGTCGTCAAACATTTCAAAAACATTCTTCCTCTTCTTTGTGCACGTCTCTGTCTCAGTGCCATCACAAGCCCCTACTGGCAACTCCTAACCACTTGAGAGACCTCTCGAGCTGTCTTAAATAACTGGGAGAATAAGAGTTGTAGGACTCTGTGTAAGGGAAACAGGTCTATTTAGCTCAAAGGAAATTATTAATTAATTCATAGGGAATTTTGAAAGAGTCACTTTTACGGCCGAGCAAATGGCTCGTCCAGAGTTCATTTGAACGGGCCGTAACTATCAACTCTGCAGTGGATATTAATATCTAAACGATAGTGAAACACTATTTAATAGCCAGGTAACATAGATCAGCAGTTTAAGACATTAAATTCATAAGCACATAACACAAGAACACTTATCTTTAAATACAAACAAAACTTTATTGATTACTCTAACACATAAAACTAATATCTAACACAAACACACGCACACACACATTCACACGAGTTGCAGAAAGGAGGAAAGTGAGGAAAGAATGAGTTTTAAGAGAGTGAAATGATGAAATCCC
This sequence comes from Coreius guichenoti, assembly GCA_039654105.1. Classification (NCBI taxonomy): domain Eukaryota; kingdom Metazoa; phylum Chordata; class Actinopteri; order Cypriniformes; family Gobionidae; genus Coreius; species Coreius guichenoti. Next base: position 20,438,071 of record CM077172.1, on the reverse strand, counting down.
AAGTTTCTAGCAATATATGCATTTATAACACATGACCTGAACGAACCATCAATCATTAATTTAACCTTCCTATCGTTTCTTAACCGGGGTTATTAAATTTGATATCAATGCACCAGTTCAGTTAGAATCTGGAGGTATTACTTGTGTTTGTAGCTCGTATCGTCTTTGAAATAGGATTCCCTTTCGGTCCTGGCTTGAGAGGGGTTTCCCAGGTTCTTTGATTCGCTGACGGTCTTGTCGTGTCTTTGATCGACGTCTTGGGAAGCCAATCACGTGGCGTGTTTTGGCGGATGGCTGGAAAGTCTCGTGGAGGTTTGAAGTTAAAGCGGCTTTGCTGTAGAATCGTGACCAAGGCTTTGCGGCAAAACTTAACTTAGAACACGAGACTCAATGGAAAGAAAAGAAACGAAGTAAAAGAAAGGAAAGTGAGACGAGAGTATTTAGATGGCTTGAATGAAATTAACCCATTTTCTCTGATCTTGGTCTGCCTCTGACCGGTCTCGGTCTCTGTCGTAATCTGTCTTCTTCGTCTAAACTCTGTCTTTGTCTTTTGTCCTTTTTTTCTAATTCTTTGTTCGTGTTCTGAGATTTTAAACTCAAATGTCTGCCCATCCTCCTGGATGGGTTCTGACCAATTAGGTATCATCTCTGGTTCAGAGGTGACTGCTTCCCCACCCCTCACCATAAATTACCTGTTATCTCTGGTCTCCTAACTTCTCGCTATAAGCAGAGCGTAGTTAGACATGATTTCTTATTATAAGAACACATTCTACACAGATTTCAATCAAGCCATCTTCTGAATTATGAGCATACAATCATACTGATATCAAGCAAGGTACACTTTCAGTCAATCATTCAATAGTTATAGCAATTAGATGAATTGTGAGTGATATATATGCATAATGGTCACGTGTATTGGTTATAGACATGATATAGAATTATGCAGAAGGCTGTTTGAATGTAAGTCCGGCTATCATTCTTTTTGAATGATTTGATGCAGTTTATATGTAACAACAGTCTCTGTGGGTTTTCCTGTGGATTTTAACCCTGTGTCACTCAGAGTTTATTTAAAGGTCATTGAGAAACAGGGGGTCAAACAACCTCTGCCGTTATCTTGGTGTGGCTCAAAGAGCCCACTTCTTTTATGGCCAAAGATTGTTCATTTGGTAGTGTTGAGTTCAGTTTTGGGTGGAATTATGTTTGAACGAATCATCTGGAAGATTCATTTGTGTCTGGTGCGCCCTCAGATCCTACAGAGTGATTCTTAGCTTTAAGAAATTTGATAACTTGCTTTTATACTTAAGTTTGAAAGTAGGAGCAAATTTCATGAATTCTCAGCACTTAAGACTAAAATGGCACTTTGAGAAGCTTGATAATACGGGCCCTGAGTGCTTTTGTTTTGATAATTAAAGTTTTTGACTGCTGGAATTTGATCTCTCTTTCATGTCCTTGAACCACACTGTAACAGAAGAACTGACCCAACAAAATGGATTTACCAGCAGTCAGACTCCTTCTCTTCACCCAGGGGGAATCGCTCCCTTGAAGACCATACTAGTGAGTTCATTGAACTGGCTCACCAAACACACTATCCAGACAGGTCTTTGATTGTCTCTTTTTGAGCCTGTCTCAAGGAACAGCTAACCATTGAGAGTCCTCGGTTTTGTGGAATATGTACTCTTCTTAAGTGGATCACTCTGGATAAGGAGGGGACAACTACAGACATAAAGCCAGAGCCCGACGCCACGTTTCCTAGCCAGTTGCCAGGTCCATACGGGAGAAGAGATTAATTGACTTTAATGACCATTTTGGATTCCCCAATTCCGAACTGTTTCCTGTACCTTCCCTCTCCACTGGTCCCGCCAAACTTCTTAGCTCCTTCGTCTCCACTGGATCCACCCAGCTCCCTGGTTCCAACCCCTCAGATGGTTCTGCCTTGCCTTATCGCTGCACAGCCTCCGCTTGTCCTGACAGGCATCATGGCTCCTGATTCGCTGGGGCCATCCAGCCCTTCGGCTCCTCATTCCCTGCTGGTTCTGCTCAGCTCTGCCTCTGCCTTCCCAGCTCTGCCTTGGTCCTCGGATCACTTGGCTCCACCTTGGCCCTCCAGCCCTGAAGTGTCACCCTGCCCTTCCATCCCTCCGGCTTCTCTAGATTCCCTGACTCTTCCCCCTGCATCCTGCTTGCAATAAAAGGTTAAACGTCATCTGTGCTTCTCTTCTCTGATTATACTTCCCATTACACACGTAGAGTGTTTTTTGTTCTCCCATCTTGGATATTGTTCTCCTGGGTGCTTTTGTTTGATAATTAATTTGATACATTTTTGACTGCTGGAATTTGATCTCTCCTTCTTGTGTCAGGGTTTGGGTGATGAAAGGAGTGAAGACTCAGATGCAGAAGTTTAGGGTTATTTATTAATTATAAAAATAAACAAAACAAACAAAAACTACCCCGTGGAGAAAAACAAGACAGGCAGCAATACTTTACAAGACTTGGCAGGACTAGGAAACATGAAGGTACCTTCGATGACGAACCAGCACAGGACTGCAAACACAAGGAGAATAAATAGGGAAGCAAACAAAAGAGGGTAACGAGGGGAGACAGGTGGGGCAAATGAACCAATAATCAGGAAACAAGATGGGCGGGGTTAGACAATAGACAGGCGAGCATATGGCACAAGGAAATACATAACAAGCCATGTGCTCACACCAAACATGACAAACACAAGCACATGGCCAGCAAAGACAAATTACAAGCCATGTGCTCAACACAAAACAAAAGATGAACACGGAGCCAATGAGCACACTCACAGACTGCGTGTTCACACAAAACATGACGACATGAAAGCACACAGCCAGTGAAAACAACCCGTGTGCTACACAGAACATGACATGGAGACAAGAGAGTGCACGGCTCGAGCACACTCGAGACTGTACGCTCACACAATGACAAGACAAATACAGGAGTGTCAGGGCTCTGTCACAAACCCAAGAATAAACTAGACCGAAGTGACAGAACCCTGACATCTTGTCCTTGGATCACAACATAACATATTTAAAGAGAAATTTATTTTTAACCCAAAACGATTAGTTTATTCTCAGGTTAAGTGCTTTAATAAATAGTGTGATGTTCCACAAATTAAGTATACAACATTGTTTTAAAGCTACACTATATAACTAGGATTTCGTTTGTTTGTTTGTTTTTTAAATTAACTATTTTAATGAGCGTGTACATCATAAAACCATCTTCCAAACTGTATTTTTGTCTTACTTTAAATCACTATGGTAAGCCTATAATTATGTTTTAAAGTTTTTGGGATGATTTTTCATAGGAAACTGAATACTTTTATCATTCGTCTGTGCACGTTTACATCAAATCCATAAATGGAACAACTTAACCTCCAATCTAAAAGAGTTTACATGCAAAGAGTTTACAAAAGGGAAAGTGACAGTACCTGTAATAAAACACGAGTTAACATAGTTTGCATAGCAGCACATTTGCTGTGCTTTGATAGGTTTACAAAATAATATTTATGTAGGTAACAATGCAAATGAAGCCGGTTTAGGTGGCTAGCCAGTAGCTTCAGTTTAGTTTGCGCCAACCTTGGGTTTTAGGCACCATGAAAGTGGTTTGGCTTTTAGCAGTGTTCAACACCATAGTAACTTGCGCTCCACAGCTAACCTTATGTTCTGTGTAAGAGATCTCAAACCAAAACTGAACCAACCAGCTGTGAGCAAAGTGATGCAATAAAGTCACTCACCCTGTTTCTACTCAAATTTAAAGGTCTCTACATTGCAAAGGATTTTTAAAGACAAAATTGTCTGGATTTTAGCAATGCTTATTTATAATAATTTTGAATGATTTAGAGATTATTCATGTAATTATTGTACCCTTAATCCATTACACGTACAATTTTTGTATGTTGGTAATTATTCTCTGACTACATCCCACTTAATTGCAGTCAAAATGGAGTCAGTGTTTTGAGTGTTTTTCTGTCCTGCAACATCCCTCCACCTTCTCTCAGCGGTTGCCTGTGTCAGTGTGCCGTTGGCCCAAGTTAGCATGGTGATTTAGCTTTTTTAATGTAGTCTTACTGCTAATGCTATTTCCGCCCCATTATAAAGCTCTTAGAGGGCTGTAGTCACCTATAGTCATTGTGGAGGGTCATTACAGACCCTCTGAAAGCCAGAGTAGCCCAGTCAGTCAGGCTTCATTGTTTGAAAGCATCTGCACACAGCAAAAGGACCACTTCACCCCTCTAGTCATCCAGACCAACAGCGGTAATGGCCACCATGCCCTCTATTGATCCATCTCTCTTGTAGATGAACAGATACTCTCTTTTCCTCTCTCTGTGTTGCTGATCCATCTGTTGCCATCTGTTTCTAATTTGTGCTGAGTATTGTTTGGATGTAAATTGTTGCATTTATAAACACTGATAAATGCAAATTATGTAAAAAGAGCCAGACCATCTCATATTTCCTTGTGGTCTTGCACTTGTGCATTTTAAGTGAGTTATTTGCTGTGATGTCAAGTAAATACACATTGTTTAAAAGAGATTAAGTTACCAACCTGTGGTACGCACAATATGAAATGAAGGTTGGTGTGAAACTAGAGCTTGAGTTTTTTTAAACTGGCTCTTGTGTCATTTTAAAATGACAGTTAAGTATTTCAAAATTATTTTATTACTCAATAAAATGAATTAATTTTGAAGCTAAATTATTTTTATGAATTTAAATATTATCCTGTTTTAATTTAAATGAATGTTTTAATTATCAATTTATTCAAAATATTTATTTGGGTGTACACACACACGTTGGGTTTCCATGTTTTATGTGGACTTTCCATAGACATAACGTTATTTTTATACTGTATAAACTGTATATTCTGTCCCCTAGCCCTAAACATAACCCTCATAGGAAACTTTCTGCATTTTTCACATTTTCAAACAACATCACTTAGAATGATTAATAAGCTGTTGCATGGGAACCAAAAAAATGTCCCCATGATTTCAGATATTGCCATCTTTGTGAGGTGTGAGATGTTCATGTTTTTCTATCCTGGTGGGGACTTCAACCTGAATACACACAAACTCATGGGGACTTCTGTCACCGTATGAGGAACAGCGGTAATGGCCGCATGAGGAAACAAGCTTATAAATCATACAGAATGAGTTTTTTTTTTTTGAAAATGTAAAAATGCTGAAAGTTTTCTGTGATGGGTAGGGTTAGTGTAACGGGATAGAATATACAGTTTGTGCAGTATAAAAACCATTACGTCTATGGAGAGTCCCCACACAGATAGCGAACCAGACGTGTGTGTGTGTGTGTGTGTGTGTGTGTGGTTCACACATACACACACAGACACACTTTATTGTCTCATTTTTTCTTCACTTGTAATTCATATTTGGATCGTAATAGACTTTATATTTTATCTGTCAAAATGATGGAAAGTATTTTGAAATGATCCATAAATGTTTATATTCACTAAATAATGAAACATATTTAATAAACCTCTGATATGTGCAATTGAATCTTTATCTGAACATGCTGGTGACTCATTGGAATGCAATATGTAAATGCAATCTAGATAAAGAATATGCAGAGATTAATGTTATTGTCAGGTGTCATTATAGCACCTTCACATCTTCACACAGTTCTTTTTATGTGTTCATATTTAACACTCCTGCTGTGATTTTGATTTTGTGATATTTTGCCTTTGCCTAAATCCTTGACTACACTGTGAAAATATAACATTCTCTCTCTCTTTTTCTCCCTCTTTCATTTGTAAATTTCAACAGTGCATCTGTTTCCTCTACTCATGGTAATTGAGTTTGCTTGTTAACACATCTTCATGGAATGCCTCATTAAAATGCCATAGCCCCATGATTAAGTATGCGTGTGACTAGAGGGGCATAAGGAACTTGTTTGAAAGTAAAAATGAAAAGCATCGAGAGCATGTTAAGGCCCTTTGAGTATGCTGCAAAAAATTACTCATAATAACTCTGACAACCGAGTTGCTAAGCTTATAAAACAAGTTACAGTCAGCCTTGACTTTTTTTTTTTATATATATTTCTTGTCATTTCACTATATAAGTTACAGGAGAAATACAACATCCTTTACAAAATAACATTAGCATTAGCATGCTAGTCAGCCTCCAGCAGCATCTGTCTGGATTGCCTGAGTGCCGTCTCATTTCATTTCACAAAAACAGAGAAATTAGAAAAACGAGAGAGAGAGAGAGAGAGAGAGAGAGAGAGAGAGAATACAAAAACAGATTCTGACAAACCAGCCCAATCCACAAAGGCTGTCGAATTAATTAACACACACTTGTATCTGTTAGTTACGACTCGATGGCCGTGATTCTGGCTTTGTCTCAGAGGCCGAGGGACCAGCTGCATATGGGATGCGTACAGCATAAAACTGTCTCAGAAACATTTTTATGTGATTGTGGTACACAAACAGTTGAAGCAGAACAGAAGTTTAAGCGAGAAATCCCAGCCGTCTCTGTCATCGTTTTGTTGATGTTTTTCCAGGATACAGCGACTTAAATTGCATTGGTGTGTTCTAGCAGGTTTTTCCGGGCTTGGTTTATAGTATCACATGAGCAAGAGTGCTGTATTGAAGCTCATTATTGTTATTGTAAAAAAAAAGTTGATTTATGAGAAAATATGATAAATCATTTCATTTTTACCCAAAGCCCAGCATATAGGTCAGAGAGCATTTGTCAGATCCAGCCTCTGTGACATTGCATTGATCTTTATCAGCAGGTTTCTGTGCAGTGCATAAGGGCTGAGAGGCGACAGAGCGTTGAGAGGACACATGTTGATGGCCACCGCTGAGATACCTGCCGTGGAACATCTGTTTGGTGCCAATGGAAACCATCACCAACATTTTTACTTGCTCAGCAGCTGTTGTGGCCTCAGGACTGTTTATTCAGTTGAAGTTAGTGGAGATTTATTCCTTTTATTTACAAAAGTTTCTTTTTTGTAAAAGTTCCTATATGCTATATATTTTCTGCTAGCAACTGTAACTATTGCAAGAATGCATGTATCATTTTTATGCATTCCACCATCTCATCTATTTTAATCAAAATTATCTTTGTATCATTTGCTTTAAGAGCCAAAGGTAGGGCATATTGCATAGCTCGATTAATATTTCTCAACATTGCAGAGAGTTTTTTCCATCCATCGCAAACTGATTAAAAATAATTTTATGAATGCTTTGCAATGATAAGCGTGTGTGATGCATAACTCTCCACAAAAGAGCTTAAACACACACACAAACATGGTCTACTGTTGTGGATTCCCAATAATGACAGTAAGTCAAAGAGGAGATGACATGTAGGTTGTTTTTTTGTTTTTTTTTACAGCAGGGTGACACAATATTTAAAGTGACTAATCCAGCTACCATCTGCTTCCATTTCCTTCACTTTCATTCACAGGACATCTACTCCACATTTCTAGTCATATTAATGACCTTGTTCTTTTAAAACACCAGAATGCTCATAGAAAGTTGAGGTTGAGTGTAGGCTGCTGGCAGGTCCCCTTCGTAACAACTCACCCCATATAGCGTGATGATGTGCCTTTGCAGAAATTGACTTTCAGACATAAACCTAACCTGTGAAATATTCACTTAAAAAGTGTGACAACTAGCCCCGGTCTCCCCATATAATTTTAATTATCTGTAGTATGATCTAAAATAATAATAGCAGGCCACCTCTATCACATGGTTCCAAACTGAAGAACATGTCATTCCTTCTTTACACTTCCAGCTTGTTTGTCTTTCCAATATCTCTTTACTTTTCTGCACTGATTCTCATTGCAGTTGAAAAGCTGTATGCTTTTGAAATTACCTTTTGCTCTTGTGTAAGCATCTCTCTCTCTCTTTCTCTCTCAGGTCTCTGCAGGGAACACACTGCAAGATTATTGGTCAGGCCAGGGCATTAGGGTTCTTATATTTCTTTTTAGTTTATCTTTATACTTTGGGTAGGCAGTGTGAGGTTACAAGTGAAAAAGAAAGCTTTCCTACTAACATTTGGTTAAAAACATCCTCTTTTTCATAAATACTTGAATTATAAATATATCAAGCTATTTAAATGTTTAGAAACTTATTTTGAACGAAATTAATAACTTTATTCGTCAAGGATGCATAAATTGATCATAGGTGACACTAAATATAATATTATAATTTCAATTCAATTTGGACTTGGATGCCCAAAATAGCTGCCCGGAGGTGTTTCAAATATGGCTGCGAGTGAACAGACTTTTCTTGAAAGGGACCTTGTTTGCGCTCATTTAATTTATAGAGTTTACACTCATTCACTTCACACACTCATTACTGCGTAGTGGTTTTAGATGATAATGTATAATATTGTGCTATTCACTTGCTCACCTGTTATCCAGCAAACGCGAGGAGTGACTGTGTCTGCCAAATATTTTTTCTATTATTTGGCAGAATTCATTATTTGCTTTGAAGCCATTATCCATGTCTTTCAGAATAAGGTACTGGGCTTCAGCCACATCCTTAGTGTCTACATTACAATCTGTTATCAGAGGTGACTGTGTCAAAGTGATGTCCATATGTCAGAAATGTACAACAGCATTTTGGGGGCCTGAAAACACAAACTTTCGGGGTGTTTCAAAGTGCAAGTTTTTGAAAACAATACCGTTACTGTCACCATGTAAACAGCAAAAACACAAATTTGTGAAAACGGCATGCAGCATGCGTATTACATGTTCAGTCTATAGGCGCATAGTGTTTCTTTACAAAGTTACATCAACTACTGGCCTACTGGGTCATGAACTGCATTGTTTTATAATGTTTCCTGTGGTGCACTTATAATGTTAGTATGATTTTTTTTTAACATCAAAAAGGATCATAATTTAGAAATAAAAGGCATTTTTCCTACCCTGATTTTAGTTCTCTGATTTGAATGCTCTGTTTGAAGGTGCATGTCTGCTGTGAGACTTCAGTGTAAACGCGTACTGCTGTGATTGGCTAATGTCTTTGTATATGAAATAGCTAAGTATTACATGTTTAACTCTCTCTGAAACTTTTAGCACGTTTTTACCATTAAAGCTCTCAAGGTTAACTAATCGTGAAAAGTGTTGATTATAGCATTATATTTAGATCTATGGCCTTATATTCAGATTGTGGCATGAAGGGTTGCAGTGATGAGCATTGTAGCCGATCACAGACATGAATGCAGTGATCTCGTCATTGCAACTCGATTTCTGCACACTAACGAAACTAACGAACAGTGCAAACACAATGTAAATAAGAGATTCATTGATTATTACGGGAGTTTTGGCGCAAGTCCAATACTTTCAATAGCTTTCTATATATAATTTAATGACAGTTTAAATAACAGATTTTTTCATCCTACTAAGATAAACAATGTGAAATTGACTGTTTAGACACTGGTTTGATTTACTGACACATAGACAAAGAACATCTGACTGTACATGAATCATTACATATCAGAAATCACTGGTCACAGATCAGGCATTAGAATTAACACGGTTACTTACATGTTGATGTGGCAATACTGTCGAGTCCATATCGTAAAAGTCTGTTTGCAAAGCCAAATTGCTGACTGAGTTACCAAAGAAACCACAGTGAAATGTACTGCATACAAATAAACAATGCTCAACTGAGACATTCACATTGTTGAAAATAAACAAAATAACCACATTCCTAACATTAGGATCCTTTGGAATGTAATGTTATTTATAATCCATCCTTTACCGCTCTTCTCTCCTTGCTACTGGGTGGGGCCAAAGTTGCAATGATGAAGTAGGCATTGATTTTCTTCTGCAGAGGCGGTCTTTCACAGATAGGCACATTCCACAATGAGTCGTTATCTGTTTTTGGACTAACAAGGAAGTTTTAAGTTCTGAAACGTACAGGATATTCTTGTAGTATGATGACCTCTTATACACTATATTGCCAAAAGTTTTGGGACGTCTGCCTTTACATGCACATGAACTTTAATGACATCCCATTCTTAATCTGTAGGGTTTAATATGGAGTTGACCCACCCTTTGCAGCTATACCAGCTTCAGCTCTTTGGAGTTGGTTTTTGACCATTCTTCTAGAAGCGCATTTGTGAGGTCAGGCACTGATGTTGGACGAGAAGGCCTGGCTTGCAGTCTCTGCTCTAATTCATCCCAAAGGTGTTCTATCGGGTTGAGGTCAGGACTCTGTGCAGGCCAGTCAAGTTCCTCCACACCAAACTCACTCATCCATGTCTTTATGGACCTTTCTTTGTGCACTGGTGCGCAGTCATGTTGGAACAGGAAGGGGCCATCCCCAAACAGTTCCCACAAAGTTGGGAGCATGAAATTGTCCAAAATGTCTTGGTATGCTGTAGCATTAAGAGTTCCTTTCATTGGAACTAAGGGGCCAGGCCCAACCCCTGAAAAAAAAACCCACACCATAATCCTCCCTCCACCAAACTTTACACTTGGCACAATGCAGGCAGACAAGTACCTTTCTCCTGGTAACCACCAAACCCAGACTTGTCCATCGGATTGCCAGACAGAGAAGCGTGATTCGTCACTCCAGAGAACACGTCTCCACTGCTCTAGAGTCCAGTGGCAGTGTGCTTTACACCACTGCATCCAGCGCTTTGCATTGCACTTGGTGATGTAAGGCTTGGATGCAGCTGCTCGGCCATGGAAATCCATTTCATGAAGCTCTCTATGCACTGTTCTTGAGCTAATCTGAAGGCCACACAAAGTTTGGAGGTCTGTAGCTATTGACTCTGCAGAAAGTTGGCGACTTCTGCGCACTCTGCGCCTCAGCATGCGCTGACCCCGCTCTGTGATTTTAAAAGAAGGCTTGATCCCCCCTAAAGGACATCAAAATAAGATGTTGGGGGGGATCAAAGAAATATGAAATATTTACCTGTAAATATGAAGACGCATTTCTAGCTCTGACTGATTTTAAATCGTAATTTTGGTTACCTCTGAAATGGGTCATACCATTAACATCACTGTTGAATTAAAAATGCTATAAAACCACTCTCATGCAGGGACGTGCTTTTCTTGCACGGACGTAGAACATCTCATCTGATTTAAATACATATAGCATACACAGTTCCATTGAATGATAACATTTGCCCTCTTTAATGCTATTAAAATGAAGCAAACTGTTTGCTGAAAATATCCTCAACTTAACACTGAAATAGGAGCGTGCAGTTTATCTGTCAACTGCGTATGAAAGTTGCATTTATTACTATAATATTATGCATGTGTAGGCATATATATATATATATATATATATTAGAGCTACACGATTAATCGTTAAAAAAATTACGATCTCGATTCAAACACCCACGTGATCTTATTCCAAAATGACAACGATTCACCTGTGTCTATTAAACCTTTGACAAAATCATACCAGGACATTCAAATCTGTGTTGGCGCAGATCCAGAGAGAGCAGTTGTCATGTGTAGGTATAAAGCTTCACAGTCTTTTTCAACAACACAGTATCATTATTTCTGTGTTACAAATATTCAAATGATCACAGACGTACTGGGATAAAAGTTTATAGTTCAGATATAAACACATACTAGTGTTGGTTTCTTCCATTCGGCCTAGCATTATCCCCTCGCACCTTCACGAAGTGCATGGATGCAGCACTGGCTCCACTGAGACTACAGGGTATCCGTGTACTCAATTACATAGATGATTGGCTGATTTTAGCACAGTCCCAGGAGTTGGTGGCTTGACATCAAGATGTCGTTCTCACCCACATAAGGTGCTTGGGGTTGAAACTAAAGGAGTTTTTAGGAGTGATATGGGATGTAGGCACTCAACTACGATGTAGGCATGTTTGTCTCCAGCTTGTGTCGAGTCAATTCTGGCAGCAGTGATCAGAATCAAGCTAGGCCAGGCTGTCACTGTGAAACAATTTTAAAGGTTATTGGGGCTCATGACAGCAGCGTCCAACATTATTCCATTTGGCCTGCTGTACATGAGACCATTGCAGTGGTGGCTCAGGACCAAAGGGTTTTTCCCAATGGGCAACCCGTTCCATATGATCAAGGTTTAGCGCAGATGCTTTCGTACCCTTTCTCATGAGAAGAAACCTTGGTTCCTGTCCCAGGGCCCAGCATTAGGGGCATCCTGTCATTGGAAAACAGTGACAACTGATGCGTCCCTCATGGACTGGGAAGCAGTCATGGAAGGCCACTCAGCATGGGGTCTGTGGAGAGAGCATCATCTCTCTTGGCATATAAATTGCCTTGGGATGTTGGCTGTACTTCTAGCTCTGAGGTACTTCCTCCTGGATCTCAAAGGCCATCATGTTCTGGTTCGACTAGACCAGTGGTTTTCAAACCTGTCCTGTAGGCACCCCAGCCCAGTCTCCCTTATCAGACACACCCAATTTAGTTCTTGCAGTCTCTACTAACGAGCTGATGAGTTGAATTCGGTGTGGTAAATGAGGGAGACACACAAAATGTGCATGGCTGGGGTGCCTCCAGGACAGGTTTGAAAACCACTGGACTAGACAATATGTTGGTGGTCTCATACACCAGAGGGTCTGAGGTCACATCCTCTATACAGACTTTCACATCAGATCCTCCTGTGGTCCCTCTTCCTCAGGACAGTCTATATTCCTAAGCATTTAAATTTGGGAGCAGACATCCTGTCGAGACAGGGGCTGAGACCCGGGGAAGGGAGATTCCATCCCGAGACGGTAGAGCTGATTTGGAGGAGGTTCGGCCAGGCAGAAATGGATCTGTTTGCGGCACAAGAGACAACCCACTCCCTCACACACCCAGCCCCGCCAAGGCCACGTCTGTATGCATTTTCCCTGATTGCTATGCTCCCGGGAGTTCTAGAAAGAGTGTGCTGGGAAGGGTCAGGTTACCCTTGGTGGCACTGTTTTGGCCAGCCCAAGTATGGTTCTTGTAGCCCTCCTTGACGGATAATATACCACCCTCGGCTAGAGCTATGGAAAATGTTGGTCTGGCCCCTGAGGGGGATCAGCTCGTAAGGGCTGGTCTCTCAACCAAGATTGTAGAGACCATCTTAAACTCTATAGCTCCCTCCACAAGGAAACTGTATGCCTTGAAGTGGAGAGCTTTCACTTCATGGTGCAGAGAACACCAGTTGGACCCTGTTAACTGCCCAGTGGCTTCAGTGCTGGGGTTACATCAGGACCATTTTTCTGGCAGTCTTTCCCCCTCCATGCGTAAGGTTTATGTTCTAAGCGATGAGTCTTTGGGGAGACATCACTTGGTTGTTCGTTTCCTGCATGGTGCTTTGAGGATGAGACCTGCGGCTCATGAGAAGGTCCCCGCAGGTTGCCTTCACCTCTGCTGATTAGACCTCACTCTACAAGGGGTATGGCGACCTCCAAGGCCTTATTGGCGGGGGCCTCTCTCCAAGAGGTGTTTTACAGTTTAGACCTGCCTTCCACACCTGGAGCTAAAGCTCTATCATCCTGAGATGTGCTGTTCAGTTTCACACCAGGACAGGCATTTGCCAGTATGGCGCAGTGGGCGTTTCGTTCCCCAAAGTGTCGTCATCGACACAGTGTGAGTTTCCTCCAAAGGGAATGTCTCAGGTTACTAATGTATCCATTGATCCCTGAGAAGGGAACAAGATGCTGCATCCCTCTGCCATACTTCCTGCATGCTTGTGAGTGACTTGCCTCAGCCTATCAGAACATAACATTGTCCTGGTTCCAGCTTCCCTTTATAGCTTCCGTGTTTCGCCATCACACCTCACGAGGTGATGCAGCACCAATCAAAATTGGACTAGTTGCACACATGCTTCGGATGACAGTCACACCGAGGCATTCCCCAAAGTGTTGTAATCGACACAGCGTCTCATTCCCTTCTGAGGGAACAATGATTACATTAGTAACCCAAGACGTTTTTAGTACATCGTTGTCGTGTAAACGCACCCTACAATAATACAAATCATGAAGTTAGCTAACAAGATTTCTATTTCATATAAATACTGTTCTTTTGAGCTTTCTATTATCAAATATTCCTGAAAAACAGTTTCCACCAAAATATTAAGCAGCACAACTGTTTTCAACATTGATAAAAAGAAAATTTGTTTCTTAAAGTATCATGTGACACTGAAGACTGGAGTTATGGCTGCTGAAAATTCAGCTTTACCATCACATAAATAAATTAAATTTTAAAAGATATTAAAATAGAAAATAGTTATTTTAAATTGTAATATTTCACAATATTACAGTGTGCATCCTTGATGGTCATATAAGAGACTTCTTTCATAAACATGAATACAATCTTACCTACCCCAAATATTTGAACAATATCAGTATTTTTACTTTTCAATTGGAAGAAATCAATACTTTGATTATGTGCTAGTGAAATCACTGCCATTTTACATATCAATTTAATGCTTGAACATTGCAATATCTTCTTTGTCTGTATTTGTGTTTATTGAATTTCCCCAGAAGTACATATCTAACTATAGCTTATTATGAGTAAACTGTATGAACATTTGCTTCTGGCTGGTCTTCAGCTGGTCTGCTCTATGACCTTGCATAAAAACACTGCTCATCTCTCACTGAGTGCCCTTCATCATCTATCCATCACTCAAGCCCACGATGATGCTCATAATTGTTATGATTTATCTGTTGCCATGGTACCACATGTCCAAGAGAGCAGGCATGGCCTCCGTCTAGTGATGGCTGAGTCACTCCCGAGCCCATTTTACACACACACACACTGACTGCAAGGCTTAGGCAGATATCACACAAGAGATTAATTTTGAACTTTTTATCTTGCTAGATGGAACTACATTGTCTGTTTTGTCCCCGGGGAGTGACGGTGTACTAAAATCTTTACAAACAACTGTGATGAAGTTGCTCAGATATATTTAAATCAGTTCTTTTCATACCCCTCTTGATCCTAACCATCAGACACAAATATCTTCCCTCCAGCAGAGGTTGGATTTATTTGCTTGTGGTTTTTAGAGTAATCTTGGGTGAGTGTTCATGGAAGTGACCGTTGCATTGCTGACAGGGGAAATGAAATGATCAGTTTGCAACGTGACCCTTTTTTGTCTTTTGGCTGAAAAGGACGGTATTTATTATTAGGGGTAATATCAGGACACACTTAAAGTGAAATAAATTGGTGAGTGTCAAACTCTTGGCAGATGTTCATGCACAAACGTTCGGTTTGGCAGCAGTGCAATCTAAATCGCTTATGACAGCAAAAGTGGTGCTGGTAGGTTCAAACCTTAGCACCCAGAGAGCATGTGTCTGTCTGTCTGTCTGTCTGTCTGTCTGTCTGTCTGTCTGTCTGTCTGTCTGTCTGTCTGTCTGTCTGTCTCTCTGTCTGTCTGAATTGGTGTGTGGTGTTGGTGAACTCTTTTGGCCTAACCTATCTTTCTCAAATCTCTATACATAAATGTCCCAGTATACTTATGAATCTTTCCCAAAATGGTCCCTCTGGTTATTGGGATTATTAATGAGATTTTGGGAGGATGATGTTCATATAATCCAGCCATTCACAATGATAATGTACGTGCACAGCGGCTTACATCAGTCTTCCAGTGTTTCTAGTCCACATCCTCTACTACTCCCCCTGTTCTCACCAGAGGTATCAGCTTCAGTTCCTGCAGGACATACAACATGCCAAATCCGACTAACCTTTTCTACAACCGTAACACATTAAATGAACATATTGAATATATATCAAGATCAAAGCTGATTTTTGGGCACAATAACATATGTCTCTCATTTCCTACAATCCATTTTTTAACTCCATTTCCAGTAATTAAGACATGGTCAGACATATAAAAAATGACTTGTAGAAGTACAAAGATAACACTGGTCTACAATTTTTTAGAAGTCGTCTACTTCAGAGATAAAATGTGCTATTTAATATGTATTTTGATGTGCTGAATTCAAATATGACAATTAAAACAACTGATTGGCTACTGTTTCCAAGATATTTAAGGTTTTTTTTTACATTTTACGTCTATGTATATTGTGTAGATAGTACCAGTCGCCTGTCCTCATTATGTAACACTTTATAAATCAGCAAAAGGGTTATATAAATCAAATTTATTATGAAACAAAAGACAAAAAACTATAAGGAATAGGACTAAATCCTATTCAGTGTCTACTCAGCGCTTCATGTCTTGTCCTTTATATTTATTAAATGGAGAATCTCTTGTCACTGTGCAGCAATAGTCTGCAAGCATTGATGGACTCCATTTGCTCCATTTATAGGATTAGTTCACTTTAAAATGAAAATTAACCCATGATTTACTCATCCTCAAGCCATCCTAGGTGTTTATGACTTTCTTCTTTCTGATGAACACAATCTGAGTTATATTAATACATATCCTGACGCTTCCAAGCTTTATAATGGCAGTGACGGGGTCCATAAAGGCCTTCTGAAGCGAATCAATTGAGTTTTGTAAGAAAAATATCCATATTTAAAACATTATAAAGTAAAATATCTAGTTTCCACCAGACCGCCTTCCGTAATGTCTTCTTTGAAAAGTGTAACGCCTCTCGCAGTTCAAAACACTTATGCTACATCCGACGTCATACGCTCTGGCGGAAGCTAGATATTTTACTTTATAAAGTTGATTTGGTTGGTTGGTTGGTTGGTTGATTTTTTGGTTGGTTGGTTGGTTGGTTGATTTGATTGATTGATTGATTGATTGATTGATTGATTGATTGATTGATTGATTGAGCATGTGTGAATTACCTCTCTACTGAGAAGTGTCATGTACACTGTAAAATCTAATTAGTTAGACTTACTTAAAAAAGCATACAAACCAATTGCCTTAAAAAAACAAGTGAAACAGGAATAGTATGTTGTGCTAACAAATGCTTAGTTAGTATAGTTCACTTACAAAAGAGTTCTAGTAGCTAAAAAAGAACTGTAGAGAGTACTTGATCTTTTACTTTAGATTTACTCTTGACTTAGTATAGCTACCATTGTTGTTACCATTGTTGTGTTTTGCATGCTGAATGTTGAAGTCTGTGTGTGACTCAAGCATGGTCAACTGCAAGATATTGTTACAAATATAGAGGGATTATATCAACCCTATTAAAAGTTTCAGAGGTGTTTATGACGTAAGTGTTAGCAATAAAACTGTAAACAATCATTATACGACATAAAGGAAGATATTACATAGGTTAATTTTAAAAAGTGACCTTAATTTCTGACTAAATCATTAACTATAGTTAATTATTCAGTCAGAAGCTAGATCAACTTTTAAAAACAACCTATTTATTACTTCTCTTCCTTTGAAACCAGATAACTGTGATTTCTTGTTGCATTGCTGCATCAATAGGAACAGAGTTATAATAATATGAATGTTCCAAATGCCCGACCAAAGTGAACACTGATCACCATAATGGTGAGTTTTTGTTTTTTTGTTTTTTTGCTTGACAAAATGGCACTCAAACCAATCAATTAATCTTAACTTGGGTTTTCTGAGTAAACAAGGAATAGTATGTGAATAGTACAGATTACTAGATTTTTACAGTTAAGTTAAGACATTAAGTAAAGTTAACTAAAAAGTGTTAGTTAGAATCACTGTTGGATTTTACAGTGTAGCTTTTCAGATGTGAAACTATTTTATCGATATACAGTTTGTACAGTATAAAAATTATGTCTATAGAAAGTCCCCATAAAACATGAAAACACAACTGTATGTACTGTGTGTGTTTGTGTTTTGCTGTTGTATGCTGTAAGAAACTTAAATAGAATAGATAAATAGAAAATAATTAACTTTTTTATGACCTGGTTGTCTTTTGCTAGTTGTGAACCAGTTATGAAGTGATGTGTTCCATTTATATTTTGAACATTTGCACAGGGAATCGACTCACCATTCAAAACATTTAAACATTTAACACAACCAGAATAATTGTATTAACCCATGTGACCAAAATGCTGCTTTTTCATCATATTTTAGAGGAGACTAATAAAACAGGTGCCCCTTAATTAGGAAAAAAATGGTTACCTAATAAAAGATTTATACTAAATACAATAGAATGTTCAAATGGCAACAAAAACTGCATGGTTTTTATTTCTCCTGGCACAAAAAGGAAATCTGGGCTATTCAGGATGAAGGGGGAAGGGTTTAGCCAATGTAGCCACACCTCTCTACACCTGCTTACACTGCACACTCTCTTCTGCAATGGAGAAATACACACACACACACACACACACTCATTTGCCAGAGTAATTTATACCCTCTTGAATGATTTTTTTAAAGTGTGGCCAGGTAACATTACTCAACTCTGATTTATATAAATGTGTTATGTTATTCCTTTAAACAAACACAAATGCACATTTGGAACAAGGCCGGCTTATGAAAATGAAAATGAAATATATTCTGGCACTTTAGGATGAAAATGTATCACACCTTCCGTAAACAAAATTGGAATCGTATTAATCGGATACAAAATTTAAAAGCATACAAATTATACTGTCAGATTTTAATGGTCATACTGATTCTGCTTGATTTACTGCATTATTTGCTGTTACTTATTTGTAAATTCCGGTAAAACAGCACTGAATTTTTCCCTCCTAAATGCTGTCATCCATCTTTCAAGGGCATTCACTGGTGCATCACCAGAGCTCCTCCTCCAGGTGTCTCATTTTCAGTCATCAGGGACTTTGAATTGTTTGTGTTGCCAATCACCGTCCTTCCACAGCATGTCCCTCTAAGTGGCCTTTCTTTGTCTTTGTTGGAGCAAAAAAGACTGATATGTTCAATTCAAATAATTGTTAGAAGGTGCATTGGATTTCAGTTCCTTCTGCATTCACCTTCTGTCAGGCATTTTTCCTCATACCAGGATGGTGGCGTGTTGTAGTGTTGTTCACCTGTGAGTAACAGCTGCTCAACAAAGTTCTTTTGTGCTCGTTTCGAGTTATTTCCAGAAACGCAAGGCCTTTCGATTAGCTTGCTGGTTGTTCTCGACAAGCTTTTGAGAGCAGCTCTTTGGAAGTTTCTCTCTTTTTCTTGCTCGCTCTCATCTAAGTCCTCCATTCACTCAGCACTCAAAGAAATATGAATATTTGATGCTGTTACATTTGCAGCAGTGTGAGCAGAGTCTGGGCTTGTTAAATTTTTGCTATGAGAATGTTTCGCTGTGTGGATAAGTCAGAGATGAGTTTAATACTCAGTCAAAGGTCTCTCCGTTTTCTGCTCGCTCTCTTCCTCCCTGCTTTTTGATGGAATCTCCGCTCGAGCATAAAGCGGCGGACGATGACTACCGCTCACTGCTCGACCAGCCACCCATTTCACTTTCCTCTGAATACCAGAAGCTAGCGGTTTTGCAGTGAATGGGCAGAAAAATTAAAAGCGGAAAGATGGAGGATGTCAGATTTAACTTTTCATGTCTGTTTCAAAAGCACCACCTCATATGAAAGCACATCTATTATTGGTTTGAGAGAACTTGTCACAATTTACACAAGTCTTTACAAGATTTAAATCAGGGGCTTGTGAAGAGCTCATATTAATTTAAAATTAAGAAATGAGCTCTGATAAAGGAAACACGATTAGGTTCTTGTCCACGCAAGTATTTTTAATTATGCTAGCCACTGTCTGTGGAGAATTAAATAGTAAAGAATTTATAAAAGGTAGAGCTTTTTGAAAACTTTTGCACATTTAGCCATTAGCCATTAGCCATTGGCGTAATATACAGCAGAGACAATATATATAATGCATTAAAATATAGGGTTGTCAATCAATTTTCAATCAAAAGTCAATCAATTTTATAATATGCAATTGCATGTTAAGTTGATAGTCCTAATTATAAGACATTCATTAAACCATTCATTAGATATTCATCCCTCGAACCCTAAGTTTACCCAGTTTATAGTTTTGGCAAGAGTTCTTTGGTAAATTTTTAAGTTGTTTGGAGACTTCTTAGACTCTTAGACTCCTGTAATCAAGTATTCATTATTCAGAAGAGTCTGTGTTTGTTTGTTTTAATAATTCAATAATACAATAATTCAGCCTGAGTGTGTGCTGATCCTATCTGAGGCTCAGAATACCACAGGGAGGACAAATGCTCATAGCCATGCAGCTGTAACAGGAAACTAACATTGGATGTCCGTCCACAGCCATCAGTAAAACACACACACACACCACAAAGACACATAACCATGCAGGCCTCACCTGCCTTTGGGCCACGATCCATATTGATATGAACCCTGGGTAGAGTTTTGAGATTATCATAATGTGTAATGTGATTGGAGTTTAAAATCTATATACACGTCAACACATTGCATTTATAATGTTTGTCTGTTGTGTATTTTGAAGAAAATCTATGAATCATAAGCTGAAGAATTACCAAAGCAAAGTGCACTTTCTTTACAAAACTACTCTAACTACTCTATTGAAATTATATTGAAGAGTAAGTAAGAGTAAGAGTAAGATACTTTATATATACTATGCAATGCGACGCAAGTGTTTTTTGCTAGTTTCAGCCTGACGCAGTTATAATTTTCACATCCAGCGCCACGTTGTTTAAATAGCAAATGCACTTGCGCCCATTTGTTCGCCCATGGGCATGCTGGTCTGAAAACGAGATGTGTTCAGGCACATTGTTGGCGCGTTGCTATTTTGAGGCAACTGAAAATGAATTCGCCATTGACCAATAAAAACCTGGTCTAAAGCCACAGTATTTTTTGTGTTATTTAAAGGACACGTTAGTAATATGCGCCTATAGCCGGGTGCACAACGCGCGTACACTCTGCTTATTACACACACAGGGACGTGCAGCAGCACACAAACATTTTAAAATATTAAAAATAAAAGGATTCCTCTCTGGAGAAGTATTCAGACTTTCCGCTTGCAAACTGTAAATTGTAAATAGCGAATCCGCCATGGTGCAAGCGCAACTGGCTTTTAAAGGGAATGGGAGATGAGACTCTGATTGGTTTATTGCACGTTACGCCCAAAACACACCCATGACTCATTAAGAGACTAGTTACAACCCTTTTGGATCATGCGCCTGGCGCACCGACCGTTTTTTCTGTCATTAAACTAGCAAAAGTGGATTCGGACACGCCCTCAGTGCACCTGCGCCATGCACTTCAGACCATCTGCTCAGACCGTTAAAATAGGGCCCGAAATGTTTCTACACAATTACAATCTCTTAAAAAAAAAAAAAAAATATATATATATATATATATATATATATATATAAATATAAAAGAATAAATGTTCCTCTTGAAATCTCTTTACAGTGTTCTCCAGACACATAGCTGTATTTCTTAATGTTCAGTGTCCACAAAGGCCTCAATTCATTAGTCCTCATTGCAAGTAACGTGCCCACCCAGCATGCTGCTATCAGAGCCACGGCAGTGCTGCTAATAAGATCGTTTGCATATGAGACCGGAGGAGCTTTGGAGAAGAGGGTCACGCTAATGAAGTCCGATCTCATTAAAAGATACAGAGCAAATGTTTGTGTGTGCGTGTTTCGCTGTGCATGCCACAAGAAAAACAAGAGACAGGAGATAGGTCTGGAGCTTCTGTTAACCTGAGAGAAAGAGAAAGACTAGAATTGATTAAACGGCAAAGACACTGGTTGCGCAGATTTCCTGGACTTTCATAGTATACACTGAATGCGATGATAAGCACATTCTGCAGGTATACAGGTGTATAGTACATAATACATCTGCCATTTATGATGAAGCTACATGCATACAAACACACACAAACAAACAAGTGGAGTTCCTGTAGTTCAACAGGTAGATTAGGATCAATTTAAGGGGAAATCTTTCTCATTTCAATCTGAAAGATATTCTTACAGTTTTTTTTTTTTTTTTTTTACAATCGCTAGGACCCATTTCTCAATATTTAGGTAACTTTTTCAAAACTCTTCACACAGTTCTCTTTACCAACTTTCAGCTTGGCACAGCAGTTAACTTCACATTCAAAATGTACTAAAACTTCATACATGTCTCAAATCAAGCCATTCTTCCACAACACTAGGATAGATTTTCACCCAACAAACACACTTTGTCACTTATAAAACAACAACCTTAAAAACACTAACAACAGGAGCAGTATACATTTTCTTTTGTAAAGTCTCTTTACAAAAAAAATTACAGTTCTCTATTGTTTATAATTAAATACAGTATTGGTTAAATGATCCATGTTTACATTACAGTACAAAATTATTCTTAAGTTCCCCCTTTTGTATAGATGGTAATGAAACTGAAAGACTAACACCTGTCAGCTACATGTAATTGTTTTGATAGTGTTTAATTTTTTAGATTTAGGATAGCCTATATTTCAAAATGGTATTACGGTAGAAATGTAGCAAATTGCGGCCTTATTCAGTGTTGCATTATGGTATTGTTTTGAACTTAAGTTTACTCTAACAGTTTTGAAAAGAGTATGTTAACATGTGAAATTGGCCTTTAGGTACATAGAGTTTTGTTGGTGTTTTTGTCTGAGTGAGAAAACAATTCATGTCATTTGAAAGATGAAGTCATTAAATGCATTTTGTGCCAAAGCAATGATAAATGATCCACAGTTTAGCCCACATAGACTGCTGTTGTGATCACCGTGAGAAGAGTTTTGAAAAAGTGACCTAAGTATCGAGAAATGCGTCCTTGTTGGTCCTAGCGATTGTAAAAAAAAATATCTGTAATATCTGTAGCGTATGTTACCTGCTCTGATATGGATAGTAAAATAAAATGCAACACTCAAATGGAAAGAAAGCTGAACCAAACTGACACACATACGCTGATGGTATTATTTGAATTGGATATCGGGTATGTTGTTCTGGGGTTCTGACTGAAACCCTCTTCTATTATTTAGATGCATTCTGCATTCAATTTTCCGCTTGATAAAATCAACCACAGTGATGCTAAATACATTAGATTTTTTATTTATTTTATTTTATTTCTTTTACACTTCCCTCTTCTTCTGTAGTTCAAACACAACCAATGAATATGGGTCCTCATACCTGCCTCTCTTAAAGAGGATTAAAAATACAGTCAAAGGATAAATTTGCGCTTTTCCGTTTCAAATCTGGCTTTGGAACTATGCTTCCTGTGACCAGAATACCAACAGATGCTATAAGGGAAACTTTGCATTTTGGCTTAATAAAGGAGGAAAAGGTTAAGAGTGGCTAGGAGAGTGTGTGAGAGAGATATTTATATTTCACACTCTAAATTCTGATGGATAGCAGACCTGTAACTATGCATCAATTATCAATTATCAAAATTGCAAACAATCTGCAGATTTATTTCAAATTATTATTATTTTGAAAACATTTAAGGGTTGGCAATCCATTACATGTTGTGCCAAAGTTCCCATTGGTAAAATAACTAATTATATATTGCACAACCTTCCTAGCTTATTGTTTTAATAAACCATGATTGCTTGTTCAATGTCTATAATTTAATTTAGTTCACCCAAGTGATGACTAGAATGTTCTGAATGATAACTAAATATAACCTTATTTTATTTGTTGCAGGCATGTGTAACCGAAATCTACAGAAGGCCACAAATAGAAAGTCAAAGCTTTGAATGTGTAATGTAATATTTGTTAGAGTCACTAAATGCATTAACTTGGAGCATGCACAGACACATCTGATATGTATGCTGGCATATAGCCATTGATCTTTGACCTCTGTCTTATGTTACCCTATAAAATAAGTGCCACTGTACCATGTGTGTTGGATCTTTCCATCGTCAGTGACAGCGGCTGTCACCACTTAACAACTTCCCCTCTCTTCTCCCTCTCACACACTCACACCTTTCTATCCTTCACATGTCAACACTGTGACACAGGATCCTAATTGGACGCTGAAGTAGTGGGGACATTTGTGCTTACAGTGACACCAGATCACAGAGGCCAAACCGACAAAGGCACTAAAAAGTATTTGTAAAAGTATTTAATATACACTTAAGCCTTGCTTTAAATGTCATTGCATTAAATGACAAATCATGTAAAATCAAGCCCTATTTATTTCAAGTACATTTATTAATACATTATTAAAATCAAAAGTTTTATTATTATAACATAGACCTGACCTGGCATGAACTAACAATGAACAGTTGTATTTTTATTAACTAATGTTAACGAAGATTAATAAATACTGTAACAAATGTATTGCTCATTTTTGGTTTATGTTAGTGAATGCAATAACTAACGTTAAAAAATGGGACCTTATTTTATCATGTTTACTACTTCAGATCAAATTCAGGAACTGAATGGGAATTTAAAAAGACATTCTCAATTCAATTCTGAATAGTGCATAACATTGACTTACACTGTTCAAAATTAAGATAAAAAGAATTAAGTGTGTATATACTTTTTGAGCCACTGTCTTCAGGATTTAAGTATCCTCTATCAATCAACCTAGTTCAAAGAAGGTCTCAGGTCAGTGTGTCAGGGTCATCGCAGCAGACCAGCCCCTGCACAAATAACCTCTTATATATCAGTGTCACCCTCAGAGTGCTCATGACCATACGGACCTGTGAGAGGAAACTCCATCACAGCCTTTCAAAGAAAGAAATGCTCGGCTCTTCAGAGGGAAACCTTCATTTTGTTTGCATCAAAAGATGAGAGTACATTTGGACTCATCAAACGACAACACTGGGTCCTATCTCACACACACACACACACACACACACACACACATATACTCTCTTGCACTTTCTGGAAATTCCTCTTATCAGTTGCTCGGGCCATCAAAGTGAGTGGACTGCTATGAGTGAACTCTGTGTTGACAGTTCTTATTAGTTGGGCAGCAAATGCAGGGCTGACAAATGTTTTTGAGTTTCTCTGCTATCGCTCTCTGGACAGCTGCCGGGGACGAGTGGATGCTGGAATATAGAGAATCTGTATGATTGCTCCATTTTCGGTGCACTTGGCTTTCCAGAGTTTTCACTGCCTGTTTATTTTGACTGACTGCTGGTTTTTCACCACTTACTATTCATTCATTCTGTTTTAATCTGATTAACTGCTTTACAAATTAACAGGCTGGCAAGTTTCCCACTATTGTCTGTCTCTTATCATAACTGAATACTTACTGAATAGTCTTTCCAGGTATGTGGGCATGAGACTTGTAATACAGCATTCACAATGTATGCTTGAATGCAGCTGTTAGACATTAATCTTCTAAGTGTGATGTGCAAGTTATTGTGGTTCCTTTCTTCTAATGAGCAGGTGTTTGTGTACAAAAACCTGGTAAAAATAACCTGTCAGGAGGAACAATGTTCATTAAGGGCTCAAATAATGGGCTTGTTCATATCTGGAAAGTTGTATTCATGAAAATAACAATAACTAATTTTTGAAAATTTGCTCATTGCGACTCATTTTGCCAGCATGGGTCACATTTGTTAAGTGATCCATGTTTACATTACAGTACAAAAGTATTCTTAAGTTTCCCCTTTTGTAATGAAACTGAAAGACTAACACCTGTCAGCTACATGTAATTGTTTTGATAGTATTTGACTTTTTTAGATTTAGGATAGCCTATATTTCAAAATGGTATTACTGTAGAAATGTAGCAAATTGCGGTCTTATTCAGTGTTGTACTATGGTATTGTTTTGAACTTAAGTTTACTCTAACAGTTTTGAAAAGAGTATGTTAACAAATGCAAGTTGGCCTGTAGGTACATAGAGTTTTGTTGGTGTTTTTGTCTAAATGAAAAAACAATTCATGTCATCTGAAAGATGAAGTCATTGAATGCATTTGGTGCCAAAGCAATGA
Organism: Coreius guichenoti; assembly: GCA_039654105.1. NCBI lineage: Eukaryota > Metazoa > Chordata > Actinopteri > Cypriniformes > Gobionidae > Coreius > Coreius guichenoti. Next base: position 20,412,365 of record CM077172.1, on the reverse strand, counting down.
TAAATGATATATTCAAGTCAAAATTTGTATTTATGCCTATCAGGGCCGAGCGATTTTAAGGGTGCCCACAGCAACAACCTGCACCAGGGCCCAGGATACCCCAGCTACGGTCCTAATGCCTACAGTGGGGAGAACAAGTATTTGATACACTGCCGATTTTGCAGGTTTGCCCACTTACAAAGCATGTAGAAGTCTGTAATTTTTATCATAGGTACTCTTCAACTGTGAGCGACGGAATCTAAAACAAAAATCCAGAAAATCACATTGTATGATTTTTAAGTAATTAATTTGCATTTTATTGCATGACATAAGTATTTGATACATCAGAAAAGCAGAACTTAATATTTGGTACAGAAAACTTTGTTTGCAATTACAGAGATCATACGTTTCCTGCAGTTCTTGACCAGGTTTGCACACACTGCAGCAGGGATTTTGGCCCACTCCTCCATACAGACCTTCTCCAGATCCTTCAGGTTTCGGGGCTGTCGCTGGGCAATACGGACTTTTAGCTCCCTCCAAAGATTTTCTATTGGGTTCAGGTCTGGAGACTGGCTAGGCCACTCCAGGACGTTGAGATGCTTCTTACGGAGCCACTCCTTAGTTGCCCTGGCTGTGTGTTTCGGGTCGTTGTCATGCTGGAAGACCCAGCCACGACCCATCTTCAATGCTCTTACTGAGGGAAGGAGGTTGTTGGCCAAGATCTCACGATACATGGTCCCATCCATCCTCCCCTCAATACAGTGCAGTCGTCCTGTCCCCTTTGCAGAAAAGCATCCCCAAAGAATGATGTTTCCACCTCCATGCTTCACGGTTGGGATGGTGTTCTTGGGGTTGTACTCATCCTTCTTCTTCCTCCAAACACAGCGAGTGGAGTTTAGACCAAAAAGCTCTATTTTTGTCTCATCAGACCACATGACCTTCTCCCATTCCTCCTCTGGATCATCCAGATGGTCATTGGCAAACTTCAGACGGGCCTGGACATGCGCTGGCTTGAGCAGGGGGACCTTGCGTGCGCTGCAGGATTTTAATCCATGACGGTGTAGTGTGTTACTAATGGTTTTCTTTGAGACTGTGGTCCCAGCTCTCTTCAGGTCATTGACCAGGTCCTGCCGTGTAGTTCTGGGCTGATCCCTCACCTTCCTCATGATCACTGATGCCCCACGAGGTGAGATCTTGCATGGTGCCCCAGACCGAGGGAGATTGACCGTCATCTTGAACTTCTTCCATTTTCTAATAATTGTGCCAACAGTTGTTGCCTTCTCACCAAGCTGCTTGCCTATTGTCCTGTAGCCCATCCCAGCCTTGTGCAGGTCTACAATTTTATCCCTGATGTCCTTACACAGCTCTCTGGTCTTGGCCATTGTGGAGAGGTTGGAGTCTGTTTGATTGAGTGTGTGGACAGGTGTCTTTTATACAGGTAACGAGTTCAAACAGGTGCAGTTCATACAGGTAATGAGTGGAGAACAGGAGGGCTTCTTAAAGAAAAACTAACAGGTCTGTGAGAGCCGTAATTCTTACTGGTTGGTAGGTGATCAAATACTTATGTCATGCAATAAAATTCAAATTAATTATTTAAAAATCATACAATGTGATTTTCTGGATTTTTGCTTTAGATTCCGTCTCTCACAGTTGAAGTGTACCTATGATAAAAATTACAGACCTCTACATGCTTTGTAAGTAGGAAAACCTGCAAAATCAGCAGTGTATCAAATACTTGTTCTCCCCACTGTATGATTGGTGTTAGGCTTGCAATGGTTCTCATGCTAGTGGTCCGTGAAAAGATTGTTTCACCCCACTGCATAACACATTGGAGAAAAATAATATAAAATAAGTCAAAGTAAATACCTGTCAGGACAGTACTGTTACAGGATTCACAGTTTCCACAAAACTGTTAAGCCGCACAACTCTTTTAAACACTGATAATAATATGGCATGTTTTTTAAGCACCAAATCAGCATTTTAGAATGATTTCTGAAGCGTCATGCGACACTGAAGACTGGAGTAATGATGCTGAAAATTCAGCTTTGCCACCACATGAATAGGGGTTGAACGACTTCAGATTTTTTAATGTCGACATTTATGTGGTGAAAGTCGAGTCGACTATGCGCTGATGACATCATTAATGAACAAATAAGCCTGAACCTCGAGTTGAGACTCACCTATGGCATATGTTCTTTTGTCTTTGGGTCATTATATTTCTCACAGATTTCTGCTCATTCTAAATCAGATACAGATAAAATAAAAGAGAAAGATTAAGACAAAGACAATAAAGATTACATATGAATGCATTAGTGAGAGAGCAATTGCGTGTGAATTAATTCTACCTGGCAGCTTCACTCTACTAATAGTGAAGCTGTGGGTTTTAGTTACTAAGACATATATGCTAGAACTTTTCGGTTTCTAAGCTATTTTTTTCTATAAATCACAGAACAGCATTGACAATACATTTCTGCGCTACTGAATGTTTCTGTGTGTGCACACAATCTACACATGATGTGCGTGCTGTCTGTGTGTGTGCTTTACAATGCAGTAGCGCAGAAGGACAATTAACGTGTACAATAAGCTGTTTAAAACATGCATTCACCTGAGCAATTTTGAGCATCCAGGTGGTATAATCAAACATATCTTGTGGAGCGCTCTCGGAGTACGCATTTATTTGTCATTTTAACTGTTTGGAAATGGAGTGTAAAAGTTGACTTCAAAGATTTCTAATCCTGTTGCGCCCTCTATAGGCCACGATCAGCGACTAGTCAACGTCAAGCTTAAAGCGTCATGGCAGGGCATTAAAGTCGGTCGACTAGTGCAACCCTTACACAGGAATAAATTACATTTTAAATTGAAGTAGCAATAATATTTAACAATCTTACTGTTTACTGTATTTTTGATCAAGTAAATTCAGCCTTGGTGAGCAAATAAGAGACTTGTTTCAAAACCTTTTTAAAAATCCAAACTCTCCCAAACTGAATGGTAGAGTAGTAATATGCAAATTTCATGGAAGACGTTTCATTCATATTAACAAGTTTATAATTAATTTTCATAAGATTATGAAAAGTCATATATGAACTTGATACTTGGATCTATTAAAATGGCATTGTGATTATCTCAAACAGAATATAAGGGGATAAGAACAAGATATACAAGGTTATGTGTGTGTAAGGGAGAGAGAAAATCTCAGTCTGATCGAGAGGTATAAACAGGAAGCGGATGCAGCGCACATTTGTTTTTCACTGAGGAGCCGAACTAGTGACTCGGCCATGCAGTGATGGTACAGCAACTGTGGCGACGGGACGTACGTCTCCGTTCCCTCCTTTTGGGAACAAGGGTTACCATACGTAACCGAGACGTTCCCTTTCAGTCGGTCACGTTCAACGTACGTCGGACGTCACCGACGAATTGAGATCCCTTTGGAAAACGCCACAGTTACTACCACTTCCAGCGCCCAGCGAAAGCCCCTCAGACCCCCGTCTGTTCGGGGCGGGGAACTCACGCAGGGAGAGTCACTGCTGCTGTTCCGCAAGACCCACTCAGCAGAGTATTGGATAACGCTGGGAAAGCGTTCGCCGTTCTCGGGGAACTCGACTGGAGCATATCAGCGCACGTATCCGGTCCATGAGGAGGGGAATGGCGCAGCAAGCCGACACAAGAACGGGTCCTTCGGTGTTACTGGCTATTTGAAGCGAGCACACAGGAAGATACCGGCTCTACACGAAGGCTATAAAATCTAGCGAACGTGTTAGGTGTCGCCCAGCCCGCAGCTCTACATATATCTGTCAGCGAGGCGCCACGAGCCAACGCCCAGGAAGAAGCCACACTCCTAGTGGAGTGGGCCCTTAACCCAAGCGGGCAGGGCACGCCTTGGGACTCATACGCCAAGGCGATGGCATCCACTATCCAGTGGGCCAACCTCTGCTTGGAGACAGCCTTTCCCTTCTGCTGGCCTCCGTAACAGATGAAGAGCTGCTCTGAGGTCCTGAAGCTTTGCGTTCTGTCCACGTAAGTCCGCAGGGCGCGTACGGGACAGAGAAAAGCTAGGGCTGGGTCTGCCTCCTCCGAAGGCAGTGCTTGCAGGCTCACCATCTGGTCCCGAAAGGGAGTGGTGGGAACCTTGGGCACATATCCGGGCCGGGGTCTCATTACATGAGAGTTACCTGCCCCGAATTCCAGGCACGATTCGTCGACCGAAAATGCCTGCAGGTCCCCTACCCTCTTAATGGAGGCCAATGCAGTCAGGAGTACTGTCTTCCAAGACAGAATTTTTAATTCTGCTGACTGCAAAGGCTCAAAGGGCGCTCTCTGTAGTGCAGTTAGCACCAGAGTTAAGTCCCAAGAGGGTAAAGAGTGAGGGCGAGACGATCAGATCGTGCTTCCCTAAGGACTTACCATTAACCATGTAATGATTTGCGGCGATAGCGGCAACATAAACTTTGAGGGTGGAGGGAGACAGCCTTCACTCCAACCCATCTTGTAGGAAGGAAAGCACAGAACTGATCGAGCATCTTCGGGGGTCTTCTCGCCGAGAAGAACACCATTCAATGAACAGGTTCCACTTCAACGCATAGAGGCGCCTCGTAGAGGGAGTTCTAGCGGAAGTGATGGTGTCTACCACAGCCTGTGGTAGGCCACCTAGAACCTCTGTGTCCCGTCCAGGGACCAGACATGGAGTTTCCAGAGGTCCGGACGCGGGTGCCATAAGGTGCCCCGTCTCTGAGTCAGGAGGTCCTTCCTCAGAGGAATGGGCCAAGGAGGTGCTGTCGCGAGGAGCACTAGTTCCGGGAACCAAGTCCGGTTGGGCCAATACGGGGCGACCAACAGGACTTGCTCCTCGTCCTCTCTGACTTTGCACAGTGTCTGTGCGAGAAGGCTCACTGGGGGAAATGCATATTTGCTTAGGCCCCGGGGCCAGCTGTGCGCCAGAGCATCCGAGCTGAGGGTCCCCTCGGTCAGGGAGTAAAACAACTGGCAGTGAGACGTGTCCGGGGCGGCAAACAGGTCTACCTGTGTGGCCCCGAAGCGACTCCAGATCAGCTGGACCACCTGGGGATGGAGTCTCCACTCTCCCGGGAGCACTGGCTGTCGTGAGAGCTCGTCGGCTGCACGATTGAGCAGGCCCGGAATGTGAATGGCACGAAGCGACCTCAGATGCTTCTGACTCCATAAGAGGAGATGGCGGGCGAGTTGTGACATGCGACGGGCAGTGTTGAAGCGGTCTCATATGAAGCAATCCGAGCAGCGTTACTGCGGCTGCGATATGCCCCAGGAGCCTCTGAAAATGTTTCAGTGCTACCGCTGTCCTGCATTTGAACGAATTCAAGCAGTTCAACACCGACTGGATGTGCTCCTCTGTGAGTCACGCTGTCAGACAGACTGAGTCCAGCTCCATACCAAGAAAAGAGATCCTCTGCACGGGGCAGAGTTTGCTCTTCTCCCAGTTGACCCGAAGTCCCAACTGGCTGAGGTGACTGAGCACCATGTCCCTGTGTTCGCACAACTGCTCCCGCGACTGCGCAAGAATCAGCCAGTCGTCGAGATAGAGAACCCCACGCTCTCTCATAGGAGCAATGGCCGCCTCCGCAGCTTTCGTGAAGACACGGGGCAACAGGGACAGCCCAAAGGGTAAGACCCTGTACTGATATGCCCATCCCTCGAACGCAAAGCGTGGGAACGGTCTGTGTCGAGGGAGAATCGAGACATGAAAGTACGCGTCCTTCAGGTCGATCGCTGCAAACCAATCTTGGGGACCTGAAGATGCACCTGAAGATGCGTTTCTGCGTTAGCATTCTGAACAGCAGCCTGTGAAGAGACCGATTCAAGAACCGCAGGTCCAAGATTGGCCGTAACCCGCCGCCTTTCTTGGGTAAAATGAAGTACGGGCTGTAGAAGCCCGTCTTCATATCGGCTGGAGGGACCAGCTCTATCGCGTCCTTCGCCAGTAGGACTGCAATCTCCGCCCGGAGCACGGGGGCGTTCTCCTTCGACACGGAGGTGAAGTGAATGCCCTTGAACTTGGGGGGACGCCAGGTGAACTGAATCGCATAGCCGAGTCTGATAGTACGGATGAGCCAGCGGGACGGGCTGGGGAGCGCTAACCAGGCTCCCAGCGACAGTGCAAGTGGGACTAACGGCACCACAGACATACCCGCAGCGCAGCGGTGTGCAGGGACCCGACTCGGACGGCATAGCAGCCTGAAGTGGGGTCTGAGTGTGCAGTGCAACACTTACCTGCTTCTGCTGAGGGGGCGCACGGGTGTGAGGAGGCCTCTTGTGTGCGTCCTGAGCACAGCCTGCACCCCCTGCTGGCGATTGGAGAGGCGCCGGAGGGTGACAAGGCATGGGAGCGTCGTACACTGCCAAGCGCACTTTCTTGGCACCCAGAGCTCTTTTGGTGAAAATTTGGGTTCCAACAGAAACAGAAATCAAATGCAAACCAAGGATTCTCTCCCGGCCCTCCTCCGGGAGAAGGAGTGGTGCTGCTACCACCTCCTGAAGAGCAGTTCCCTCCATCTCTGGGCGGCCCGTCTCAGCGTCTCTTACGACGGCGCTTGCTACCTGGCTTGGCAGCAGCCTGAGCGGGCTGGACGTCCTTCCCACGGCCAGCTCCACACCGACCCCCTGGTGGAGGCTGCTGCTGGGCCTTGGCGGGAGCGGGGGCGGCGGTGGGCGGACGCCCTCGGCAATGAGCAGGCGGAGGCGCTGCGACCGGCGGCTGGGTGGAGGCAGCAGCTGACCGCCGGAGAAGGATGTGCTTGATGGCCTCCGTCTGCTTCTGGGCGGCCGAGAACTGCTGGGCAAAGCTCTCGACCGCGTCGCCAAACAACCCGGCCGAGGAGATGGGGGAGTCCAGGAACCGATATTTATCGGTCTCCCTCATGTCGGCCAGGTTGAGCCAGAGGTGTCGCTCCTGGACCACGAGCGTGGACATCGCCTGACCAATGGAACGGGCGGTGACTTTCGTCGCCCAGAGGGCGAGGTCCGGAGCCGTCCGGAGCTCCCGGAGGAGCTCTGGGTCAGGCCTACCCTCGTGCATGTTCATGAGTGCCTGGGCCTGGTGCACCTGGAGCAACGCCATGGCATGCAAAGCGCAGCCTGCCCACAGGCCTTGTAAGCCTTTTTTCAGTCAGACTGGAAGAGAACTTACAGGCCTTGGAGGGGTGGCCCGGGTCACCGCGCCAGTTGGAAGCGGACGCCGGACACAGTTGCATCGTGACAGCCCATTCTACCGGCGGGATTCCCACGTACCCCTTGGCTGGCCCGCCGTCGAGGGTAGTGAGGAGGGAGGAGCCACTCGGCCAGTTTCTGGCAGAAAAAGGTGCCGTCCACAACCTCGTGAGCTCTTCATGCACCTCCGGGAAGAAAGGCACTGGGGCGGGACACTGAGAACCAGTACGACCCACCCCGAGAAACCAATCGTCCAACCTAGAAGGCTCGGGACACGGTGGAGGGTTCCACATGAGCCCGACCTTTTCGGCTGCCCGGGAAAGCATAGCCGTCAACTCAGGGTCTGACTCGGCCACCACGACTTCATCCTCCGAAGACTGGAACTCCCCCTCCGATGCAGCGCTCGACATCTGTTCATCTGCTGGAGCCCCGAAGGTCACCACTGGATGCCCATGGGAGGGACCAGCGGTTTCCTCCGGCAGCTCTACCGGCTGCGGCGCTTCAGAGGGAATAGGGGCCCGCGGAGGCTGGCTCGGCGGGTTTTCCCTAAACGTGATCCTCAGGTCACCCTGGCTACTCGTCGAAGTAGGTCTGTTCTGCTGGGCAGGAATAGCAGTAGATCGAGGCATAGGTAAGGGGACTCCACCCTCCCGAAGGTAGGCGAGTCTCGACCTAAGCGCCGAGATAGTCATGTTCCTGCAGTGGGAACATGAACTATCCACAAAAGCTGCCTCAGCGTGCTGAATGCCCAGGCACGTGAGACAACGATTGTGACCGTCAGCTGGCGACAGGGAACGACCGCATCTAGAAACGCACGGGTGGAATGACATCTTGAAAAAGACGCAGTGTCACACCCGTGTTGCTCTTTTAGAGGAAACCGCTCTTTTAATAGTGCTGAAGCACCCAGGGACAACCGTGGCAGAATCACAGGGAATAGTGCAGCCTGTGTCTGCTCTCACTGTGTGGAACGCCCTCACCGAACCAACAGGAAATGCTGTGAAAACAGCAGTTTTTTCCAACCCGGAAGTGAGCACGCGGTTGCGCTGCAGTGTGCCTTTTCCCCAGCATAAGGCGATCTCTCTCGACTCGTCTCTCTCTCTCTCTCTCTGCTTGATAGGCGCAGGAACAGTCTGTCTTCATCAACGCCGTTCGGCTCCGAAGTAAATGACAAATGTGCGCTGCATCCACTTCATGTTTATACCCGCGGTGCCATTGGCCCGTTCTCTATACACTCGAAGCATTCCCTTTCAAAAGCTTATCTCAATGCTGCGCTGCTAGCGCTATGGGAATGAAAATTCAACACCACTGCACTGGGACATGTCTGGACCCCTCACGGTTGTTCAGTGTGTGCTCACAAGCACTTCAAAGGTCTCAGACTTGAGCTTGGGATGTTGTCTCAAGGACATGTGAGTCCAGAGTCTAAAAATCTGATGAATGTATGCGGAAAGGACCAAGCTGCTGCATTGCATACTTTGTGCAAGGGGGCACCCCTTGCCAAAGCGTGGGAGGAAGTGACCCCCCTGGTAGAATGAGCCCTAACTCCTAGAGGCAAAGCTTGTCTATATTATATATTATCTCTAAGAACCAAACTCTGTTTGGCCAACGAGGCAAGACCCTTGTTGACGAACTTTTGACCAGGAGCAGAGCAATCGGTGGAAACGCATACAGGTGCAATCTGGGCCATGTATGCGCCATTGCGGCTATTGGGTGACTCAAAGAGTAGTAGAGGGGAAATTGTACTGTCCCTCGAGAGGCGAAGAGGTCCACCTCTGCTTCATAGAATCTTTCCCACATTTGTTTGACTATCTCGGGGGGGAATTTCCATTCCCCGTTCTCCACAGTCTATCTGAACAGTAAATCTGCTCCCACATTCAAATATCGAGGGATGTAAATTGCCCTGAGGGACAGAAACTTTTAATGAGCTTAAAGCAGAACCTGCTGCGCTAGCCTGTTTAGACCCTGGCCACCCTGGCGATTTATGTAGAAGACTACCACAGTGTTTTCCACCTTAACTAGGACATGGTAGCTCCTCGACTGCTGAAGGAAGTACTTCAAGGCCAGAAATACAGCCATCAATTTGAGGCAATTGATGTGCCAATCAAGATGATGGCCTCTCCAGATCCCTTGGGCTGGATGGCCATCTTTCTATGTAAAAATATGCGTCCTTGAGATCGATTGTGATGAACCAATTTTTGTGTTGGATTTGCGACACAATCATCTTGATCGTTAGCATCTTGAACTTGAACATTCTGAACGTTCTAAAATCAGGAACCCTCTTTTTTGGGAACCAGAAAGTACATACTGTAGTAGCCTGACTCTCTCTCTGGGAGGGGAACATGTCCCCTTTTCCCAGAAGAGACTGCAGCTCTTGTGACAGTAACTCCAGTTTCAGGGCAGTGAAGACCACGTCATTAAAATGTGGAGGGCTGTGCGCAAATTGTATTTTGTAACCTTTCTCTACTGTCTTTAGAACCCAATGAGAAGGGGGATGTAAAATGTTTTGTGTCCTGGGTGATAGCCAGATTGACTCACGATCATTGTGGGTGCTGGCCCACGCAAGATGAGCTCGAAGCACATTAATAGAGAACATTTCACAGTGCTCACAATCGCCATGCTCCAATGCAAGGGCAGCATGCTCTTCTCCCAAACACGCAAAGCGGACAGACACACACAATACGGTCTCTGAAGACAAAAAAAAAACTGAAGGTGCACCTGTTTCACATCTATTTATGGCCTCTGACAAGCGCACATTCCAATGACATCATCATCAGAGGTTATCTAAGGCCCAGTTCATTGGCGTGTTTGCACACATGCTTCACAACCGGTCACACACAAAGATGTTCCCATAGCGCTAGCAGTGCAGCACTGAGATAAGCTTTTGAAAGGGAAAACTGACATTGGGAAGTTGTGGACATAAATTACTTAATTACTTATTACATAAATTATTTAATTTTCAATTCACACAAGACTGTTGTGCACAACAAAACAACAGGGTCAGGTGCATTGACAAACCCATCAGAGCTCATTTAACCAGTGAGAGGTGGATAAAGACAGCATGACAGGCAGCAAAGATGAGATAAACAGATAAGGACAAAAACAACACTTCCTGTCAGTATATCTGTTTTTCGGGGCAGGTGCAGTTATTTTCAGACACTTCAGTTATTGCAGCTTTTTCTAAAATGACATGTTTCCTGGGTTCCTCTCCTTGCTTCTCTTCGTCTCTGTCTATCTGTCCATTAAGCCGTTCATTACAGCATGTCCCTCTACCTCTCCAAATTCCTGTCCATCACTCCAGAGGTGTCAAGTAACAAAGTACAAATACTTCGTTACCTTACTTAAGTAGAAATTTTGGGTATCTATACTTTACTGGAGTAATTATTTTTCAGCCGACTTTTTACTTCTACTCCTTACATTTTCATGGAATTATCTGTACTTTCTACTCCTTACATTTTAAAAATAGCCTCGTTACTCCTATTTCATTTCGGCTTGTTTTCATTCCGGCTTGTCATCGTTCCAAAAAAAAAACCTATCCAGATAAATCGCGCCATCCGGATAGAGTGAACTTGATTGTGGTTGGATGAGAAGTATAAACATATACCATTCCGACACCCTATTGGTTTGTACGCGATCCATCGCACCTGCACATGACACAAATCACGTAATGCTCAGTAGTACACATAATATGAAACGCATTTTAGTACAATGCAAATACATTAAAGAACCATGGTTCTTTAATGTATTTGCATTGTACTAAAATGTGTTTTCAATGGGCATATATGCGGCTGAAACAGGTAGCCTAGTGCATCCCAAATTTTTCAACATTAACATTTTAATATAACATTATAGTCATTATGGCCTTTAGAAAAATGTTTGTTTGAGGAGGTGGGGTAGTGCACTATAGGCCCATGTGACGCGGCCTAAGCTTTTGTCCTTAATGGCATTTTTTCCTTACGTTACTTTTACTTTTATACTTTAAGTAGTTTTGAAACCAGTACTTTCAAACACACTTTTACTTGAGTAAAAAGCTTGAGTTGATACTTCAACTTCTACAGAAGTCTTTTTAAACCCTAGTATCTATACTTCTACCTGAGTAATGAATGTGAATACTTTTGACACCTCTGCATCACTCATTCAGATTCAGAGTGACACAGACGGATTAAGAATGTGAGAAATATGAGCTAATGGAAAGAGTGCAGCAAACCTACGCTCTGCTAGAAAGAGAAGGAAATTAAAGTGAGCCTGAATTGAGATTACTCAACTCCAAGACTCTTAAAGGGGCACAATGCATACCACAGCCATACTTACAGTAGTCAGGGTAGACAGTATTTAATCTTGACACAAATTAAAATGAGGCTTTGAAGGATAGAAGTGCATTGAGCTCAATAGGATGTACTCTCTCAAGGTCTAACTTTCACAACATGTGATTTACGTCAACTTTAAGATTAGCAGATGAATTTGCACCAGAAATGTATTGGACACACAGCTCTTGATGTCAACAACAAGATGAATGAGAAGCGTAAAATTTGAAAAGCTATTTATTTTTGCTTTCCTGAAAGTACAATTAGGTAGTAATTGAGCTAGTTTATTTATTTGTCTATTAACAGTGGATATACTAAAGTGTCGGTAAAGACTTTTATATGGTTAAAAAAAATTCTATTTAAATAAATGCTGTTCTTTTGAACTTTTAATTCATCAAATAATGAAATGATTGTATGATGGTTTCCACAAAAATATTAAGCGGCACAACTGTTTTCAATATTGATAACCAGGAGAAATGAGCATTAAATCAGCATATTAGAATGATTTCTGAAGGATCATGTGACACTGAAGACTAAATTGCATTTTAAAACCTAAAAAACAACATTTCAAATTGTCATAATATTTCACAATATTATTGTTTTACTGTATTTTTGATCAAAACAATGCAGCCTTGGTGAGCATAAGAAAAATCTTACAGACCATTCAAAATCTTACAGACCCCAAACATTTGAGGGCTATAAGGCTAATGTCACACAACTAAATCACATTTTCTTCATTTTTGAATAATTAGACAAAATTACAACTTAATTGAAAACTACACAAATATTCTGTTCATAAGTGATACTTTTTTTTTCTTTCCCCTCACACTGCATGCAATCTGAAGTGATATCCAATGGCTTCCGAAGTCTAGCTTTTAGCTAACTTTGGCCTTCTGTAGCTAACATGCAATGCAACTCGATTACTTAGCAAGTAATAATTTTTGTTGGATACCTAAAGTACAATGTTACCTCAGAGATGCATATTTCAGAGAGGTCATGAGTTTTCATTGGAAGGACTCCAATGTAAAACATATAATTACTTCATTGAAGCGTGTGTTTTGGGGGGAGGAACTCAGAGACATTTTGTCAGTGTTTGCAGCTTATTGATTTCTTGTTTCACAAAGAAAATTTCATTTTGAGTTTGAAACCTGCTATTTAAGTTATAGCATTTTTATGCAAATGAAATCATTTAAATTCTAGGGTTTGGAAGAAGCCCATAAAACAAGATTACATTTGAACACCAAAATATAAATTTTAACAGTCTCCAGTGCAGTGAGTGAAAGGGGTGAGAGAGCTTTCTCTTTGTGAAAGTCTGCTCTGTGGCATGATCTTCTGATCTCACGGAAACACTGTTTTGCTCATAACATACAAAAAGTGGGACGAAAAAGAATGAAATAAAAGAAAAACTATTTGAGAGCTAAACTAAGGCTTACTGTAAGTGGATAATTCACCCAAAAATGAAAATTCTGTCATCATTTACTTACCTTCACGTCATTCCAAAACGGTATGACTTTCTTTTTTCTGTTGAACACAAAAGAAGATGTTTTAAAAAAAACGACTATCATTGTATTGACAAAAAAACACATTTTTCAGAAAATCTTCTTTTGTGTTCTACAGAAGAAAGGGCATCATACAGGTTTGGAAGGACATGAGGGTAAGTAAATGATGACAGAATTTTCATTTCTAGGGTGAACTAATGCTTTAAGTTTCCAGCTCCTCAGATGTTTCTCCTGAGAGAGAGAATAAAAAAAACTGTAATCTCAAATGTGACTACCCTAGAGTCTCTAAGTGTGCTTAGATTTGCCACAGCACTAATATCTGCATTTTAAAAAAAATAATAATAATAAATTATCTAAGTTATGCTATCATTTTATCACTCTATGGTGGTACTCTGTCAACAATGTTGGCATTTGCATTTTTATATTATTATTATTATTATATGAAACATATTTGATGTTCAAATAAGACATTACTGAGACTTTTTCTCATTTTCTATTGTTTGTGATATCCAATACTAAAAAATCTATAACAGTTTAACTTTTCATATGGCTGCACTTGAAATTTGGAGAGCAGCACTGTGTTTGTAGACCCAGAGCCACAGCTATGGTGCTTGAAGGCAATTTTCATGCACTACCACCAACTTCCTGCCAGCTACAGTAAAATGCATTTGCCTGTTTAATGGCTGTTTTTAATAATATCAGTCTCTATATCAAAGGTTAACAGCTAACAGTGTGACATATCTTTTTAAAGCATTAATGCTTCTTTGAAGTCATGGAAGTCACACACACAGCCTAATCCTCTTCGGCTCTAACTCTATATTTGTGTGCATTTTAAACGAGGGCAGAAGGCGGCGAGTTTGCTTGAGTATTTATACTTTGGAATTAATTCTCAGATATTATTTGCAGTGCTTAAAAGATTGTGGCGCCTTGCCGAAACCCCTCAGGTTTCAATTCACAGCTACACGTCAAGACGTTGCTCTGAGCTAGGTTGTGATGTTCTAACTAGAGGGGGTTTCTATACCTATTCCTGAATTCAATTGCTCGTAAATTATGCAGCATAAGGGTGGGTAAATTATTGAGTAATGTGTCCTGGTTTGAGGCTTTGAAATCTGGGTTTTTGCCGGGGAAAGGCTTGCAACCTAGAGTGACTTCTTATGTACTGTATATACATTTGCAGATTCTATGTTCAGGGTGGCTCGGGGTGGTTACTTTCCAGGCTTGGTGCCAGTGACACTCCCCCAAAGATGTGTTTAGGTCTCTGTGAGTGTGTCTTTGTTCAGACATCTCTGAGCTGCTATAGTTCACAGGAGGTCATAATCATATTTTATTGGACTTCAATGTGGTTTTTCGTTCAGTTCTTTGTATTATTTTCTTTTTATTTGATTCATAAGACAGTCTAGCAGCATGTCATTGACTATGTGCATGAAAATAAATGTAGTGCTCTTATTTGTTGTGATATTGACTTGACAGTCAGACAGTTTTATGAAATCTGCAATTTAATAACATCGTCATAGTGTAGAAAATTACTCTACTTCTTTCCTTTAAAACTGAACAGTCTTTTGTGTCTGCTCTTTTGGATTAATGCCCTTGAATATTGTTGAGGAACAACAATATTATATTAACTTTCAGCTGTATTAAAACTTTCAGCTGAAACGCCATATAACAATTAAAAGTTATATGGCGTTTCAGCTGAAAGTTCACCGAGCAGGCACGCTTATGTGATATTAACTGCATTGTATATTTTTTGCCGACAGTACATAGCATTAAATACCGCCAATAAGAAATATATTCCTGGAGATCTACTTACTTGCAAAGTTCAGCTCCAACCCAGTGGTACGTTTCTCAAAAGCATCGTTAGCCAACTATGGTTGCAAGTTCCATTGAACTCAATTGGTAATGACAGAACATGCGACCATAGTTGGCTTTGGGAAACACACCCCTAATCAAACTCAACTGAACAATATTGAAGCACTTGATAATTAAGAAGCACTTGATAATTACAGACAGGTTTGATGGATCAGGGTTGGATCTGAATTTTGCAGGTAGGTAGATCTCCAGGAACGGAATTGGGCACCCCTGTTTTAGATAATTAAGATATGAATAATACTTTTTTTTATTATTATTTGTTACGACCCTTCTTTGGCTCTTAACAATCTAGGGATTGAGAAGGGGAACATTAAACCAGTTCGGACCACTGTCACCAATAATCACTGTTTATGAACTGAGAATAACGAGAACCACGAGACAAAAGTCGAGTGAACAAATTTAATAGACATAAAGTAAAGTGTTTTACATATAAATAATAAAGAAACAAATATTTACCCAAAAGTAAATAAACCAAACAAAAATAAAAAGAAGGAAAAAACTAACACACCGGCAAGTTTAGGAATTGGGGAGAAACAAATGGAAAACTGGATCGTGCCAAACAAAAGAAAATAACAATCAAAAAGGAGACTTACTAAATCATTTCAATCTAATCCTAAACTAAAAAGAAAAGATCAAAGAAAAAGTCTTCAACGTCCGGGACGTCGTAACTTAACTACACTAACTACCCAAAACAAAAATACAGAGAGTGGCACAAATCCCTAACCTAGTGTGTATAGACAACAAAATCAACCTAAATGTGCGCCATGTATGTCTCGTGACATAGTTTACCTAACCCTTCTCCTCCATCCAGATTAACCCAGCTTTAAAGAGCTGTTTAAAATGTTCAGAACTTCCAAATGGGGAGTTTCAGGGCAGTCCAAAAAGGCAAGTTTAACATGACAGTCAAAGCACCTTAACCCAAATTAAATAAAACAAAGTGAAAACAAAAACAAACACATCACATGTTAAATTCAGTACAAAGGCAGTCTCTCCTGCCCTGGCAGTAGCATGTCCCTTAAGTAGCGCTTCTCCAGTGGAGCATGGGAATGATTGGAAGATCACGCCCTCACAGCAGCACAGCCAATCCCCTCATCAAGAATGATTGACAGGCCAGACAGCCAATCAGCACGTCGCCTGTTAAAGTGAAAGTACAAGAGTGACAGAAGGAACGCGAGAGGCATCTACTCTCACCTAAGCTAACGCTACAGCTACGACCTACGTCATATGCCAGAACTCGACTCTCTCGTGAATGCGCAGATGGCCATTACTGGAAGCTAGTGATTACAGTCTATAAAGTTATAATTATGGATGTTTTTCTTACAAAAACGAATCGCTTCGCTTCAGAAGGCCCTGGGGCCGTATGGATTACTTTTATGATGAATGGATGCACTTTTTTGGGCTTCAAAAAAACGGTACCATTCACTCCCATTATAAAGCTTGGAAGAGCCAGGATATTTTTTTTAATATGACTATCATATACACCTAGGATGGCTTGAGGGTGAGTAAATTATGGGATAATTTTTGAGTGAACTGACCCTTTAAGTATAAAAGCATGCATTAGTTTATTCATTCACAGACATGAACATCTCAACAAAACTTTGCAACACACTTACCTTCCAAATACTCACTGTGGCACACATCCTCAAATTCAAGTCCTTAAGTGCTGCCAGAATAATGGACTGGTGTGACATAGAATGGTTGAAGCAATGCAGTGTGTGAAGGGTATGGACTCAGAAGCATGAAAAGCCACTCTGGGTGTTGACAGGTAGACTAAAAAGGCGCTTACAACTTCATTTATGCGGATTCCAGTGTGTGTCTACCATACAGGCAGGCTCAGCATGGATAACTGAACTTGCATAAAATTTTTCATCCATTTACTGGTGGAGCAGTGGCCAAGCGCATCCATCACACAGTACTTATATGGCATGACAGAGGAAAAAAGTCCTACTCATTGTTATTTTGTATTAAAGTGCCCATATTATGCTATTCTAAAGTTTCCTAATTTAGTTTTTGAGGTCTCCAACAACAGGTTTACATGCATCAAAGGTCAAAAAACAGTTTCATTTTCTCATAATATACATTGCACATCACCACAATGTTCAATGATTCTCAAACGACTCGATGGATGAATCTCTAAATCCCTCCTTTCCACGAGCCTACTCTGCTCTGATTGGTCAGATGGCCCAGTCTGTTGTGATTGGTCTACCGCGTACAGCGCCTATTTTGGAAGCTAAACGCCCATTACCATAAACTGCCTCCGTCTGGAGGCTTCCTAAAGCTCAGCGATTGTACACACTGTAAAGACAGTAACGATGACGTCGATTTTACATCAATCCCAGCGCGAGTCCGAATCGATGAAACATTGGAAGAACTAGTTATTCAACCCGAACCTTGAGCAGGACTTTTCTCAGTGATGCTACTCAGGTACATTATGAGATGTTTCAACTGTAATTCCTCACCATCAGCATTAACAAGTGTATGTCCATCAACAAACCCGTGTGTGTGTGTGTGTGTGTGTGTGTGTGTGTGTGTGTGGCTAATTCGTACGAATTCGTACAACCTCACTCGTATGAATTTGTACGATTTGTCTATACTGCAGTGATGGGTAGGTTTTAGGGGAGGGGTTAGGGGTAGGTAATTTGTAAGTGAGGTCGTACAAATTCGTACGAATTAGCCACCTCGTAAAATCCATACGAATTGCCATGAGATCGGGTTGGTCTCTGCTACTTTTGGGACGTTAAAGTCTAATGCATTAGCAGTGAACCTGAACACATTTGTGCAGGTTTTGACAATATCTTCATCTTTACTATTTAAACTGCTTTTAAATCAAATCAAGCTCCATGTAAATCACTTCATTGTAAATGTGCATGTCCTGCCTTTGTGAACAAACATGAATAACCTAATTTCACTGTCACATTTAAAGGTTAAAATTCCTCAAGTGGTGTCCCAGTCAAAATGGACTAGTTTCTGTCTTTGCTGTCTATATTTAACATAGGTCACACTGAAAAGGAATTTCCCATGATGCAGTCTGTAGGTCATTTCAATAACTACACACCTTGGCAAGAGAAAATGTGGACGTGTGTTTACCTCTCAATCTCTTCACCATAGTTCTGATTCAGCAGGGGAATAGTGATTAGAACTGGAACAGTGAATTGGGTCAAGTTTTTTCTCTGTAGTCCAACACATCAGATATTCAGCTGATTCATAAGAGAATCATTCGGTGTGCTTATAGTCTTGTCAAAAGATTATTTGCACAACCTTGCTCATTACTCATGATAATACACTTAACACAAATGACATACAATAGTGAAGATAGACAGGCTTTAGATATGACAAAAAGGAAAACATGGCTGTGACAAGCAGGGCGGGCGAGAGCGGCGCAAGGCCGGGGCGTGATTGATGATGAGCGCCAGCTGCGCGTCACACCGGTCTCGGATCTCTCACGGAGGAGCGACGGAAGCATAAAAGGAGGAGCGACAACAGTGAAGGACGAGAGAGGACCAGACCTGGACTTTATGTTGTGTTTTGTTTATGTTTTACTATGTGTGTGTGCGCTTTTACTTTCATTTTGTTTATGTTAAGATTAAAGTCTTTAAACGTTCGCCGGTTCCCGCCTCCTTCTTCCCATATCAACATACTCCGTTACGATGGCCATACCAGCTTTGAGATCAGTTTTTGTGTTTGGTTTATTATTTATTCTGCCTGATGTGAACAGGCCATTCATCTGTAATTAATAAATGTAATGCTAAAAGGGCTTTAAGGTGGTTTTCTGGCCATAGCTGGTTTAAGCTCTACTAGTCTGACCATGCACTTAACAAATATCCAAATACTCCTTTAAGACTAATAATCAGATTGGCTGGCTAAGAACAGGTATTTTTATATATATTTTTTTTATTATTATAATTTTTTTAAAGGCATGCCCTTCAGTAGCTATGTTTCTATCAACCTATTTTTATGCAAATTATGGGATATTGTATTAAAAAAAACTCTGGATAGAAATGTCAAGATGTGCATAAATTCTAAAAATGCACATAAAAAACGTATGCACTCAGAAAATCCCAAACACCTTCTGCCTCAGAACACAACATGACATGACATGACAGTATTTATTGCATATTGTGAGGTGCAAGTCATTTATGACGTATAATAAAAGAGCGACAGTTGCTTCCCCAATTGCAGCATCTTTCATTTTTTCACAGATATTTTGCGCCAATTTCCCATCAGGAAGTGGTGCTTTTGTTCTCTTTAACATGGAATGAAAGCTGTGCTTTATTTGCAAATGTTTTATGCAATATTCCAATTTTGCACACAAGTTAAATTCCCAGCTTTAGATGTAAACATAGTTTAATACTTTTCTTTTAATTATTTTCTAAAGTTTGTCTTTACTGAATAAGAATGAAAGTTCAAGATTAGAGATACTCCCAGAGGCCCATGCTAATCTCTGAGTCATTCCACTGACATTCAGAGCTCTCTATTTCTCACCTCCACAGTGTGAGCTCACAAATGCCTTGGGTCACTCTTCAATTACAGGTCTGCTGTCATCCTTCTTACTGCTGTGTCGGGAATACCATGTATTTAGATGCCACTGTCAAACAAGCATATACTGAAAAAAAGCAGCAGTTTAATCTACCCCACAGATGACTGTCAGCAACATCATTCAAGTTTTGTGAAATGTTATGAGATTTGAGGTGGTACAGCGGTTTTGGGAATTGGAAGTGTTGATTGGTGTACTGAAAGGAAACACAGCAATGTGGCTGTTTTCACACCTGAGAGCTTGCAAGGAATAGAAAACAGTTCGAAAGGCATCCACTGGTGTGACTTTGTAAATTTCTTTGAGTCAGCTGAATTTATTTCTGACAACGTGACCAAAATTACCAACTATAAGTGCAGAGGGAAAACTAGGAGACAGGAAGGGCTAAAGCAGTGTTTTAAAACCCCAGAGCAAATCTACTTCAAAGGTTACTGAGATTTTGTCAAGTGGGACATTTGACAACACATTTTTCCTCAACATCCTTTGTTGGTCCTGCAACAATATTCCTGTCAAACAAACTAGCCCAAACCATAGGGTGCAAATTATTGAGGGGTGGGTCTGACCTTCGAAATCTGAAACTAAATATTGCATTTATTTTAAATATAATTATATGTACACACGTACAGTGGTGGTCAGAATTATTGGCACCCCTGGTAAATATGATCAAATATGGCTGTAAAAAATAAATCTGCATTGTTTATCCTTTTGATCTTTTATTCAAAAAATTCACAAAAATCTAAACTTTCATTAAGGCAAAAGAATTGAAAGTGGGGGGTAAATCACATTATGAAATAAATGCTTTTCTACACGTTGGCCACAATTATTGGCACCCTTTTATTAAATACTTTTTGCAACCTCCTCTGGCCAAGATAACAGCTCTGAGTCTTGTTCTATAATGCCTGATGAGTTTGGAGAACACCTGACAAGAGATCAGAGACCATTCCTCCATACAGAATCTCTCCAGATCCTTCAGATTCCCAGATCCATGTTGGTGCTTCTTCTCTTCAGTTCACCCCACTCATTTTCTATAGGGTTCAGGTCAGGGGACTGGGATGGTCATGGCAGAAGCTTTATTTTGTGTTCAGTGGCACATTTGTGTGTTGATTTTAATGTTTTGGATCGTTGTCCTGATGGAAGATCCAACCACGGCCCATTATAAGATTTCTAGCAGAGGCCATCAGGTTTTGATTTTTTATCTGTTGGTATTTGCTAGAATCCATTATACCATGTATCTGAACAAGATGTCCAGGACCTCCAGCAAAAAAATAGGCCCACAACATTAAAGATCCAGCGGTATTTTTAACCGTGGGCATGGGGTACTTTTTATCCCTGTTTGCACCAAACCTATCTGGTGGATTTGCTGCCAAAAAGCTCTTTTTATAGTTTCATCTGATCATAGAACCAGGTCCCTTTTGAATTTCCAGTCGTGTCTGACAACTGAATATGCTGGAGTTTGTTTCTGGATGAGCAAGAAGGATTTTTCTTGAATCCCTCCCAAACAACATGAGGTGATGTAGGGGTTGTTTGATTTTTTTTTTTTTTTTTAGGCTTTCTGACCCCAAGACTCAACTAATCTCTGCGATTCTCGATCTGTGATCCTTGGAGAGTCTTTGGCCACTCAAACTCTCCTCCTCACCATGCATTAAGACAATATAGACACACGTCCTCTTCCAGGCAGATTTGTAACATCTTTAGTTGATCGGATCTTCTTAATTATTGCCCTGATGGTGGAAATGGGAATTTTCAATGCTTTAGCTATTTTCCTACAGCCACTTTCTATTTTGTGAAGCTCAACAATCTTTTGCTGCACTTCAGAATTATATTGTTTGGCTTTACTCATTGTGATGAATGATTAAGGGAATTTGGCCTTTGTGTTTCCTCATATTTATACTCCTGTGAAACAAGACATCATAGCTGGACAATTTCATGTTCCTAGTCACCCTGGTGTGCTAAAAAATGTAAATATTAATGGGAAAATACTTCAGAGATATTTTACTCATAAAAAATTCTAGGGGTGCCAATAATTGTGGCCAACGAGTTTTGGAGAAAAGCATTTATTTCATAATGTGATTTACCCCCCACTTTCAATTCTTTTACTTCAATGAAAGGTTAGATTATTGTGAATTTTTTGAATAAAAGATCAAAAGGATAAACAATGCAGATTTATTTTTTACAGCCATATTTGATCATCTTTACCAGGGGTGCCAATAATTCTGACCACCACTGTACAGTGGGGAGAACAAGTATTTGATACACTGCCGATTTTGCAGGTTTGCCCACTTACAAAGCATGTAGAAGTCTGTAATTTTTATCATAGGTACTCTTCAACTGTGAGTGACGGAATCTAAAACAAAAATCCAGAAAATCACATTGTATGATTTTTAAGTAATTAATTTGCATTTTATTGCATGACATAAGTATTTGATACATCAGAAAAGCAGAACTTAATATTTGGTACAGAAACCTTTGTTTGCAATTACAGAGATCATACGTTTCCTGTAGTTCTTAACCAGGTTTGCACACACTGCAGCAGGGATTTTGGCCCACTCCTCCATACAGACCTCCAGATCCTTCAGGTTTCGGGGCTGTCGCTGGGCAATACGGACTTTCAGCTCCCTCCAAAGATTTTCTATTGGGTTCAGGTCTGGAGACTGGCTAGGCCACTCCAGGACCTTGAGATGCTTCTTATGGAGCCACTC
The DNA here is from genome assembly GCA_039654105.1 of Coreius guichenoti. NCBI lineage: Eukaryota > Metazoa > Chordata > Actinopteri > Cypriniformes > Gobionidae > Coreius > Coreius guichenoti. The sequence continues at coordinate 20,390,317 of CM077172.1, read as the reverse complement.
CTTAGTTGCCCTGGCTGTGTGTTTTGGGTCGTTGTCATGCTGGAAGACCCAGCCACGACCCATCTTCAATGCTCTTACTGAGGGAAGGAGGTTGTTGGCCAAGATCTCGCGATACATGGCCCCATCCATCCTCCCCTCAATACGGTGCAGTCGTCCTGTCCCCTTTGCAGAAAAGCATCCCCAAAGAATGATGTTTCCACCTCCATGCTTCACGGTTGGGATGGTGTTCTTGGGGTTGCACTCATCCTTCTTCTTCCTCCAAACACAGCGAGTGGAGTTTAGACCAAAAAGCTCTATTTTTGTCTCATCAGACCACATGACCTTCTCCCATTCCTCCTCTGGATCATCCAGATGGTCATTGGCAAACTTCAGACGGGCCTGGACATGCGCTGGCTTGAGCAGGGGGACCTTGCGTGCGCTGCAGGATTTTAATCCATGACGGTGTAGTGTGTTACTAATGGTTTTCTCTGAGACTGTGGTCCCAGCTCTCTTCAGGTCATTGACCAGGTCCTGCCGTGTAGTTCTGGGCTGATCCCTCACCTTCCTCATGATCATTGATGCCCCACGAGGTGAGATCTTGCATGGTGCCCCAGACCGAGGGAGATTGACCGTCATCTTGAACTTCTTCCATTTTCTAATAATTGTGCCAACAGTTGTTGCCTTCTCACCAAGCTGCTTGCCTATTGTCCTGTAGCCCATCCCAGCCTTGTGCAGGTCTACAATTTTATCCCTGATGTCCTTACACAGCTCTCTGGTCTTAGCCATTCTGGAGAGGTTGGAGTCTGTTTGATTGAGTGTGTGGACAGGTGTCTTTTATACAGGTAACGAGTTCAAACAGGTGCAGTTAATACAGGTAATGAGTGGAGAACAGGAGGGCTTCTTAAAGAAAAACTAACAGGTCTGTGAGAGCCGGAATTCTTACTGGTTGGTAGGTGATCAAATACTTATGTCATGCAATAAAATGCAAATTAATTATTTAAAAATCATACAATGTGATTTTCTGGATTTTTGTTTTAGATTCCGTCTCTCACAGTTGAAGAGTACCTATGATAAAAATTACAGACCTCTACATGCTTTGTAAGTAGGAAAACCTGCAAAATCGGCAGTGTATCAAATACTTGTTCTCCCCACTGTATATGTACACAACGCATGTTACTTTTTCACATTTATTGTCACATTTATTGTATTTTTCTCTTGTCCCATAAGTGCAGAGGCGTTGTGTGTAATCATGATGGTTATTGTAGTTCTAGGCTAAATGTGAGCATTTACTAATCTCACTTGCACAAAAAAAAATCTGTATTCCTCAAAATGAACAGTCAAATGCAAAATCAGAATACTATGCAAACCTCCAATAATTAAATACGTTAAATAAAACAAATGTTTTTATGCATTTAATCTCACTTTATTGACCAATGTCTTGCTACTGACCTTCGATGATTCAGTTAAACCATAAGCAAAAATGACTTTAGATTTTTTTGTTTTTATTGGTGAAGTAAGTGTTAAACTTTTTTCTCCTGCGTCCTATTCTTCCGTTGTCCAGAATGGCAGCAGCTGAAAGGTTTGTTTGAGCTGCGCCCTCTACTGTACACACGTGAATTTGCATTTCCTTCAGCCTGAGGCTTATTATTTAAAATTTGGTGTGAAAGGGTCTTTACATTTGTACGAAAATATTATTATTAAAGAGAGTAACACATATTGTAATGCATTACTTTTCAAAGTAACTTTCCCCAACACTGCTAATAAGACAATTGTGAACAGAAGTTTGCGTTTGAGTGTGGCAGTAACCACAGTAAAACCAAGTTGTTGCAGAAATTTACACCATCAGTGTCACCCACATAAATTGCCAAACCTAAACGCTTGTTCACACCAACACAAATGTTCGGGATAAAAATTCGGTGTTACTTTCGCATGCGATTTGTCTGTTTAGAGCAATGCGTAAAAGCGACTGGCTTAATAAAAATACAAATTCACTCTCTCACAGTAGGTGGCGCTTATAGAAAAGCAGAAATACCCTGGTTATTCTGGTATACAAAGCATTAGTTAACTAAAACTAAAATCATAACTTACTTAAAAAACATTAACTGTTAACTTAACCTTATTTAATTAAGGCGACATTTCTCATTTATTTAGTTTTACTTGATGTACTAAAAAACTAACTCTGAATTAATAAAAGCTATAATATTATCTCACTGATTCTAAAATAACACTACTTCTGTCACCCCTCTTGTCAAAAAAGTCAAAAACAGATTTTTGTATTCACTGGTGTTTTTTCAGACAACACCAAATACAATAGTATAAGAAAGACAGTTATGGATTCTTAATTTAGCTAAATAGTCTTTGTGAGGATCACCAAGTTATAGTTGTGTGTAACAAAAGTGGCTCTGGTCATGTGATTAAAAGCTTGAATCGTATTGGTTTGCCAGTTTTCTTTGCAGTGCGATGGAAAAGAAATTGGATATCGTGAATGTTCATGTCGGTTTTGGACAGAATGTTTATCTCACTAAATGATTGCACCAAACATTCATCTTGATGGAAACAGGCCTTAATAATTACACATGGTCTTTTTATTTAAATGCATTAAGACATTAAAAACTGAAAATAACTGACAAAAATTCCTTTGAAAACTAAAAAACCCTGAAGGTCATAATTTGCACACCTCCCAATCCTAACCAGTTCCTCTGATAACAGATGCTACATTGATAAGACCTAAACCTGTTGGGTTTATATTAATCCAGAAGCATGTCCCATGTGACAAATTCATAGTAAGCCTAGAACAGGTACATTGAAGAGTAACCACATCCTTTATTTAGAATTTATCACCTCCACACATCCCTGTTAGTGTCATCAAACGACCACAGCATTACACATTAAACCCCAATGGCACACCAAAAAATAGCTCTTCAAAGGCTCTGCACATCATATGTGATAAATGAATCTATTTTGTCTTAATGGTAAATGGTTCACTAATGTTGAGAGTGCGTTTGGGTTATTACCCACAATTAGGACATAAAGGCATTTGAGCTTAAATGAGGTAGAAACTATTAAAGCAGAGACGACAGAGCGCTGTAGAGGACAAGTGAGCATTTAATGCAATCATGACGACACAGCCTGTCTGGAACGAAACAGGTTCATAGAACAATGTCTAACCTCCTCATGACACACACACACACACACACACACCTCAAGAGAGGTATAAAAAACTATTACTTATTGCCACTCTTCCTGTGACATGTGGTAAATGTCTTTGCTCTGGCGCTGCATGGATGCCCGCTCAGTTACACTTACAGTTATTGCTGGAGTCATTAGGCCCGGGGGAAAATAAACTGACTTCAAGCAAAGCACAGAGATAGGATCGCTCACCGATGGAGTTAAGCACTTGAAGGACAAACTGCTGTCTGGGGGCAAATATATCGAGCTGAATTTAAAGGTCCAAGTTGGAACATTTGGCAAATGCTTCCTTGACTGCAGTCCACACTTAGTTGGGACCTGTATTTGATTTAATTTTGTTTAACATCTATCAAACAGAACCTCACGAACATTCCACATCTACTAAACGCCCTCAAAAACAGTGATTCCCAACCAGTTGTACATGTATCACAAGGGGGGAAAATTTTTGATAAATATGTACATTTTGCTTGGTTATTAATTAATTAAAATAATTAATTATGATGTATATTCTGCATATTCTATTTCATAATAAAATCTTTTGAGCTTTCTATTCATCAAAGAATCCTGAAAAAAAAGTATTTTTTCACAAAAATATTAAGCAGCACAACTGTTTTCAACATTGATAATAATAAATGTTTCTCAAGCACCAAATCAGCATATTGACACTGAAGACTGGAGTAATGGCTGTTAAAAAATTCATTTTTCCATCACAGGGAAATGTAATATAATGGATTTTTCCATTATATTAAATATTTTAAAATAGAACTATAATAACTATATTATTATAATATTGTAACAATGTAAAACATATATTTTCTATTTACAAAAACAAGCATATTTCTGGTTTGGTGTCAGTGAAGGATATTTGAGCCCCGCTGGCATGGCTATAGGGATATATAAGACAAAAGAGGTTGGAAAACACTGCCCTAAAACTTTCACCTGACGTCTGACATCTACCTGATTCCAGGACAGTCCATGAAATACAGTCAATGTCTGAGGCAGAGCAGGAAGAAGTAAAACATATCGGCTGACTCTTATGTGTGCTTTGACATTCTGTAACCAGATCGGCTGTTTGGACTAACGGCAGCCACGGGAATCAGGGGCCCTGAGGTTTAATTGAGTGGGAATGTGTAGCATGGGAGAAAATTGGGAAGAGAGTAAGAAAGAGGAAAGGAGAAGAGAGGGTGAAAAAAAACAATACTGAGAACAAGATTTAAGTAGGAGATGTTTGAGTACAGAGGTCTATACAACTAGATAGAGTTAGTGGTATTTATTCAGTGTCTTTTTCTGAAGAGGGATATTATGTTTTATGATAAACTATTATTCCAACCTTTGCTGGTATTAATCATGTTTTACAATATTCACCAGTTTATTATTTACACCAGTGATTTTAGGGTTCTGCATGTTTTTTGTGACCAACAGTTACACTGGTTTCCCCATAAGAATTATTACTGTAATAAATACTGATATGATAATAACTATGATGATCTTGAAAAAAAAACATTATTCATAACCATTTAAAGGTGCACTCAAAAACTTTTTGCATTTGCGAAATGCACTTAATTAGCAATTAGCAATTAATTTATTCCATGAGCAAAAGTGTCTAAAAAAAAACAAAGGCGTCATGCGATGTCAATATGGAGCTTTTATTATAGGCTACTGGTATGACTCTTGAGTTTTATCTCATGTCTTTATTGTTAAAATTATTGAAAAAAAATGATTGAATGCACATTAAAAGATTTCAATACTGCCTCTGATGTTGACTTTTTGTCATATCTGATTGTCCAATCATCCTGTATAAGATCTGTGTAACCTTCTGTCGTTCTTTTAGTCCTGCTGTATCAAATCAGCTCACGGTGAGCTTAGTCTTTGTCTTTGAACACTGATGACATTTGACTGTGTATATACGTAGACAGGTTCAATTTAGACTGTCCCATCCACTTGTTCAGGCCAAGATTCGACCCTCACTTATCCGCGGATGGCGGCAGTCTCTCCCTTACTCCAAACACAGTATCGATTCAATCTCAAAGCACGCAATTAAGGCTACATCGGCGATATGGGCAAAGTGTCAGCCTCGATGAGGCCCAGTGCATGTCAACATGAGGGCCTTTTCAACTACCCTCTAATGTACCTTTCAAAAGAACGGTGAAATATAAAAGAAAGGCTGAGGGAGAAAAGGCAAAGAAAAAGACAGATAAATGAGCTCCTTGAGTGGAGGAGAGGGAAGGAGAGGCCAGTAGGCTGAGAAAAAATGGTGTTGCACATCAATTGAGAGCAAATTGTCCAGAAAGGAGGACAGAAATGCATCAATCTTTTTCCTACAGGCCTCCACAGGAGAGCTTTAGCCAGTTTGGGAAACACTTTCCAAGGTCTTTCTAGCTGATTCCAAGAACCATTATAGAGTTAGACTTACAGAAGGTACCTATTCACACTTGATCTGACATTTCTTTCATGGTTTGTATTCAAGTGTAGATTTGTTTTGGGGTGAATCGTAATAGTCTGAATGGATTGTACTCTGTTTCTCATTATTTGAGATCATTATTGGGACACTGGAAGAAATTTGGTCACTTTGGCTGTTTTGGCTTTTTCAGGTATAGCCTAGAAAGTTGGCCCACCACGTTGTTCCACTAAAACATTATTACAGATTTTTATACTAGTTATTGCCGAAGTGGTGTAGTTTAGATGTCCTTTGGCAGTTGGTTTATACACACTATAATATACAATTATTTGTTACATGCATGCACTCATTTTTAAAATAATAGTTGTAGGTGTTGTCCGGAGGGATCTTCATAATTCAGGCCTGTATTGTTTAAAGGGGTCCTTGATTATGATTTCACTTTTTTAACTTTAGTTAGTGTGTAATGTTGCTGTTTGAGCATAAACAACATTTGCAAATTTACAACGCTCAAAGTTCAATGCAAAGCAGATCAATGCAGAAATCGCTTTTTAAGGACTACAACAAACGGCTGGTAGGGACTACAACAAGCTTCTTCCCGTGTTGGTGACATGCAAACCCTAACATTTACATAAACCCTGCCCCCGGAAACATGCAACTAAGGGGGTTAGGCAGTGCCGCCGCTCCCTATACGCAGAGTACGCAGTTTGCCTAGGGCACCAACTCCCAGGGGGGGCACCATCTCGGTTGCTCAAAAAAATTTAAATAAATTAAAAAAAATAAACCTTTTATTCTATATTAATATTAATATAAACATACATATAAACATAAATATAAAATATATTTTAAAAAAAAGCATTTTACAGTGAATGCACTAGGCAGTAAGCATACGCGACGCGCCATTCCCGCATAGCGCCCGGTGTCTTCAAGGCTTCAAGAGAATGCATTAGCATTTAACATACCCTGTCACGGGCTTTGACAGATGCGTGTGCGTCCTCAGTGCAAAACGTTCATTTTACAGGTTATATCCTCATTTGTAAATGCTACTAATTCACGCGAGTATTTCCATTTTGCATGAAAGCGCCTCCTAACAGTCTGACATTAAGCTTCAAACTTCACTGAATGAGCGCCGGTGCGGCGGGCGCGCGCATGCGCGTCAAAGAGGGAGACATTAATATTCAGCGCAAAAACATTCATTTAACTGAAATATCTGCTTTAGGACACTAAATTTAGGTTTAAAAGTCAACATGTAATTCACGTATTTTATGAGAGTAGTAACTGTAAAGGGATAACAGCGTGTAATGTAAACGTAAGACGTTTCTACAGGATAAAGAAATGACAATAACAGTTACTGTTTCCATAGATAGAGTGTGTGTGTGTTCCTGCAGAACATTCCTCTAATTGATTACCATTTGTATAACCACACAAATACCATAGTTAAACTATGGATTTGAAGCAAAACCATGCTAATTTGTGGTTACCATGAAATAACTGCAATAACCCTGTTTTATTTATTTATTATTATTATTATTATTATTATTATTATGGTTTTATTCGTCGTAAAACCGTGGTTAATTTTCGTAATGGTAGATATATTCACTATGTGTGTTTTCATTGCACTCAGCTGACACGTTTGTTTGAAGGACAGCATTGGGCAGGATGGGGAATAGTGTTTTGTCAATAAAATAAAAAAATGGGCTTTTTATCCAATTAATCGAAGAAGAAAAAAAAGAATCGGCAAACTAACTGATTATCAAAATAATTGTTAGTTGCAGCCCTAATAATATTTATTTATAATTTTTATTTAATATGTATAATTTTAGTTTGTATTTTCTTGCTGTAGAGCTACAATTGTAAATAACTGTAATTACAATTTATTTTATTAAAGTTCTATTTTGACCCCTAAAGTAGGTGTTTTTTTTTACTTCCATAATATTTGGAGGGGGTAGGGGGGCACCACAATAAAATTCTGCTTAGGGCACCCATTTGGCCAGCAGCGGCCCTAAGGGTTAGGCCATGTTGGGCTGCTTTAGAGAAGCGGAAGAGTTGTTGTAGTAGAGCACATTTAGGAGTCTGCTCAAGCTGTCGCATCCGTCTTTTCACCTTTATTGCAATACAGTTGTAACACAAATGCAATAGCATGTCATAAAAGCAAGATGACAACATAAATTATAACCGTAATTAAACTAAACTACACTTGTTCTATCGCCATGCAGCATATATTCTCTGGCTCAGTAGGCATTTTACAACAGTTCCCATATGAGCGATTTATAGATTATCATGACAGAACATTCTAATCGATGACTTGAAGATAGTTAACTCCACATCAGCAACATAAATTCATAAACTAACCATGACAAACGTCTACATGTTGTCACTTCTTAGTGAGTCTCTCTATTATTGTCCGACTGTTTGAACATAAAAGGCTGAACAGTTTCTGACATTTTCAGTGCGTGTCTGCGTGAAGTAATCGGAGCTGCTAACACAAGCTCTTGAAGCTCCGCCCTCTTCTAGAAAGGGGGCCGGGAGCAGCAGCTCATTTGCAATTAAAGGGACACACACAAAAACGGCACGTTTTGGATCATCCTCAAAAAGTGACAATTTTAACATGCTATAAAAAATGATCTGTGGGGTATTTTGAGCTAAAACTTCACATACACACTCTGGGGAAAAATAAGTCAGAGACTTATTTTACATCTTGTAAAAAGGGGCATAATAGAACCCCTTTAACTGGCAATGAGGATGACTAAGAGAGTAATCTCTCCAAATGACAGAACAATTGGTAGACAAAAAAGGTAAAGTGAAGATAGATAAGGGTGAAATTAAGGCAAAATGCAGATGATGACAGCCTAGGTTGCAGGTTTGAAACCTACTGAAGGAATATTTGTTTACCCACTCTCATGTGATTCACAATTCATAAATATGTCAACAGAGGTTAAGAGAAAAAAAGGCTGCCAGTGGGAGAAACAGTACGATAAAAATATTCTTCATATACATGGCAGTTCAAGTCAAGTGCTAGTGCTACAGGTGTTGGAGCTCAAAAGGACATAATAGACAGTGATATTACAGATGCTTGTCTGTTTGAAATCAGAACCAATTAATCAATATCTGATTTGTAAATGAATCACTCTTTTGGGTCAATTCTTCCATGAAATGTATGTGTGTGTGTGTGTGCTTATATATAAAATATGTAAATTAAATGGAAATGTTGATAGATATTGTTTAAAACAAATCTATTTATCTATCTCTTTGTTTGTTTGTATTTTTTTTTTTTTTAATTTTCAGACAAGGTTTTGTTTTGTCAAACTTTCCCTTGTAGTTAAAAATGGCACGTATTTTGTTTGTGGGTAAGGGACAAAAATATTTTGCGCGTAGACTGACCATTGTTATCAGAAGAGTATGTTCTTAAAATATTTGAATAGTTTTATTGTTTATATATCAGGGCGACAAAACATTTAAATGTATTTGAATGTGATACAGACAAGAGATAATATATATTTGTGATATTTGAAAGCTATGCCACATATTTCAATAAAAAAGGCTTAAATATCAGTGCGTTCCTCACACAAAGATTGTTACGTTGTAGGTGGCTGTAATGAGCGCACAACGATGGAGTAGCAAACAAAATAGTCTTTAATTGTAAATTCAAAAAAGGGAACACGCAGGAGATAAACAACACAGGACAAAGAACTAAGGAGAACTCAGAGCTTATATACAAACAGGGTAATCTAGGAAACAGGAACTAGAATAAAACCAAAACAGAACATACACGTGACAAAGATATTCTATTACTCAATAAGACTTAGAATATAGTTTCACAAAGATTACTTTTTCTTTTGGGAGTCTGTCCTCATTTTGTTATATTCAAAAGAGCAGCATGAACATTCTGCAAAACTTCTTTTGTGTTCCATGAAAGAAAAAAACATCCTTTTAATGTTGAGGAAGTACTAGAATGTGTCTGGATAAAAAATGTCTGCTTTACAAGTGAACAAAGGATAAAGATGAACAGCAGTTTATTGAGCATCCTTGAGTGATTCATTCTCTTGAATAGAAGGCATATAGATAAGATAGCAGAAAATACATCTGTGTGAATAGCAGTAGTGAAAATGTGTCTGCTGTTGGCCATCAGAAATTCCCTGCTATAAAACTCACTCCTTTTCCATTTTATATTTATCCATCTCTCTTTCTTGCTCTCCCTCTCTCTGTTGGCAGCAGCACTGGCAGGGGTTATTACTGTGAGAAATGATGGGGCGGGTGCTGCCAGACCCTCTTGTTCACTCAGAAGTCTTCTACAATTGCACACAGACACCTTTTTGTGCCTGAGCAGTGAGCACTCTCAAAACCACTCACATTCATGTTCAGCATCACGTGCATACACACACATACCTACTTAACACACACCTGCCTGGACGCCACATGGCCGCTCGACCTCTCATGGTCTCACTCTATTTCTCTTTCTCTCCCTGGACTGGGGTCTGCTCACCTGCAGGTGTCAGTGTGATTGCCTGCAGAGGGGAGGAAAAGCTTGACCTTTCCTCTCTCATTCTTTGTCTGTCCCTCCTTGTGCTTACTCTCTCCATCTCTCACAGCACAGAGGAGTGTAGAGGGAAACTGCCAGACAAAGGCAGAAAGCATTCAGCTCATGCCTCTAAATTATGACAAATTACCCCTCTTTGGCAAGAACATGGGATAAAAGAAAGAAAAAGTAAAAAGCAGCGACTAAAATCGACTCTGACAACTGTCTTTGCAAGTGAATAAAAAATAGTGTTTTTACAGAGGTGTGCCCAGCCTTTTGGCAAATGTCGACCCTTTCTTTCCTTGTCTCCTTTCCATTAAAAGTTAGAAGAATGTGCAGCCTTTATTTAAAACAATAGTTGGCCATTTTGGCGAACTCGTTGCTCTATGCTGAAATGAAGGCTTAGCGCTGACTAATCGACGTAAAGCACTTCACTTTTCTCTGGTACTTAACCTGAATCACACGCTTCTTTAGAGCGTTCACTCCAGCAGAGACGGACAAATACTGTATGTCAGTGCAAAGAGTCCTACTTAGAGTATGTCCTGTTGTTTAGTCCAGACAGGACTCTTGGTGAAAATTATTCAGCCTATTCAGCCTAATTTGGAGATCATTTTAGCCTAATACAGTTATAATTTTTTTTTTTGAAAAGCTGATTACAGTCATTTTACTTGTCTTTCTTAATGTGCAGAAGCAAAAAATTTGTAAGACTTTGCTACTTTATGTTCTGAAAAGTGTAACATTTTGCTGTTTGTCAGATGTGTCACATTTTGTCAGTGGTGTGAGTTTGGGGAGGGACTTTCTGTTTGTCTATGTCTGCACATGTGGTGAACGTAATGGCGCTTTTCCATTGCATTGTACGGCTCGGTACGGCTCGCTTAAATAGTACCACCTCGGTTGAGGTTCCAAGCGTGCCATACTGATACTAAAATGTGACATGTAAACACTGCAGATCACTGATTGGTCAGAGAGAATCGTCACTACCAGCTACCACTACCGTCGCTACCATTATATGCTAAAAATCCTAAAAACATTGCTAAATGCAAGATTAGTTTACCCTTGTGCGCTGTCGAGCAAACCAAGTGATGTCGTCGTCTGCGCTTTGTTGTACGAGTTCCCAGACTCTCTTGTTTTTTTTAGCAGTATTTTGTTTTGCTGCCATCAGCCTCCTTTGAAACAAACTTCTTCGTCTTGCAGTTAAAAACATCCACATGCAGAGAAGTAGAGGCGGCGCAACTATAACGATCATTCTATAATCCCACCCACTTTGAAGCGGTACTAACTGCAGTGGAAAAGCAAACCGTGCCAAAGCGAGGCGATCTGTGCCAAACCGAGTCATACCACGCAGTGGAAAAGCGAATCAAGCCAAGCCGTACCGTACCAAGCCTTACCATGCAGTGCGCCATAAGGAGAAGGTAGCATACTATGTGCATTTTAGTGGTGAGGCTTTTGAATCATTCCAGTGATTTAAGTTTTGGAAATCGGATCACTAAAAAGATGTATTCGCTGATATGTTCAGTGGCACTTTCTGTCATTACGCCCATAGATATCTATAGATATCCTAGTAGGTGGCCAAATTAGTTTTGCACCATTAATGCTGAGGACTGATATGTTACATCATTAATTCAACTGATATGTTACGCACGGTTGGCAGAAAAATTAGCATTTGTATTTTAATTATATATGGCTTTGTTCATGAGTCTTGTTCTGACTCAGAACAGCGATTCATTCAAAGAAGGAGCATACATATTCAGTAGATCCAACCAATCAAAATGCTCTTTTACAGTCCCCACACAAATGTTATGCATTTGTGATATATTTGTTCTTCGAAGGCAGTTGATCACTTAAAATATTTTTTCAATTTCAAAATACAGTTTATTTTATATGTAAAGAGAGCATCATGCTATATTTATACGGCACATGTGTATGTGTAGGGGAGGACTCCTGTCCGTTGTGTCCAGCTCCACATCTGGGGTCTTTTCGGGTTCATCCAGATGGTGCTTCTCTCTGGGCCACATTGGCCCCCCGGGGCCCCTGCCAGAGTACAGGAGCGAAGGGTCGTCATCAAACCTGCTGCATCCTCCTCTGTTCTCTCCACCTCAGACAGATCCAGCTGTGATTAACGGGCAGAGCTCTGTCCCTCATCCATCTTGCTCTCACCTCCCTTCCTTCTGTTTTTATGGCTTTTTGTGTCTTACCCTTTCCTCTCCCTGACACAGGACACTTACTACTTTCACTCATTGTTCTGTGGCTGAAGAGGGAAAATGTGTGACAGAGAGATCTGTTCCATTTTAGTTTCACAATATCACACAAGTAAGAGGGCTGTTGTTAAATAACAGCATGTCTCAGATTTAACTGGAGACCAACCACATGATTGCGAGTGTGATTTTGCTTTTATAGTTCAATAAACAAGACGTTAATATTGGGTACTTCCACAAGGAGTGGATCTGTTATGCTTTGTGGTTGCGTAGCAGGTAGATGAAAGAATGTATTCTGCTCAATAAAACCTAGAAGCTTATGTCTCATAGTAAGTGAAGAAACTAAAGCAATAAGGCCGCATTTACATTACATGGTTCAAGTGACCCAATTCCAATTTTTTCCTCCCATGTCATGTGGTACAGATCAGATATGACCCACGAATGAGTAAGCAGGAAAAAAACACATCTGACATTCTCAGATTGGTTTCACCCCTCATTCACATGTGGAAATAAATCTGATATGAATCGGAAATGTGCATTTGCGTCTGCCATGTAAGTGGACAGATCGCCTATTCCCCGTCAATGCATGTAATGCATCATTAAAAAAAGCGACAATGGCAAATGACGTCAACTCAGGTGGACACTAACCCCAGCGATTACAGCAGTGATCATTGCATTACATTCGTCCAGGCTGCAACAAGGGCTCTCCTATTTTTTCTCCGCTTTGAGAGACCAATGATTTGCTGACCTTTAAAGATGGTGCAGAAAGCAAAAGCTTCTATTATCATTTTGTCTGCGTCCATTGCTGCTTCCTTTTTGGCATATAGTCAACAAATCGGCACTGGGCATCAAGACCTGCAGCATAAATGCAGCCAAAGAGACTTCAAGATCAAGCATAAACCACTTCAAGAAATGAATGATTAAGATATTTGAATTATCTTTACAGTGCCCAGGCTATAATTGTGAATATCTCTGGATAGATCTCAAACATGCAGTGTATGTGAGACAATCAAAGAATATGTCTGCACTAGAAACACTGTAAAGAAACATAGTAAGAACAGAAAGCTGGCTACAAGACGCCTTTGGAGACTGTGAGTTTTGCCCAAAGCATTTTTATTTTCCTATGTACTGACTTTTGCACATGCACATTTATTTATCCACCCATCCAGAATTTTCCTTATTACAGTTCATTAAAATAGACAGCCTGGTTCTTGGATCAGCAGATTTATTAAGTCATAGGGTGTCTGGTCTTTTACAATTTTCCAACTAAATTAAGTTGAGCAGAAAAATATTTCTTTGACTTTTTTTTTTTAATATATGTATTATATATATTTATGTTTATTTATTTATTCATTTTTTTGAAAGTGATAAATACTCTTATTTAGCAAGGACACATTAAATTGATCAAAAGTGACAGTAAAGACATTTATAATGTCACAAAATATTTCTATTCACTGTAAAAAAAAAAAAAAAAAAAAAAAAAAATATATATATATATATATATATATATATACACTCACCTAAAGGATTATTAGGAACACCATACTAATACTGTGTTTGACCCCCTTTCGCCTTCAGAACTGCCTTAATTCTACGTGGCATTGATTCAACAAGGTGCTGAAAGCATTCTTTAGAAATGTTGGCCCATATTGATAGGATAGCATCTTGCAGTTGATGGAGATTTGTGGGATGCACATCCAGGGCACGAAGCTCCCGTTCCACCACATCCCAAAGATGCTCTATTGGGTTGAGATCTGGTGACTGTGGGGGCCATTTTAGTACAGTGAACTCATTGTCATGTTCAAGAAACCAATTTGAAATGATTCGAGCTTTGTGACATGGTGCATTATCCTGCTGGAAGTAGTCATCAGAGGATGGGTACATGGTGGTCATAAAGGGATGGACATGGTTAAAGGCCGTGGCATTTAAACGATGCCCAATTGGCACTAAGGGGCCTAAAGTGTGCCAAGAAAACATCCCCCACACAATTACACCACCACCACCAGCCTGCACAGTGGTAACAAGGCATGATGGATCCATGTTCTCATTCTCTTTACGCCAAATTCTGACTCTACCATCTGAATGTCTCAACAGAAATCGAGACTCATCAGACTAGGCAACATTTTTCCAGTCTTCAACTGTCCAATTTTGGTGAGCTCGTGCAAATTGTAGCCTCTTTTTCCTATTTGTAGTGGAGATGAGTGGTACCCGGTGGGGTCTTCTGCTGTTGTAGCCCATCCGCCTCAAGGTTGTGCGTGTTGTGGCTTCACAAATGCTTTGCTGCATACCTCGGTTGTAACGAGTGGTTATTTCAGTCAAAGTTGCTCTTCTATCAGCTTGAATCAGTCGGCCCATTCTCCTCTGACCTCTAGCATCAACAAGGCATTTTCGCCCACAGGACTGCCGCATACTGGATGTTTTTCCCTTTTCACACCATTCTTTGTAAACTCTAGAAATGGTTGTGCGTGAAAATCCCAGTAACTGAGCAGATTGTGAAATACTAAGACCGGCCCGTCTGGCACCAACAACCATGCCACGCTCAAAATTGCTTAAATCACCTTTCTTTCCCATTCTGACATTCAGTTTGGAGTTCAGGAGTTTGTCTTGACCAGGACCACACCCCTACATGCATTGAAGCAACTGCCATGTGATTGGTTGATTAGATAATTGCATTAATGAGAAATTGAACAGGTGTTCCTAATAATCCTTTAGGTGAGTGTATATATAATCAACTTGGATGTTTAAGTCATTTCAACTTAAATTACATTACTTGATTTCTTAATGTATGTACTCTACCAGTGGGGTAGGTGGTAGACTCCAGCTACATCTGTGCATGATTCAAGATGTTTGGAATGAGAAAATGTCTAAACTCTCTATGAGTCAGATTCATTCATGACCACCTTCAACAGATGCACACACAATCTGTCTCTCCATCCCACAATTCTCTCTTTCTCACTGCTTTTTTATAATTACATGCAGATATGTTATGTTTTGATTATATAATTCCACATAATCAATCACTATATAAATGGTGTTTTATCTGGATTTTGTTTTTATGTGTGTATGGGCAGAAATAATGAGGATGCATTATACTGAACACTGTGCAGTACTTTTGAGAATGCGTCATTACGATACTTTGCTGCCACCCATAATGTTTAATTACTGTAGCTTACGAGTCTAGAGTGTCTAGGGTAAGTTTAACACTTATAATCAAAACAACCAGAAAGAGCTACGGAAAGAAAGAAAATAAATATGCCAGTAAATGTTCAATTGCCTGTCATAAGGACTAGACAGGTAAAGAGAGAGAACATAGCATTTCATGCAATTTAAATTAACATTAGTTTCTCATTCTCCTTCCATGTGACATCAATAGATATTATAATAGACATGAAAACATAAAAGTACCAACCCTTTTAATGTCAACCCTATTCCCTATTTCATCTTATTTTTATTTGTTTTAGCTTGCGTGCACTTTTGTTGTTGGCTTTGAAACATTTCCTCAAGCCATTGATGTGTGTCAATTGAATTTTGAGCATGTGTTATTGGCGATCTGTTTTTGTATCTATCACAGTTCTGTTTTTGCTCACAGATCTCTCACACACAGGACATGCTCAGCCTTGTCATTCTGTCAATAACAAATCCAACCAGCAGAGTTTCTATGGTAACCACAGCATGACATGCACAAGGCGATACAGTCGAGACACTGGATTCTGGAAAGAGTGGCAAAACTTGCCCACCATCAAAGGTCTGTTCACTCTATTTCTCTCTCTGAGAGCTTTGAGGCCAGTTATTACTGACCCAAGACACGCACACGCACACTTACACATCAACTATGTTCTCTGAAAAAGAAAATACAGAAATATGGAAAGAGTTTAACGGAGAGACTGCAGGAGAGGGAAATGAAAGTTTTCATTAAGAAGGCATCCTTTAATATCCCAGTGCTTTCTTCATAATCCATGCCTTTCATCTGTTGAATGCATTTAAAGAGGGTTTATCTGCTCTTTGCATTAGCAATTAATTAGTAGAGAGGAACATCATACGACACAGAGCGAGAGAGTGAAAACAAGCAAAAAAAGCTCTGCCGTCCTTTGTTTGCAGCTCAGCTGGGGTAACTCAGAGAGCTCCAAAGAACCTTTCAAATTTCCCTTCTCATCTCCCATACAGAGAGAATGGCATTACCCATCATTCTTAGTCTTCCTAGCACTTATGCCAAAGCATAAACATAAGACAGTTCCATGTTAAAGGAATATTTCACGCAAACATGAACATTCTGTACACTTATTGCCCTCATGCTGTTCTAAATGCGAATTTGGTGACTGAACACGTCCTGTTATTTGTGAATAAACTGAATGTGTATCTCATTCGTGAATGAAATAAACAAATCAGGCATCGTGTTTGTGAAAGAGGATCTGCTGATCAACTGGATGAAAGGGGTTACACTACCGTTTAAAGGTTTTGAGACAGTAATCTTATTTTATTTAGTTATGTTTATTTATTTTTATTTTTATTTTTTGGAAAGAGATGAATACTCTTATTTAGCAAGGACACATTAAATTAGTCAAAAGTGACAGTAAAGACATTTATAATGTCACAAAATATTTCTATTCACTGCAAAAAAAAAAATAAAAAAAAATTGCTGCCTAAAATTTAAGTACAATCAACTTGGATGTTTAAGTCATTTCAACTTAAATTACATTAAACTAATATTGTATAACTTATAAAAAAAGTTGAAAATTGCTTAACTTATTTTGGTGCTAAAGCAAAAACTTATGTTGCCATAACTTATTGATCATATAATTTTTTACAGTTTCAAATAAAAATGTCAAAGAATCATGAAAACAAATGTATTAAGGTTTCCACTAAAATATTAAGCAGCAAAATTGTTTTTATCACTAATAATAAAAATTGTTTTTTTTTTCTTGAGCAGCTAATCCGCTGTCACAGTTATGTTCAGTTAGTGTTGTTATCATGGACTTTTAGTTTGTATTCTCTAGCTTCTGTGTTCCTTTGTTTGATTTTCCCACTTCTCTTTTGTTGTCATTGTTGCTACTGATATGATTAGTTCCCTTTCGTTCAGTCACTCCGAGTAACGTCAGTGACTGACGAATGGGGGTTTCGCTTAGAAGCCTATCATCTTCGAGATCTAGAAAACGCCCAATGGCAGCGCCAATGCCATGGGCATGCGGAATTTGCATAGCGTAACTCCGCCCCACAGCGTGGGTATATAAGGAAGTACGCTGGCAACATCGCATTATGTTTCTGCTTCGGAGCCAAGAGTATCTCTTCACTCCTCAAGCCTTCTGAGTATCGTCAGCTTCTTCGAGACGAACAGCTTTCCAGTTGGTGTTGGTGTGACGGCGTGTTCCAGCGATCGTTTACTGCCTGCCTGCTGATCTGTGCAGTGGTCTGCATTCAGCCGGTATTCGGTCCCTGGGCGCTTCGGCATCACTGCGAAGCTTCCTCTCTTAAAAGAGCTCACACTTGGCACGTCTTTTTCAAGATGTCTCGCCAGTGTGCTTCTGGGTGCGGTCGATATCTGCCGCCCTCTGATGGGCACAATCACTGCCTGATGTGCTTGGGCTTTCAGCATGCTCAGGCAGCGTTTGTGGATGAGACATGTTCCCACTGCGGGGACATGCCCATCTCGGTGCTGCGGTCGAGACTCAATGAGCTCCGTAATAGAGTGAGAGTCCCCTCTGCCACACCCCAATCTGCGGTCTCTACGCAAGGCAGCACTTTGGCTGGTGGCCAGGGTGACCTGAGGGTGACGGTGTGGAACAAAGCCCCGACGCTCATGCCTCGGACCACACCCCCCTCTAGCGCACCGTTCCCGCCGTGCGCTCAGACTGAGACACCGGAGCCGGCTCCTGCTGTTCCGAGTGTGTCGTTTGGCGCCGCAGAGGACGAGCGTATGTCGATCGCCGCATCACAAGGTGGGCTGGAGTCCTCCGAGGATGATGATTCGGCTGTGCTGCCGCCTTCCGGTGTGCCAGCATTGTCCGAGTCGGACCCGGAGTTGACAGCCATGCTTTCCCGGGCAGCCGCGAGTCTCGGGTTGGAGTGGAACCCTCCACCCCGTCCTGAACGCTCGCGGTTGGACGATTGGTTTTTGGGGGCGCCGCGTTCTGACACCCGTCAGACCACGCCCCCAATACCTTTTTTCCCGGAGGTGCATGAGGAGGTCACGCGGTCCTGGAAGTCCCCGTTGTCTTCCCGTGACCGATCGGCGGCCTCCTCCGCCTTCTCTGCCCTCGATGGGGCCGCGGCCAAAGGGTACACTGGGGTTCCCCCGGTTGAACGCTCTGTTGTGATGCAACTGTGTCCGCAGAGTGCTTCAACGTGGCGTGGCGACCCTAAGCACCCCTCCAAAGCCTGTAGTTTCACATCAACCTTGGTGGCGAAATCCTACAGAGCTGCGGGGCAGGCTGCCGCCTCTTTGCATGCCATGGCCATCCTTCAGGCCTACCAGGCCCGGATGCTCAAGGACATGCACGAGGGTAGAGCTGACCCAGGGCTCAGAAATGAGCTGCGTGCCGCCACCGACCTCGCCCTCCGGGCGACGAAGGTGACTGCACGCTCCCTGGGCCAGGTGATGTCCACAGCAGTGGTCCAGGAGAGGCTGATATGCGGGACGCCGAGCGGACTCGTCTCCTCGACGCTCCCATATCCCAGGATGGGCTATTCGGCGGCGCGGTTGAGAACTTCGCCCAACAGTTCTCAGCCGCCCAAAAGCAGACTGAGGCCATCAAGCACGTACTGCCCCGGCGGCCAGCTGCTGCTTCCACCCAGCCGCCGGCACAGTTGCCTCAGTCTGCTCGCCGCCGAGGGCGCCCTCCCGCGGCTCCCGCCCCTCCCGCGCCACCCAAGCAGCAGCCTCTACCTGGGCCGCGCCGTGGAGGACGCCGTAGGAAGGCGCCCCAGTCCGCTCCAGCCCCGCAGCCCGCCAAGCGCCAGGCTAAGCGGCGCTCCTGACGCGGACAGCTCAGGGATGGGCAGTTCTTTCCAGGAGAGCAGGACCACTCCTTCCCCCGGTGGAGGGCCGGGGGAGAATCCTTTGTTCCGCTGCTGGCCCCCGGGTCAGCAGCACCCTTTTATGGTTAAAGAAAGAACTGACATACCCATCCCTGAGCGACCAGAGACCGATGGCAGTGTGCGCCGCCCCCGGGCCACGCCACTCTCGTCCCTCTCTGACGCCAGTCTCCTCTCAGAGCAGACCCCAGTGGAACGCGCGTCCTTCCCTGGTCTCCTCTGTCAGGACGCGGCTGATGACCGTGCCCCCACACCGGGACGCTACGCCTCCCACGTCTGGGCCGGTCACGCCGCCTCGCTGCCCCACCCGGGGTACGTCTATGGTTCGCATGACCCCGCTGGTGCAGTTTCTGGGAGCCTGGCTTCAGCTCCCTGGACTGTCCCGCTGGGTCGCGAAGACCATCAGGCTCGGCTATACGATTCAGTTCGCTCAGGCTCCTCCTCGTTTCCGGGGAGTCCGATTCACCATAGTGGGGCCCAATGCCCCCCTCATGCGTGCGGAGGTTGCTACCTTGCTGGCGAAGGGTTCGATCGAGCCTGTCCCTCCAGCCGAAATGGAGTCCGGCTTCTACAGCCCTTACTTCATTGTACCCAAGAAAACCGGTGGGTTACGACCGATCCTGGACCTGCGCGTCCTGAACCGATCCCTTCACAGGCTTCCGTTCAGGATGTTGACAGAGAAACGCCTTTTCGAATGCGTTCGTCCAGCAGATTGGTTTGCAGCGATCAACCCGAAGGACGCCTACTTCCATGTCTCCATTCTTCCTCGACACAGACCGTTCCTACAGTTTGCTTTCGAGGGGCGGGCATACCAGTACGCGGTCCTCCCATTCGGGCTAGCTCTGTCCCCTCGCGTCTTCACGAAGATTGTCGAGGCAGCCCTTGTGCCACTCAGGCAACACGGGGTTCGCATCCTGAACTACCTCGACGACTGGCTGATCCTCAGCCACTCTCGAGAGCAGGTGTGCGAACACAGAGACCTGGTGCTCCAGCACCTAGCCCGTCTGGGCCTTCGGGTCAACTGGGAGAAGAGCAAACTCTGCCCAGTGCAGAGGATCTCTTTTCTCGGTATGGAAATCGACTCGGTCGCCATGTGTGCGCAGCTTACGAGCGAGCGCGCGCAGTCACTGCTGACTTGCCTTCGTCAAATCGAGAGCAAGAGTGCAGTTCCACTGAAGTTATTTCAGAGGCTCCTGGGGCATATGGCATCTGCAGCCGCGGTAACGCCGCTCGGTTTGCTTCATATGAGACCGCTTCAGCACTGGCTTCGCGATCGAGTCCCGAGATGGGCATGGCAGTCGGGCACGCTCCGGGTCCCAGTGACTCGGGCCTGCCTGCAGACCCTCACCCCGTGGTCGAACCTCAGTTTTCTACGGGCCGGTGTGTCCTTAGAACGAGTTTCCAGGCATATTGTTGTGTCAACAGATGCCTCCACCACGGGCTGGGGTGCCATGTGCAATGGACATGCTGCCGCAGGCTCCTGGACAGGAGTGACTGAACGAAAGGGAACGTCTCGGTTACGTATGTAACCCTCGTTCCCTGAGGAGGGAACGGAGACGTAACGTCCCTCTGCCACTTCCGCTGTACCGCTGGAACAGCCGGGAGTTCAGTCTTGGCTCCTCAGCAGGTAAACATAATGCGATGTTGCCAGCGTACTTCCTTATATACCCACGCTGTGGGGCGGAGTTACGCTATGCAAATTCCGCATGCCCATGGCATTGGCGCTGCCATTGGGCATTTTCTAGATCTCGAAGATGATAGGCTTCTAAGCGAAACCCCCATTCGTCAGTCACTGACGTTACGTCTCCGTTCCCTCCTCAGGGAACGAGGGTTACATACGTAACCGAGACGTTCTTTTAGTTCAGCTGTGTCATTAATTACCCTCATTGGTCAGCTATTTAAGTTGCTGTGTTTGCACTTCTCATTTGTCTGGCCACGCTTACGTTGGAGTGTTTGCTACCTCTCTTGTATTATTTGGCCTTTTATTAAACTTTGTCTAAACTCATCATCATCACCGTAATATTCTTCTGTCAGTGCCACTCTGTGTAACATCAGCATATTAGAATGGTTTTTGAAGGATCATGTGACACTGAAGACTGGATTATTGATGCTGAAAATTCAAAGTTATTTTAAATTGTAATAATATTTTGCGATATTACTTTAGGATATTACTAGTTTTTACTGTATTTTCAATCAAATAAATGCAGCCTTTGTGAGCATAAGAGACTTCTTTCAAAAACCAATGACAGAATTACTGAATTAAAATATGTAAATGCAAATTTATTTATTTTTCATTCAGAATTTTCTCTATTTCAGTTCATTAAAATGGCTGCCTTGTTCTTGGACCAGCAGGTTTAAGTCATAGGGGGTCTGGTCTTCTCCACTTTTCTTTTTGTGTATTTGTAGATAGATATGCACATTATAATACAAACCCGATTCCAAAAAAGTTGGGACACTGTACAAATTGCGAATAAAAAAGGAATGCAATAATTTACAAATCTCATAAACTTATATTTTATTCACAATAGAATATAGATAACATATCAAATGTTGAAAGTGAGACATTTTGAAATGTCATGCCAAATATTGGCTCATTTTGGATTTCATGAGAGCTACACATTCCAAAAAAGTTGGGACAGGTAGCAATAAGAGGCCGGAAAAGTTAAATGTACATATAAGGAACAGCTGGAGGACCAATTTGCAACTTGGCAACATGATTGGGTATAAAAAGAGCCTCTCAGAGTGGCAGTGTCTCTCAGAAGTCAAGATGGGCAGAGGATCACCAATTCCCCCAATGCTGCGGCGAAAAATAGTGGAGCAATATCAGAAAGGAGTTTCTCAGAGAAAAATTGCAAAGAGTTTGAAGTTATCATCATCTACAGTGCATAATATCATCCAAAGATTCAGAGAATCTGGAACAATCTCTGTGCGTAAGGGTCAAGGCCGGAAAACCATACTGGATGCCCGTGATCTTCGGGCCCTTAGACGGCACTGCATCACATACAGGAATGCTACTGTAATGGAAATCACAACATGGGCTCAGGAATACTTCCAGAAAACATTGTCGGTGAACACAATCCACCGTGCCATTCGCCGTTGCCGGCTAAAACTCTATAGGTCAAAAAAGAAGCCATATCTAAACATGATCCAGAAGCGCAGGCGTTTTCTCTGGGCCAAGGCTCATTTAAAATGGACTGTGGCAAAGTGGAAAACTGTTCTGTGGTCAGACGAATCAAAATTTGAAGTTCTTTTTGGAAAACTGGGACGCCATGTCATCCGGACTAAAGAGGACAAGGACAACCCAAGTTGTTATCAGCGCTCAGTTCAGAAGCCTGCATCTCTGATGGTATGGGGTTGCATGAGTGCGTGTGGCATGGGCAGCTTACACATCTGGAAAGGCACCATCAATGCTGAAAGGTATATCCAAGTTCTAGAACAACATATGCTCCCATCCAGACGTCGTCTCTTTCAGGGAAGACCTTGCATTTCCCAACATGACAATGCCAGACCACATACTGCATCAATTACAACATCATGGCTGCGTAGAAGAAGGATCCGGGTACTGAAATGGCCAGCCTGCAGTCCAGATCTCTCACCCATAGAAAACATTTGGCGCATCATAAAGAGGAAGATGCGACAAAGAAGACCTAAGACAGTTGAGCAACTAGAAGCCTGTATTAGACAAGAATGGGACAACATTCCTATTCCTAAACTTGAGCAACTTGTCTCCTCAGTCCCCAGACGTTTGCAGACTGTTATAAAAAGAAGAGGGGATGCCACACAGTGGTAAACATGGCCTTGTCCCAACTTTTTTGAGATGTGTTATTGCCATGAAATTTAAAATCAACTTATTTTTCCCTTAAAATGATACATTTTCTCAGTTTAAACATTTGATATGTCATCTATGTTGTATTCTGAATAAAATATTGAAATTTGAAACTTCCACATCATTGCATTCTGTTTTTATTCACAATTTGTACAGTGTCCCAACTCTTTTGGAATCGGGTTTGTAAATCAAATGATAAATATTTGTTTCGGTCAGGAAAAGTCGCAGAACCTGATTTCACCAAGTGCAACATGTTCCTGGATCAACTTCTTTGTTGATCCTGGATCAACTTCTTTGTTGATCCTGGAACAACTTCTTTGTTGATCCTGGAACAACATTCCAATTAACCAATCAGATTTGAGGGACAAGTTTACAGTTTATGTGAAGTTTAGGCTTACAACCAGGGTTAGGTGCTTCTACATCAGTGTTATTCACCTATGAGTTCCCTCTGATTTTAGGGATAACTTATGGGTAGAGCTAGGTTTAGGGGTAGGGATATGATTAGGATTAAATTCTCGGACAGGAATGTTGTTCCAGGATCAACAAAATAATGTTGACCAAGTTGTCTAACTCTGCAAAATCAGGACATGCGTGAACGTCTTGGTGCTTGTTAACTAAACATTGATTCAATAAATAACCACAGCATAACTAAAAAAAAACTAATCTGAACTACTCCCTTATTCTAATGAGACGAGAAAAAAACTTAATTACTTACGTAATTTGAATTACTTAAATTTCTGTTTTGATTTTTGGGTGAAGTATTCCTTTAACCTCCTTTGACTGCACCGATTACAGCTGAAAATGTCATACACATACAATTGAGATTTAAACACCTTTGACTTTCATCATGAACAAGTATTGTGGTGTGTTAGCATAAAAGCAGCATTATTATACCTTCTCCAGCAAAATTGCTAGTTTGAATGCAGTAATCTTGTTTGTCTTTCCTTTCTTTGCAGCAGTTTCTTCTCCGGAAGACATTACACTCAGCTTGTGCTAATGTATGGCATTAGCAGCATGTCTCTGGTGTGATCTGAGGGTATATGCAGGACAAAATCCTGCCTCGCAACCTCTGACAGCCCCATACATTAGCATTTCTGCGCATAAAAAGTCCCAGTGCTTTTAAACAAGTCCTCTCACTCATGTGAAAAAGAAGTACACTGTAGCATACTTTTTACAAAAGAGCACTTATTACAGAAATAATATACTTTAAAAGAATATAGAATAAAAGAATACCATGTAATATTTCCAGACACTTAATTGCGTGTTGTTTACAATTTTAATGATAATTATATTAAATGTGAGTGTTTACCAACTTAAGTGGGGCTTAAGTACGTCTTTATATGTAATTTCATAATTACTTATGCCATGTATTTAATTATATTTTTAATTACAGATTTGTAATGATTAAGCTGCAATTTAGTAGTAAAATATATTAACTTTAAATGTAATATATCAAATAACACACTATTATACATTAAAATTACAATAAAGTACTTTACATATGCTTTAGTCAAAATTAATGTACTTAATGTAAAGATTATTAAAACATAGTGACTTACAAAGTGTACTTTTTAAAGGGTACATAACACACACAGTTTCTGCCAGTCTCATGTTAATCTTGAGTACCTATAGAGTAGTATTGCATCCTTTATATCTCCGAAGAGTCTTTAGTTTTATCATATTTATAAAAGACAGATACGCTGTACCGATTCTTTCCGAAAACAGCCGAGCTCGTGCAGGCGTGCAGTGGGTGGAGCTAAAGAGTCACGAGCGCACACACACACACACAAAATACATCATGGCATTATCCATGGATAACTTTCGATACCCTATACGTTCGTGTTGTTTACATTATATGCACTTACGCGCTGATCCGCCGATTTGATGCAGTTTCACTCACCGCCTGCGGTTTCAACTCGTGACAGGGAACAAACAAACACACTTGCAGAACTCCGTTAATGCTCCGGGAAAACAAACTGCATCCACTGTTTCCTTAATGCTGGGTTATTTGGGAAGCTGAACAAGGTTATCTTTTCCTCACAACCAAAAATACACTTCTTTAGTGACATTGTTGATTTCGTGGTCTAAAAACAAAATGACAGCGCTGACGACGGCTACCGTAACCGAACAAAGCTTGATGGACGTGCTCTTGCTCTTGCTCTGGTTGATGCGTGCCCGCTCTCTTCCGGGAGAAGTGCCAATACAAGCAATTCCACCCTTTATGACTCATACAGGGCCATACTAGAAAAAAACTTTCAGAAACTTATTAGAATCCTAAAGGAGTGTATTTGGCACAGAAATACTCCGTCATACGTCCAACTCGTTTTTTTAAATGTTGGCCATGTTTAGCATGAGAATCCAACTCTTTAACAGTTTAAATAAGTCAGAATGCATGAAATAGCATTAGAAAAGAAACAGGCAAGATAGTGTACTCTAGGCTCTCGGCCCCGTCCTACTTGCCACATATAGTTTTTAAAAAATATTCTTTTAAGATTTGAAGTCCTCTACAAGACATACACATTGCACTTCTTTTTCACAAGGGCAGTCGCACAGCTCTCAATACTTACAGGCTACATCCCAATT
Source organism: Coreius guichenoti (assembly GCA_039654105.1). NCBI lineage: Eukaryota > Metazoa > Chordata > Actinopteri > Cypriniformes > Gobionidae > Coreius > Coreius guichenoti. The sequence continues at coordinate 20,364,605 of CM077172.1, read as the reverse complement.
TGCATATTATTCATCTATTTAGCATACAAAATTAGGACAGTCCGTTCCAAATCATACTGTTGACAATAGTATGCCAATGAAGCCCTATCCATTACATAATTTAAGCTAAATGCTAACGCTGACATGGCATGCAAATGCAAACATTTCATGTTAAAGGAGTCTGTAGGGGTGACTTTCTTTGTATTATGTGAATTGGGATCCAGCCTCAGACTCTAGTAGTGAAAGAGAGAAAGAAACAAAAAACAGAATGTGAGTTAATGTGCGCAGTCACCTGAGGCCTGACGGAGGACAGGTAATTTCAGGCTAGTGATTACAGCAGCCTGACTCTGATAAAGTGAGAGTTGTTTTACGCCAGCGCTATCAGAGGGAGCCGTACCACTGTCTCAGTCTAACAAAGCGGAGAAATTAGAGCCCCGAATCGGCCCCTACGCAAAATAACAACCACACAACAGGAGACCTGTAGTAAAACACTGACCCAGGTTAGAATGTATATACATGGGAATTGTTTCTAGGGAAAAAACAACAGATAAACAAGACAGCTAGAGACTCAAGCTGTAGAAAAACAATGAAGATAAATGTATGCTTGCTACCTCGGGTATAGCACCAGGCATCATGGGTATATAATGTTTCTTACCATTTTTAATTACTCCATTTTTTTCCCCTATGTCTTGGTCTCACTTCCTGATCTGAAAACAGATTTACTTTTGTGCCACATTCTACTGAGGAAAGCTCATAACTTTCGTGGACTGAATTCTGGGATGGGAGTCTATCCAGGGAAATAAACAGTCATTTAATAGCAAAAAACCTGTGGCTTACCTCCCGCTGCTGTTTCATTAACTTCAAGGCTAAACTCTAAAAACAATGAACACAGCCTGTGCGTGCGTGTGTGTGTGTGTGCGTGCGTGCGTGCGTGCGTGCGTGCGTGCGTGCGTGCGTGCGTGTGTGTGTGCGTGTGTGTGTGTGTGTGTGTGTGTGTGTTTAAAGACGCAGAGAGAGAAAGAGTGAAACGGGGAAGTTCAACTTGCATCTCTGATAAAAGTAAATAGCCAAGGGCGTCCCTGGGTGGAGATTAAAACATCAAAACTATAAACACCCTCACTATCTCTCTTCAAAATATTTCTGCTTCAAAACATGAAATGTTACATATTTTCATCAAACACACAGATGTAACTGATATGGCAACATTTATCCTGTCAATTTCTTTATTTTGTAGTGGAAAGACCGAGGCCAGCTGTGACTTGGGACAGTTGTTACATGGGTTATATACAGTATTAGTAACTATAATTTTCTGTGAAGGTTACATTAAGGTTAGGGTTAGGGTATAGAAAATATCATCAGCGTAGTATAAAAACCATTACGCCTATGGAAAGTTCTCATAACGATATGAAGTGTGTGTGTGGTTCAGGTATTCCCTATGTTTCGGTGACCAAATGTCCCTACAAGGATATTAAAACCTGAAATTTTTGACGTTGTGTGGAAGAAATCTTGGTCCCCCATGAATAAAACATCTTATGAATCATATTAAATTGTTTTTTTGGTTTTTTTTTGAAAATGTAAAAATGCAGAATGTTTTCTGTTTCTTAGAATGTAAAGTGCGTACAGCATAAAAATCATTATGTCTGTGAGGAGTCCTCATAAAACACAAAAACTCAATGTTTATGGGTGTCGTGTGTGTTTGAGAAATGGGAAAAAGGTGAGGGGTGAATATTTGTGTATGACAACTATTCAAGTGGGAGTGTTTAAGAAAGGGGCATTTCGCTGATGGACATGCAGGTGTGCATCCATTCCTATCCATGCCTCCTAATACATCAGGAGGCCATCATGCTCTGATGGGCCCTTCAGGGGCCGATATAACAGACAAAACACAACATGGCTCTGGAAGAGTTCATCATTCTTGAAACTCTAGAGTCGTTTAGAGCAGAACAATGCTGTGATCAAAACATCTTATTATTAAATGAATCTTTGATTTGATTTTAATGCAACTTATTAATAATCAGCATTCAGCATTCAGGGGGCTTAATGTATATGTGATTTTGTCACGCAAATGGAGCATTCAGGGGGATTATGTATATGCGGATTTTGTCACACAAATGGAGCACCAAGACTGAAGTGTTGACAGTGGGTTGTGCATTGTTGACGAAAAGCGTGCAGCGCACCAAATTGCATTTGTAAAACAGGACCTACCACAGTCAGGACCGTGAGCGTTTAACTTGTCTCCCTAAGACATCTCTCCTGAAAGCCAACCCAGTTCACACCTGCATCTAATCACATGCGCAAGCACATATGCACACAATCCCCACAGTTCATTGCTGATTGGAGGGTGTGTAGCTGTCAAATTGTATGTCTGTGAAGCTCTCAGCACCTGCTGTGTTTGCCTGGGGTTCACTGGGACAAACTGAGATACAGAGAGCTTACATTAACATAAATAAACATAATGCAAGTATATTAACATTAATTTATCTCTTATGTCTGTGCTTTATTAGCCATCACAGTCATAGTTGTTTAAACTTGGAATTCTGTAAACAAGTTAAAGGTTTGTTCTTCAGGATGTCATAATTTATGTAACAGGTGTCTAGCACACTATTTAAACAACTGTGCAACATTACAACATGCACAATAATCAGTAACTTTAATTTCCTTTTGTTCTCTGGCAGTTTAGAGCTTTAGTATTTACTATATAATTTACTTTAATTTAGGGCCACAGATAGATTTTATTTATTTAAAGTGCCCCTATTATTATTGTTTTTCTCATATATCAGCTTTCATGCAGTGTGTAAAATAGCTGTTTGTGAATGTAAAAGGTCTGCAAAATTTTAAAGATCAAAGTGCACGACAAATAAAGTTTGTATCCTAAAAGAAAGAATCAATTCTGAACTGCTGAAATGAGTCGTCAGCAATTCCAGTCTCAATTCCTGTTACATACCTATATAACAATGTAACAAATTTATATAATACCAGCAGGGGCACATTAAGATAACCAAAGGCCCCTGGGCTACAGCATTATGGTAGGCCCCCTACCCCAGATAAAAAAAAATGTTTTAGCTTCCTGCCAATTATTTATGTAGGTCAATAAATTTATCTTGTCAATAACATTTAACATTTACAACACTGTATGTATGCTGCGTAAAAATGGGCCAAATATAGTTGAATATTCAAAATCACTCTTTGCCAGTAGGTGGCGCTTGTTGAACATCAGAATTATAGCAGCTATGCGCTTATAAACACTACATCAATGTTTCCCAACCCCTTTTTTGCCACGGCACAGTAGTGGTGGAAATTTTGATTCTTTCAAGAGATTCGTTCATTTTCAGTTCGTTCACCAAAATGATTTGTTCAGATTCGTTCACTGATTCGTTCAGTGATCATTTTTTAATATTACATAAATATGCCAGCAGGTGGCGAAAAAGAGTGTTTTATGTGTTATGTCTTAAGTCAACGAACGTATTTACTTACAAAAAAACTGATTTGGCTTTATTAAAATGTGTGCATAATCTCATTAAATAAAATAAGTCTAAATAAGTGGTTCAGATGACCAAAGCACAAGGTTTTCTTGCATGATTAACATTTCAATTGTTTGGTCAGACATTTACACATTCATATCTGGGATTATGGTAAACGTGGAGTTATAAACAAGCGTAGCCTGTGTCTATAACTGCGCTTTGCATCCGCTTTCTGCTGATTGCTGAACGAGACTGACTCACATGCTAAATGACCGACCTACCGGGTACACTGTCATTCATTACCATGAACGAGATGTACCAGTTCGTTCAATTCGTTCACGAACGAGATGTTAGATGTACCAGTTCGTTCAATTCGTTCACGAACGAGATGTTAGATGTACCAGTTCGTTCAATTCGTTCACGAACGAGATCTCTCTCTCTCCTTCAGACTCAAAACAGCGACTCGGTCAGTGAAGGGCGTGTTCGTTCAGTAGATCACACCAATTACATGCTCTTCACAGCCCGATCTAGAATGCTATTTGCTGACGTGACACACATGAGATCTATCTAACAATACTGTAACATTTTTTATTTGTTTTACAGTTTTTAGAGAAGTGCATGACTCAAACGTAATGAAGTCATTTTATTTAAAAGAAGAAAACTGTTCATAAAACAACAACAACAATAATAAAAATAAATAATACAAACACAAACCACCAGTGCTTATACAGTAATCCTTTAACCATCAGCCCGCGTTATTACACTGTTTTCATTACAATGGTAAAGTGTAAATTTCTTTCTTTGCTACAAATATGCCAAACTACACGAGCCGAGCTCTACCTGTTCGCTATAAGTATAGTTCAACAACTGGTTCATTTCGTTCACGTCACGAACGACATGTACCAGTTCGTTCAATTCATTCACGAACGAGATCTCTCCTTCAGACTCAAAAGCATCTTGGTCAGTAAAGGGCGTATTCATTCACTGAATTCAACAAATCACATGCTCCGTCACATCTCATACTTGAACGCTATTGGCTCAAGGTTTTGTCATTCTTTGACAGGATGAAACTGTCCACAGAGCTACGCATGCGCTCGCTGCTAATAGCGCCACGCTGCTGTGGAGGGAGGAATTTCAGTGAACGAGAAATGTCAATGGACAGTCAATATAGTCAATGGACTACTTGAACGAGAACGATTCGTTCACCTAAAAGATTTGTTCAAAAACAACGATTCGTTCACGAACGTAACATCACTACGGCACAGTTTTGATAAGTCAGTCCATTATTTACCCTTGCATTGCAAACAAGCAGATCTCCAAACTGTGGGCGGCATTTACGAGGTTCAGTCACAACCTCTTTTAAATGCTTTTTATTGGTTAAATATTTGTAAAACCCTCATACAGACGTAAATGATGACCAATAGCATTCATTTTATAAAACAAAAATTACGAAATATAGAGACGGCGATGATCTTATTTGTAGCATTTACTATTATATTTTTGGTATTTGATAATTTTCCACAATGGTTGGGAAACACTGCACTACATTATTATAGGCACTGTACGGAAGTAATATGAAAAGAAAATGCCATCGAAACTTTTCTGGCCAAAATGTGAGTTTACAGCTCTATTATATAAATAACATAAATTATACAAGATATTTATTATTCATCAGCAGTAGATCAAAATAATCACTTGGCATTAATGTGGACTATTTGGTGATTGCAAACTGCTCTAAAAGCACGAGCACGTAGAACGCGCAACAGCACCGCGTCTTTACTTTGAAACATTCAGTTGCTGGCATTTAATTCATTAAATCATAGCCCTTTAAAATTAATTATCACATTTAAGCAATATTGCGATTCCTGTTTTTCCATCCCCAGATTTAATACCTGAAATTAAAATTGAGACTTTAAAGCAGCACCGATGGAACAGTGACTGGATCCTTCAGATGACACGCAGATTATATCCACGCGCAAATTACTGAACCCGCGTTCAGCGCAGGGCGGCTCTCTCGCACTGAATGAAATTACAGAAAACTAGTTGTCCAGTCCGGTTCTGTTCACACAGCAGGGCTTTGCCGAAAACGCAGTTGAGAGACCTGAAAATGTACGGCCGTGTGTGTTGGTTTAATGCTGTCACTGCTGCAAACTCCCATATATACAAATAATTATTTGAAAAATATAATTTTCGTGCAGCCAGTAGGCCCCTTCCTAGTGTAGGCCCCTGGGCTTTAGCCCATGGAAGCCGTGCCTTAATGCGCCCCTGAATACCAGGTCTTCATTGGCTGCCCATGAACAACATCTACTTTGCTTGCTCTTCAAAAGGATGGAATTGATACGGTGGAATTGATATGGAAAAACGATGCCATTTTTACTGTTTGTATCACTGTGTATCAAGTGCTGAGAAAGCCTCCGGAACTGAAATTCAGATGGTAACAGGTGCTTTGTTTCCAACACAAGCTGTAAGCAGTAAACCAGTCACAACAGACTGGGCCGTCTGACCAATCAGAGCAGAGTAGGTTCTCGGAAAGGGAAGGATTAGAGAGACTGAATCTTAGAACAAACCGTTTTCAGACTCTTTGAGAAATTAAGTGATGTACAATGCACATGTATAGAAAATTAAAGTGTTTTTTTTTTTTTACCTTGGATGCACGTAAAGCTATTGTAGGAGACCTCCAAAACAAAATGAGGAACCTTTAAAATAGCATAACATAACATAAAATAACATAACCTTTAAAATAGCATAGGGGCACTTTGGTTCAAAATGGAATTTTAATATAAATTATTTAACAGTTATCTGCCATACCATGAGAATAATTGTCGGCTTATCGTAGCTGCAGGAATTTTAATATCAGTGCATCCCTAATTAGAACAAACTGAATTTGGTTCTGATGGTAATTAAATTAAATTAAATTAAAATAAAATGTGCTATTCAAAATGCATAATCACTAGCACCATAATTATTAATGCTATTTAATAGTTCAGGATCAGATAACACTCTTCCAGGAGTAGGACATCAATCTGTCAAATAAATGTGTTCTTTGTTCCCCTTTACAGCAAGTTTGACAGAACTTATCAAAACATTTCCACAATTAGCCCCAATTCTTTTCACAACAATATAATGGAACAATGGTAAAAATCCATTCTGTGCCATTCTCCTCTCTCCCTCTCTCTCTCTCTCTCTCTCTCTCTCTCTCTCTCTCTCTCTCTCTCTCTCTCTCTCTCTCTCTCTCTCTCTCTCTCTCTTCACTCCTTCTTTTCCTCTGATTGTTTTCATAGTCAGTAAATTAATGGTTTTCTAGGTTGTCAGACTCTTATTAATTATAAACTGTACCATTGTGAAAATAAATGCTCGTCCAGACTCAGTCTGAATCTAAACTAACATTCCAGCCCTCAAGACTAAGGGTCCACCGATACTCTTTTGACTAATAATTCCTGTTATGGCAGTATGATTTATTTACTTTCCAGTGTCAGACAGACAAAATGACAAATAAATAATAAACACTGCGAGGAAAGAGACATGCAAGCACGGCACAAGATGGTGGTGAGAAGGTACTAGAAATCCCTCCCGGCTTTGCGTTTGTGTTTTTGGCCGCTTTCAATGTACTGAATAACCCAAAATGAAAACTGAAAGGTCTTCTTTCTTTCATGAGGAAAAAATAAGGTTAGAAAGGAGGGGGTGGTGGGGTAAAAAAAAAATTGTTCAACACACAAAACAAGAGTGCATTTCATTTAGCTGTTAATTACTCTAATGGAGTCCTTTTGTTGGCTGCGGTGATGGCAGCATGTGGGGAAGAGAACGAATAGAAGGGAAGCAGAAGCTTCCATTGTGTTCCATGAGCTCCAGGCTTAGAGAAGCAGGTCTGGTAATTAGTTTAGCCCTCTTTGTTTCACTTCGCACCAGGAGAGGGTCTTTAGTCGAGGAAAAAAGCGCTGCCTTTACGCAGTTCTCATGCCACTGGTGGGGGGAGGCTGCATTGAGCCACTGGTGGTAAAAGCCAAGGTAGTAGCTATGGAATCAGTTCCAAAGCCTTTGAGATAGGTTAGGAGGCAAGAACCTACCACCACCCCTTATGACATGAAGAGGTTCATGAAAGAACTGCCTGAATTAGATGCTGAAAGAGGTGAGGAGCACTGTTTTATATGAACAACGGAAGAGAGGAAGGCCTTCCAGAAACATCGAATGCAATTTATGCGGTGTGCTGAGAGACAGGAATCTGACTGTATGAGTGTAATTTTACTGCAGAGAGTAGGCTATATTTGTTACATAGAGATGTGACCAACGAGAACAGAGAGAGAGAGAGATAGAGAGAGAGAAATTCCTTTACATTACAGAGAATAGGCTCCTTTTGAAACCATAGTAACCATAAAGTACTAACCATAGTAGAACAGCCGCTAGTACAAACATTGACGACCCAATTATCAGTTATGTAGGTATAGGCAGGATTTGACACTCAGAAGTCAATGAACTGTCCCTCAAAATAAGCTTCCCATGAAAGCACAGTTTATATCCTAATAAAAACACATTCTCACACAGAGACACACATTTCATTTGATGAGCTCCTCCTCTGTGTTTCTTCTGAAAAGACCATCTATCCACATTGAGTGGCACTAACCAGCATCTTTTTTTCTTTTCTTGTCTCTTAATCCATGTCAAAGTTCCTCACAGGTTTTCTTCTCAATCACCGCTTGTTCTTTATTGTGGTTCTTGAGAGGTGGTCGTTTACACCTCGCTGAACAAGCTCAATGCCTTTCGCCCCCATGGCTGCCATTTTGTTCGACCCATAGACCTGTGTGAATGAACTCCCTTCTCCTCTTGCCCTGTGAAAGAGAGCACTAAACCTCTCTCGTCTAATCATGGCGCTGCAGTGCGGATGGATGAAACCGAGGCCGTCCCAGTCTTTGTTTGCGTCCCTGACCATCTTGATACGACTGGCATTTTCTGGCACCGTTTAAAGCCCAGAGGCTTTTTAATTTGCTCTCTATTGACTCTCGCTTAATTGGGTTTGTTGGCGGCATCCAGGATTCGCTCCTAAGTTCAGAGATGTTAAACCCATATTGTATTCGCAGACACACACAAAAGTACGTCGCCACCCCAACCGGGCAAAGCCTAAAAGCCCCCTGGGAGAAATGCTAACGGAAAGGAATGGGGAGGAATGGTGATAAAAGAGATGGCGAAAGGGGGAAATTGAGGAGATGTGGGTCTTTGAGGAATTTAAAGCAATTAACTGACTTGCTCAGAAATTGATTTTATGTGTTTTGTTTTTGTGTGGGTTTTTTTCTTGCCCTTGGATGCCTTTTGCTACTTTTGTACGTTTTCACATGCACATTGGGGGTTTTTGTGTACGGTAGGGCATCACAATTATGACAAAAATGTAAATTATTATGTGATTTGTTGAAGAAACATTTCTTTTTATTATCAATAAAATGTTTAATAATTTTGTGTAAACCATGATATGTTTTTCAGGATTCTTTGATGAATTGAAAGTTCAAAAGAACAGCATTTATTTCAAATATAAATCTTTCATAACATTATAGTCTGTACTCTCACTTTTGATCAATTTAATGCATCCTTGCTGAATAAAAGTATTAATTTCTTCTTCTTTTTTTAAAAAAAATATTGTTGACCCCAGACTTTTGAATGGTAGTGTAAATGCCTCTGATTTATCACTGCAGTCATATGCAAAACAGAAAGGTCTGTGATTGGTTATAACTAGTTCAAAAAACACATCCACAGAGTTATGCAGTAATCTGGCAAGTCTGACAAATATAAACCAAATTATTGGTAGTAGCAGTGTCAAACAAAATACATGCATTATTCTCTTCCAATTTGTGTCTTGTTTTGTTTTTTTAATACAGGAACGCAGATGTGAAAGGCCTCTATCTCTGTGAACATGGCTGAAAATGAAGCCACTCTACATGAAGACATTTCAAAGTGAAAATCTGAAGAGAAAAACATGTCTCAATTCTCTAAATATCTTCCTCTTTCCTGCTATCAACACATTTGATGGAGTCAGTTATGACATCTACACTAAAGGGGATGAATTTATATGCCAAAAGCCATGAAGTGTTTCCTTCATCTCTGCGTATGTGTGTGAATGAGATGTGCTCTTTATACTGGCCTTAGCAACTGCAGTAGCTCCTCCACAGCATCAATTTCTCATACACACACACAGCCACACATAGTCCAGAGACAGCAAACCAGTGCTAGATAATTCTGCAAATCCGGCCAATGCAGGCGGTATATTAGGAATCTGATTAAACGATGCTATTCGCATCAGTGCCGCCGTATCAGCTACATGTTCAAAGTGTGTGTGTCTTTCATGCTATGGTGCGTCTGCCTGGATAACACTGTTGGTTTCACATCAGCACAAGAGTAGGAGGAGAACAGTGGATTAGCTCACAAAGCAAGTCTTTTCTATTACTGTCCTTTTTCCCCACAAACTATCTCTCTCACACACCTCTTTCATACACCTTTTTCTCTCTACAAAATGTCACACCTATTTTTCCGCTTGTTGCATTCCTCTTTCTATCTCGTTCTCTCAAGTTCTCTGTTTCTTTGTTTCTTTCTTTCTCTTTCTCTCTCTCTCTCTCTCTCTCTCTCTCTCTCTCTCTCTCTTTCTCTTTCTCTTTCTCTCTTTCTCTCTTTTTCTCTCTCTCTCTCTCTCTCTCTCTCTCTCTGGTCCAGCAATTATGCCCTAAACTCACCTCACCCAGGCGGTAAGGATGAAATTGATTTGCCATTATGCTCAAATTCAGGTACCTCTGCCGGCCCTGCAGTACGGCTGTGGTGGTTGAGAGTAGTTAGCGTGTATACGCCCAGGGGGGTTTTATCAGACTAAGCTAGCACCTTCTCAAATTTAGATAAGGAAAAATCAATAATACAAAAATAAAATGAAACATTATGAAACATGATATTAAATAGTCTTTAAAATGCAAAATTTTGTAAAGTGACACGGTCCACTGTTTAAGTTCAGCAGTGAGGCAGTGTTTCTTTTACCTCCCTTGAGCTCATGTTGACTCCCTCTGAAAGTGGTTTATATATAATATTATTTCAGAATATTTCAGTTTTGTATTGATTATTTTTCAACCCAGGCTCATTGTAAAAATGTGCCTATGGTGATATTTCAAAATTATATTATGTTGCATCATGCAACACTTGTGAGTGATGCTAAAAGCATTTAATCCCAAACAGGTTGGTTGTAATGTAATGTGTCACCATTCCGTTAACAGTTCTTAAAAGAACCTTTTTTGGGAACATTTTAATATTCTAATATAATCTCTAATAATAATCTTTTTCTTTTTCTGGCTTCCATTGACTCCTTGGAGAAAAACGCTCTTGCAGAGACCATAGAATGTCCTGTGAACCATGAAACGGGGGCCTGCCTACAAGTGATAATGTCATAAGTGAAAATTTGTTGGGGTTTTTTAATGGGATTTTGGTTAAAAGGCTGAAATAAGGTTTTCTGAAAAAATATTTTTTAAAGCTGTAACGTGTCTTGAAAAAGGTGGTTGCTAACAAGTGGCTAAATGGGACTACTGAGGCTGTCGAGGAGATTAAATTGTATGTCTGTGAAGCATTTTTCAGTCGGCTTTTTTCAGCCTTGTTATGCTTATAATTTTGCTCTTATAAACTATTTTAGTTTTAGGGAAAATGTTTTTAGATAAAAACTGAAAGAGTTGTTGGAAGCTTAGTGATGGTGACGTTGAATTCATGGGACTGTGGTGTAGTTCGTTTATAACTTACTGTGAAATGTATTGTTAAAGAACTTTTGTGTACGCATGAAAATAACCTGGTTAGTAATAAGCTGGTAATGCTGTTTTTGTTGTTTAACCCTCCTCTGATGAGATCTTGAGGGATCTGTTAGTGTTTGATGTTCTGTTGGGGTTTAAAAGGTTTCTGTTGAGCTGAAGAGAGCCTGTGCTTCAGTCCAGGAGAAGTTTTGGACTAATTTTGGACATGTAATTTTGCTACATGTTGGTTTCATAAGTTTCCGCATAATGTGAACAAACGTTTTAAGTTGACTGAACTAAGTACTCAGTTAGTAAAATCCTCAAGTTTTCTAAGTAATATCTACTATGTGGTAGTGTTTTATCAATTCAAAATGATGAGCTAATTTACTTGCTAAATTTAAGGCAATCAGTTTCCTTAATTTTTTAAGTAAACCTAACAGTTTAATTAAGTTTTCTAAGTAAACAATACTATTACATTTTACAGTGAATTATTAAACACATTATAGATATGCTTATAAATAGAATTAAGCATTTATAGCTGTATTTATAAACTGCTTATTAATGTCTACAATGTTAAACCTTGCTGTAAAAAACGACCAAATTCTGACAGTAACATACTATTTTCCATAAAAACAGTAATATACCATAAAAAAACAATGCATTCTGGGTAATATGTATAGTTTTCGAGAAAATAGGAATATATATCCTACAGGAATATACTGTGAGTTAACAGCGCTCAAAGTCGACACTCAGAGGCTGTGTCCCAAATCACACCCTATACCCTCATTCACTATTCCCTACACTAGTTTACTGATATAGTCCACTTGACAGAGTGAATAAATAGCCAATAGTTTACTGTAAAGTTGAGTTTTGTGGGTCACCATTGTGCTGAAGAGTAGAGCCTGTGCTTCAGTCCAAAAAAAGACCAAGGAACATTGATGATATGCTGAATGTTGCTTTGTTTAACAGACGGCCACTGTGTAGTTGCTGATGCAGTGAGAGTCTTTTTATTTAAGATATTTTTTTAGTGGGCTTAAATGAAATAAATTCATAATAATAACGTGCTTGCATTACTAGCGCATTATAAATACTAGTTTATAAATTTAATGACAGCTGGCCAGTTTAAGGCAGTAGTTTTCTGAAAATAAACTGAGTTTCACTCGAGTTTTAGTTTAGTGTATGGTATTTTTACAGTAATATTCTGTAAAGTAGATTACAGTAAATAACTGTACAATTAACAGTAAATTACTGGCAACAGTGTTGCCAGTATTTTACTGTAAAAATGCCTGGTAAGGTCTAACAGTGTATTAATGCTTTATAAATGATGAATTAACTATTTACTAATGCTTAACTAATGATTCATTGTGTGCAGTTATTATAAAGTGTTACCGAAATATCATTAGGTAACAAAACCGAATGGCCTTGAACAAAAGCAACTGTCATTGAAATCTCGTAACCGAACAAAACTGACCATCATTGAAATCTCATAAAAAAACAAAACCAGCCATCATTGAAATTATATAATCGAACAAAACCGATCGTCATTGAGATCTTGTAACCGAACAAAACTGACCGCCATTAAAATCTAGTAATGAATTGAAATCGACTGTCATTGAAATCTCGTAACCGAACAAAACTGTCCATCACTGAAATTTCATAACAAAATGAAACAGACCACCTTTGAAATATCGTAGAGGAGCAAAACTGACCTACACTTAAAATCTCGTAACCAAGCAAAACAAACCATCACTGAAATCTTGTAACGGAATAAAACCGGCCATCATTGAAATATCATTATGTAACAAAACCGAATGGCCTTGAACTAAACCAACCGTCATTGAAATCTCGTAACCAAACAATACCGACGGTCATTGAAATAACATTAGGTAACAAAACCCAATGGCCTTGAACAAAACCAACTATCAATGAAATCTTGTAAACAAACAAAACCGACCTTCATTGAAATATCATTAGGTAACAAAACCAAATGGCCTTGAACAAAACCAACCGTGATTGAAATCTCGTAACCAAACAAAACAGACTGTTATTGAAATCTCGTAAAGGAACAAAGCCGACCGTTTTTAAAGTCTCGTAATGAAATGAAACCGAATGGCCTTGAACAAAACCAGTCGTCATTGAAATATTGTAACCAAACAATACCAACCGTCACTGAAATATCATTAGGTAACAAAACCGAATGGCCTTGAACAAAACCAACCATCATTGAAATCATGTAACCGAACAAAACCGACCGTCATTGAAATCTCTTAACGGAACAAAGCCGACCGTTATTGAAATATCATTAGGTAACAAAACAGAATGGCCTTGAACAAAACCAACCGTCATTGAAATCTCGTAACCGAACAAAACCGACCATCATTGAAATCTCTTAACGGAACAAAGCCGACCGTTATTGAAATATCATTAGCCTTTAACAAAGCTAAGCGTCATCGAAATCTCGTGACCGAACAAAACCGACCATCATTGAAATATCATTAGGTAACAAAACCGAATGGCCTTGAACAAAACCAACCATCAACAAAATCTCGTAACTGAACAAAACCGAACGTCATTAAAACCGTCATTAAAATCTCATAACCGAACAAAACCGACCATCATTGAAATATCATTAGGTAACAAAACCGCATGGCCTTGAACAAAACCAACCGTCATAGAAATCTCATAACTGAACAAAATCGACCATTATTGAAATATCGTAAAAAAAATTTTTTTTAAAAAAACAATTGAAGTGTTATAATGGAACAAAACCGACTGTCATTGACATCTTGTAACCGAACAAAACTGTCCATCACTGAAATTTCATAACAAAATGAAACAGACCATCTCTGAAATATCGTAGAGGAGCAAAACTGACCGACACTTAAAATCTCATAACCAAACAAAACAGATCATCATTGAAATATTTTAACGGAATAAAACCAGCTGTCATTGAAATGTCATTAGGTAACAAAACCGAATGGCATTCGGTTTTGGAACAAAGGAACAAAGCCGACCGTTATTAAAATCTCGTAATGAAATGAAACCGAATGGCCTTGAACAAAACCAACCGTCATTGAAATCTCAAAACGGAACAAAACCGACCATCATTGAAATCTCGTAAAAAAACAAAACCATCCATCATTGCAATGTTATAAAGGAACAAAACCGGCCATCATTGAGATTTTGTAACGGAACAAAGCCGACTGTCATTTAAATCTCGTAACCGAACAAAACCGACCATCTTTGAAATCTCAACGAAATTGACGGTCATTGAAAACTCGTACACCGAACATAAATGTTCATCACTGAAATCTCATAACCGAACGAAACTGACCATCATTGAAATCTCGAAATTGAACAATACTGACTGACACTGACAAACCTACTGTCATTGAAATCTTATTAAAGAACAAAACCAACCCTCATTGAAATATCAAGTAACAAAACTGAATGACTTGAACAAAACCAACCATCATTGAAATCTTGTAACCGAACAAAACCGACCATCACTGAAATCTTGTGAAAGAACAAAGCAGCCCGTCATTGAAATCTCGTAATTAATGGAAATCGACCGACATTGAAATCTCAAAATTTGACAATACTGACTGACACTGACAAACCTACTGTCATTGAAATCTTATAAAAGAACAAAACCAACCATCATTGAAATCTCGTAAAGGAACAAAGCCGGCCGTTATTAAAATCTCGTAATGAAATGAAATCGAATGGCCTTGAACAATACCAACGGTCACTGAAATCTCGTAACGGAAAAAAACCGGCCATCATTGAAATATTATTAGGTAACAAAACCGAATGGCCTTGAACAAAACCAACCATCATTGAGATCTCGTAACGGAACAAAGCCGACCGTCATTGAAATCTCGTAACCAAACAAAACCGACCATCTTTGAAATCTCATAACATAACGAAACTGACGGTCATTGAAAATTCATAACCGAACATAAATGTTCATTATTGAAATCTCATAACCGAACGAAACTGACCGTCATTCAAAACTCATAACTCTGCAAAACTGTCCATCATTGAGATCTTGTAACAAAACAAAACAGACCGTCATTGAAATCTCGTAATGAAATGAAACCAACTGTCATTGAAATCTCGAAATTAAACAATACTGACTGACACTGACAAACCTACTGTCATTGAAATCTTATAAAAGAACAAAACCAACCCTCATTGAACTATCATTAAGTAACAAAACCGAATGGCTTGACCAAAACCAACCATCATTGAAATCTTGTAACCGAACAAAACCAATTGTCATTGAAATCTCATAACCGAAGAAAAACCGACCATCATTGAAATCTCGTAAAAAATCAAAACCAACCATCATTGAAATGTTATAATGGAACAAAACCGACCATCATTGAGATCTTATAATGAATTGAAATCTACCGACATTGAAATCTCGAAATTGAACAATACTGACTGACAATGACAAACCTACTGTCATTGAAATCTTATGAAAGAACAAAACCAACCTTCATTGAACTATCATTAAGTAACAAAACCGAATGGCTTGACCAAAACCAACCATCATTGAAATCTTGTAACCGAACAAAACCAATTGTCATTGAAATCTCATAACCGAACAAAACCGACCATCATTGAAATCTCATAAAAAAACAAAACCAACCATCATTGAAATGTTATAATGGAACAAAACCGACCATCATTGAGATCTCATAATGAATTGAAATCTACCGACATTGAAATCTCGAAATTGAACAATACAGACTGACACTGACAAACCAACTGTCATTGAAATCTTGTAAAGGAACAAAGCCGACCATTATTAAAATCTCGTAATGAAATTAAACCGAATGGCCTTGAACAAAACCAACCGTCATTGAAATCTTGTAATGGTATAAAACCGCCATGATTGAAATCTCTAAACTTAACAATATCAACTAATACTGACAAACCTATTGTCACTGAAATCTCATAAAGGAGCAAAACTGGCCATCACTGAAATCTCACTAGAAAACAAAACTGAATGTCCCCTATTCTTGTGGTGCTCCATCTGTTCCTGAAAGAAAATAGAGATAACCAGTGTTATACTAGCATAATGATGCAGACATAACACAAATAATGGAAACACTAATCACTGTTATGGTGACTTCAAATTAAACAAACCCCTGTTAATTCTCAGTAACAACTTCTGTAGTCATCTAATAGAAATAAAGTCAATCTAGTTAGTAATAAGTGAAGCTGGTAATGTTGTTTGTGGTGTTGTGCCAGATGTGGGCTGACACAATGTTGCAATCTGGGTGGGAATTAGAAATCTGCTCATTCTGTAACTCATTCCGTGAATGTGTGTATATATGTGTGTTCACACGTAACCCCTCACCCAGGTCCTACTTGCCCCACTCTGTGCGGGTCTCGAACCCGGGTCCCGCGTCTGACGTGGGAGTCAGACGCTCTAACAAGGAGGCTTACTTCTTTATGTTTAGCCTCCTTTATGAATTTTACATGTAATGGTATGTTTGTCTTCATGCCTAAATATTGTATCAATATATAGCCATACAAACTGTACTGAATAAAGGGTTAAAATAAACCTCAGAAAATAAGTAAAATTACCGGTCTAAAAATCTACTCAAGCAAAAGTAAAAAGTAGTTAATTAAAAATTTACTCAGAGTAAAAGTTACTGAGTTACTTTTTTTTAACAGCGGGGGTGGGGGACTCTCTCATGTAGGAGATTTTCACGATATGATGACCATCTCAGAAAACATCAGAGTTTCACAGCATCACGGTATTAAACAATTATTAAATTATTAAAGTATTATTAAATTATGGTTATTATTATCATCAGTTAAAATGGCCGTTAAATTAATGAAAACAGTTTTTTTTTGTTTAACAAATGCTTTATTATAACAAACCATTTGTTTGTTTTGTTTATTAAAATGTCAATAAAACATGCCTAATCAACTAAATTCAATAAATGATTATGAATTAGATTAACAACTTATTTTTATCATTAATTTATTAAAATATTTAAGAATAATAGAGTCCTATGATTTTTTTCTTTTTATGATTTAATACAAAATACACTTTTGGCAAAGTGCTGCAAAACAGAGATTTACTACATTAAACCATGAATTAAAAATATATATTCTTAAATTATGTATTATTATTATTGTTGTTATTATTTTGACAAGTACATTCTATTGTAGGCCTACAATAGTAATATATTTCATATATAGTCATAATTTCTTCTAGGTAAACCAAACTTTTATTTTTTATTTTATTTTTTATTTTATTTATTTATTTTGTTGTAGTGAAGACCTGTTTCAGAGTGTATTTGACAATGGTTTTTATTCAAATAAAATAATGAAAATGCTCATTAAGGGTTCTCTCAGATCAGCTCTGGAAATGTTCATGTGTTCATGTCCAAGTATGGTTTGTGAGACGTTAAAACACCATGAGCATCACACATACTTGAGTATGTAGTAGACGAAACGGCGCTGCTCATTCACACAGAGACAGAACAGGCAGATCATATATTTATTTTGCACTTTAATATTCACAGACCATGTCGCGATTTGATTTATTGTACAACTCTACTTTCGATTTATTCATTCATCAGTTTGCATGTTTTACGTGACATCTGCGTTATACTGTAAATTCAATTTTCATGACTGCATATAAACATACCTTTATCTGCATGTTCTGTGTGTTTCCTCCTTTTGCAGCCACTTTGCATCCACATTTTTTAGCAAATTGGATATCCTCCAGGACAACCACACGTTATTTTTTTTTCTATATCCAAAGTATTTCCATACTAGCCAGGGGTTCACGATGGCGTTTCGCTTTCAGGTGGGTCTGCATCACTGGCGTCTGTCTTGTCCATCTCCATCTTTTTGTGATTTTTGCGCGTTTGTTCTCCCGCCCTTCAATTCAGTGCAGTAGTTTCTGGAGCGCGATTTTCCCCATTTGTATTATTTATTTATTTATTTTTACTCAGTAATGGATATGGTTTAAAATGTAGCGAAGTACAATACTTCAAACAAAACATACTTAAGTAAAAGTAAAATTACAGATTTTTAAAACTACTTAAAAAAGTAGAAGTAGACAGAAGAAAAACTACTCAATTACAGTAACGCGAGTAAATATAATTCGTTACTTTCCACCTCTGAATTATGAGATTACAACGACAGCCGGTTTTGTTCAGTTACGAGTTTTAAATGATGGTCGGTTTTGTTTGGTTACAAGATTTCAATGAGAGTCAGTTTTGTTCAGTTGTGAGATTTCAAAGACTGTCAGTTTCGTTTCGCTACGAGATTTCAATGATGGTCGGTTTTATTCCATTACGAGATTTCAGTGTCAGTAGGTTTTATTCTGTTTTACTCTGTACGCAATTGGATAGTCCTTCAACCAATCAGACCAACGATCCGGGTGACGCACTTTGCAGAGCGGTCGGTAGTAAGGCTGACACATCCTTCTTTTGTAGGAATTGTTCCAGGACAAGTTTCTGTTCCGTTTTCAAAGAAAACTTGCCTTTGAAATCTTTTAAAACAGCAGCGACAGCGGCATTAACGGGTTGCTGCGCTTCGATGGCCGCCATGTTGAATGTAAACAAAAAGCTGCTTGCCGTCGCTTCTCTATCGTCATCGTGTTAAACCCGCCAATAGCGCGCCAGGTGGATAAGCCAGTTTGTGGTTGGTCCCCGCAGATTTGTAACGGAAGCAGGATAGAAAAATTTACAGGTTTCCAGTCTGAGCTGCAGGGCGAAATCAAATCGCCTGCAGATCGTGCTTGGTTTACCTGCAGTCTAGGTATTTTTGTCTTCATGCCTAAATATTGTATCAATATATAGCCATACATGGTCAATGCATATATTGCAGTGCATTGAAAAATATAAGCACTGCAAAGCAGGGTTAAGCAGGGTTGAGCTAAGCAGGGTTGAGCCCGGTTTTTATCTGGATGGGAGACCTCTTGGGAGACTGGGTAGCTGCTGGAAGAGGTGTTAGAGAGGCCAACAGGTCTGATCAACCTGCGGTCTGAGTGGGTCCTAATGCCCCAGTACAGTTGCAATAAGCTGTACTGTATAAAGGGTAACCCTGGTGTAAAATAGTGCCTACAGCACATCACATATCACCCAAGGCCCCAGTACAGTCGCCATAAACTGTATTGAATAAAGGGTTAAAATAAACCTCAGAAAATAAGGGGTGTAACCCTGGGGCAAAAATAATCCCTAACATCACATACCATACAGGTAGTTAGTTAGTTTCACATCACAAATGATATAGTACTTTATTTAGTTCTTACAACTTACATAGAAGCACTCTATTTTTTTTTTTTTGTTGTTGTTACTATTTTTAATGTTTTTGAAAGAAGTCTCTTTTGCTCATCAAGCCTGCATTTATTTGATCAAATATACAGAAAGAAAGTAATATTGTGAAATATTATTAATAAAAATAATGGTTTTCTGTTAATATACTTTAAAATATAATTATTTCTGTGATGCATAGCTGAATTTTCATCAGACATTAATGTGCCTTGAAACTGTGATTGCTTGGTTCAGTCATTACACAGCATTAAAAATATTACAATCAATTATACTGTGTACACAATAGCACATCTGTCAGTGAGTTTTCCAGGTGTTCCAGCTAGCAACAAAAGACACATAACCTTAATAATTTAGATGCATCTTGTCTCCACAAGCTTAATAAATACTAAGGGTGTAATCAAGTGTAATTTCAGTGTCAGTCGGTTTTGCTTAATTATGAGATTACAACGACAGCCTGTTTTGTTCAGTTACTAGATGTAAATGATGGTCGGTTTTGTTTGGTTACGAGATTTCAATGAGAGTTGGTTTTGTTCGGTTTCAAGATTTTTTTTGTTGACGGTTGGGGTTTTTTCAGTTATGAGATTTCAATGATGGTCCGCTTTGTTCCTTTACGAGATTTCAGTGATGCTTGGTTTTATTCGCTTATGAGATTTCAATGATGGACAATTTTGTTCCGTTACAAGATTTCAAAGACAATCGGCTTTGTTCAGTTTCGAGATTTCAATGATGGTCGGTTTTATTTGGTTATGAGATTTTAATGACAGTTTGTTTTGTTCTGTTACGAGATTTCAATGATAGACAGTTTTATTCGATTACCAGATTTCATTGATAGTCCGTTTTGTTTGGTTACGAGATTTCAGTGACGATCGGTTTTGTTCCATTGTAAGATTTCATTGATTGTTGGCTTGGTTTCGTTATGGGTTTTCAATAACGGTCGGTTTTGTTAGAATATGAGATTTCAATGTCGGTCGGTTTTGTTCGGTTACGAGATTTCAATGACGGATGGTTTTCAGTGTCAGTCGGTTTCGTTCAATTACGAGATTTTATTGTCGGTCGGTTTTGTTCCATTATAAGATTTCAATGATGGTTGGGTTTATTCGGTTATGAGATTTCAAAGACTGTCAGTTTTGTTTCACTATGAGATTCCAATGATAGTCAGCTGTCACAATTTTTAAGTTACCATTATGGTGGTCAGTGTTTTTCTCTGGCAGCTTTAGCTCTTTGTTATAGCAAGAACAGCAAAGGTAAATGTGATCAAATACGTTGGCTGCTTGTTGCTATTAAAGATATAAAAAAAAAATTGCAATATGTTATGAATTAATCTTATGAAGCGTATGAATTTCAATAACGGTAACGTGCTTCATGCAGTGCATCAAAACTCATCAGTGGCTCCCAGAATGCATTGTGGAATGAAGCATGTCACCGTTGTTGAGATTCATATGCTGATTCTTGGTGTTTGAGTGTGTCTTTGGTGTTTTTTTAATTATACAGCTTTTCTTATTAAAGCTTTGTTGGACCTCATACTGCAGAGACTTTACTATAACCATTAATGTTAAGTTAGTAACGTGTGACGGTCTAGATGAGATCAGCTGATCAGAGCTTATAGTTTATAGCAGGCAGAGAAAAACTAGCATCTAAACATCAAGAGTCAAACTGCCCAAATAATGCAAATACTGACCACCATAATGGTGACATCAAACCAAATTGTTATTTTCAATAAAACATCAACATCTAAACCCTGTTAATCTCAAGAAGACCTTTTGTACACATATGACAGATATAAAGTCAGTCTGGTTTGTAATAGTTTTGTACTATGCTGGTACCCAGCATGCATTGCAGGATGGCACCATTGTTGAGATACATGTGCTGATTGTTGATGTCTGTGTGTGTCATCATGGTTTAGCTTTCTGCGCTCATGTTAAAATCTTTTTACTGATTGCTGCTGTACTGCTGGTTTTCATACTGCAATAACACAGGGTTTGTTAAGTAAATGTATTAATGGCACCACACAATTTTTAAATTCAAATGGCATTATTGTATCAGGCTGCTTAATGATGAGTATAAAACCATCAACAGGCAAATCATCATCATCACTTGATCTCCTTTTACTTTGGCTTTTTTTTGCTACAGCAAAAGTGTTTAACAAACACACTGTCACAACAGCCAAAAATCAAAAGCTATAATATGTAAGGAGGAGAAGTGTCTGGTCATTGAACGAAGCGTGAGCACGTAAGTGTTTTTGTGAATACTCAGTTCTGTTGTGTTGCTTAGTTTTGTAGTGATTTTTACTCAATTCACCGATGACGTAGTGATTTTTAGATCACGTGCCACTTAAGGTGTGGTTATGAGTGTATCAGATGACCCCTCCCCCCTTTTGATACAGGGCACCAGCTAAGATCAAATCAAATCACCTTTATTTATATAGCGCTTTTTACAATGGCAGTTGTTTCAAAGCAGCTTCACAGTGGTAACAGGAAAATAATGCAACGGAATTTGATTCGTCTGGTGAAAACAGTGATGTCATCCAGCTCATTTCAATTATCATATAGTGTCAATGCGGGCAGATCAGTAATATAGCTGAAATTTAAGTGTCCCCAACTGAGCAAGCCAAAAGCCAAAGGCAACGGTGGCAAGGAACCAAAACTCCTTCAGGGCCAGAATGGAGAAAAAAAACCTTGGGAGAAACCAGGCTCAGTCGGGGTGCCAGTTCTCCTCTGGCCGACGAACAAATAGTGTATGATTATGATTCTGGCAACATTACAGGTCAGAAATCATATTAGATCAATAGATATTCGTAGGATTATTTGAAAGATTGGAGTCGTCACGCCGGGGACGGGTTTAATGAGGATGTCGTGTCGATGCGGCATTTACAGGGGGGAGTTTAACTGACACGGTCTCTACAGACACTTCAGGGATGCGGTCGTCATGTCCAGGCTAAGGTCCACCATCTGGTCCGGATAATGCCCGGATCCGGCCGACTGCAGTAAACCTCGGGATAAACAGAGAAACTAACATTAGCGTAGATGCCATTCTTCTTATGATGTAATGAGTACATCAGGTGTTATGGGAAGTGTTCCCGGTTCCGGCTGACCTAGTTAATAGGAAAAGGATCGACCGCCTGCAGTTGATTTTGATATTCTAGGTATTATCAACTGGCCAGAATTTTGAGACCGCAATAGACGTGATGGAGTATAATGCGTTAAGAGCTCGCTCAAGTACTGGGGAGCTAAACCATTTAGTGCTTTGTAAGTAATCAGCAAGATTTTAAAATGTATACGATGTTTAATAGGGAGCCAATGCAGTGTTGCTAGAACCGGGCTAATATGGTCATACTTCCTGGTTCTAGTAAGAACTCTAGCTGCTGCGTTTTGGACAAGCTGCAGTTTATTTATTAAGCGAGCAGGGCAACCACCCAGTAGAGCATTACAATAATCTAGCCTTGAGGTCATGAACGCATGAACTAACTGTTCAGCATTTTGCATTGAAAGCATGTGCCGTAATTTAGATATATTTTATATATTAAGATGGTAGAATGCAGTTTTACAGATGCTAGAAACGTGGCTTTCAAATGAGAGATTGGTATCAAAGAGCACACCCAGGTTCCTAACTGACGACGAGGACTTGACAGAGCAGCCATCGAGTGTTAGACAGTATTCTAGGTTACTACTTGTGGAGTTTTTTTGTCCAATGATTAAAAATTCAGTTTTTTCTGAATTAAGATGCAGGAAATTACTAGTCATCCAATTTTTTATATCAGCTATGCATTCCGTTACTCTTGTGAATTGGTAAGTTTCGTCAGGGCGTGAAGAAATATAGAGCTGAGTACCGTCAGCATAACAATGAAAACTAACGCCATGCTTCCTAATAATATCTCCCAGTGGTAGCATGTACAGGGTGAAAAGCAACGGTCCTAGCACTGAGCCCTGTGGTACTCCGTACTGAATTTGTGTTCGGTGTGACATCTCTTCATTTACTGCTACAAACTGATAACGGTCAGATAAGTATGATTTAAACCATGCCAATGAAATTCCACTAATGCCAACATAATTTTCGAGTCTATTCAAAAGAATGTTGTGGTCGATAGTGTCGAATGCAGCGCTAAGATCGAGTAACACTAACAGAGAGATACAACCACGACCGGATGATAAGAGTAAATCATTTGTAACTCTAATGAGAGCAGTTTCAGTACTATGATACGGTCTAAATTCTGACTGGAAATCCTCACAGATACCATTTCTTTCTAAAAAGGAGCATAATTGTGAGGACACTGCCTTTTCTAGTATTTTTGACAGAAAGGGTAGATTTGAGATTGGCCTGTAATTGACTAATTTTGTGGGATCAAGTTGCGGTTTTTTAATAAGTGGTTTAATAATAGCCAACTTAAAAGTTTTCGGTACATATCCTAATGTCAAGGATGAATTAATGATATTAAGAAAAGGATCTATGACCTCTGGAAGCATCTCTTTTAGTAGTTTAGTCGGTATGAGGTCGAGCATACATGTTGTTGATTTTGATGATTTAACGAGTTTAGCCAATTCTTCTTCTCCTATAGCAGTGAATGAATGTAATTTTTCCTCAGTGACACTACAATGCACTGTCTGATGTGATACTGTAGTAGACGGGTGCATGGTTATAATTTTTTTCCTAATATTATCAATCTTACAAGTAAAGAAGTTCATAAAGTCATTACTGCTGTGCTGTTTACAAACATCAGAAGGTGAAGCTTTATCTTTGGTTAATTTAGCCACTGTATCGAATAAATACCTAGGGTTGTGTTTGTTTTCTTCTAAGAGAGTTGAGAAATAAGCAGATCTAGCAGTTTTTGCCTTTCTGTATGCAATCATGCTCTCTTTCCACAAACTGCGAAAAACTTCTAGTTTTGTTTTCTTCCAGCTGCGCTCCATTTTTCTGGCTGCTGTTTTAAGGGCCCAGGTGTGCTCGTTGTACCACGGCGTTGGACTATTTTCTTTAATCTTCTTTAAGCGCCAGGGAGCAATTGTGTCTAAAGTGCTGGAAAAGAGAGAGTCAATAGTTTCTGTTGCAACATCGAGTTCCTCTAGGCTATCTGGGATGCTGAGGAGATGAAACTGATGAGGAAGATTATTTACAAAGCAATCTTTAGTCGCAGCAGTGATAGTCCTGCCATATTTGAAGCGAGGGGACGGCTTTGCAGCCTTTGCTAAATTAAGTGTACATGATACTAGGTAATGATCTGAGATGTCATCGCTCTGCTGCAGAATTTCAATGGTATCAACATTTATTCCATGTGACAGTATTAGGTCTAACGTATGATTACGGCGATGAGTGGGTCCTGACACATGTTGCCTTACTCCAATAGAGTTTAGAATGTCTCTAAATGCCAATCCCAATGCGTCTTTTTCATTGTCTACATGGATATCAAAATCACCAACAATTAGGACTTTATCTGCAGCCAGTACTAACTCTGATAGAAAATCAGCAAATTCTCTGGTAAAGTCTGTATGGTGCCCTGGTGGCCTGTATACAGTAGCCAGCACAAATGTCAAACGGGATTTATCAATTTCATTACATAACGTTACATAAAGCACCAAAACTTCAAAGGAATTATATTTGAAACTAGACTTCTGAGTAATACCGAAGATATTATTATAAATTACAGCAACTTTAGTATTCTTTTTCTAAGAATACTATCTTAACAATATAAGAACACTCCCAAAAGAGCTGTTCAATAATTCAGAATTAATGCAAACTAGAGGGAGTTGGTCAGCTGATTTATCTGAAGGATTTGTGAGTCTGGACAACTAGTAGAGTCTTTGATCATCAACACAATGAAGACACAGTGTAATAAAATGAATGAAATTTATTTACAATAGATATGCAAGAGTAAACACTTCAACGATTAATAACGCTAGTAATGAATATGCACTTCTAAAGGATAGTAAACTAATAACCAAAAAGAAAAGTACTGAATGAAACAATAAAACCAATAAATGACACAGAATGGATAAATGCAATATTGTTGAACAGAATGTAGCAATGGAAGAGAATTGTATGGTAATGCTTCTTATGGAAACCACCTAATGGTTCTGGCAAATGGTGATAAATAAATACTTATTTATCATTAAACAAATAATAAACCTATTATTTGTAACAAGCTGACCTCAAGTAACTTATCTAAGCAGGTTAGAAAACATATGCTGCATGTATAAACTAATGCCAAGGTCTCTAGAAAGAGGTTTGGTAAGTTTATATTTACGTTCCACACGGTCGGGTGATCGGTCCGGCAGTAGAGACGTCTTCCACTGGTTATGCAGGTAGCGTGCAGTGGGAAGAGCACAGAGTTGCGATCCAGTAGTCGTTGCCACGCTGGGCTGGAGGATGCGGAACTTTCGTTGCGCCAAGAGGGTCCTTAAAAGGTGGACCAGGCAGCTGGGTCAGTCGGATCTTCACAGGGTCCGTTGCAGGCTGGCTGCATCACTGAGGAGCCATGTGGGACAAGCAATGTCTGCCGATGCAGAGGTCCTTGGTGGACTGGGCTGTGCTGCTCTAGGAGTCGTAAAGTTCAGATAAGGTCTCTCAATGAGAGATCTCTTTTGCAGCTAGAGTGCAGCCAAAAGCAATATAAAAGGTTTTGCTCGCAAAAGCTTAACCTCAACTGTCTTGTAGTCTCTTTCCTCGTCAGGTCAGAAACTCAGGACGTTGTGTGTCTGTTAGTGTCTCCTTCCCCGTCGAGTTGGAAACGCAGAACAAGGGTGTGTCTACCCGGGGCACATATTTATCCCTTTCTGATGAGGAGGAGATTGAAATCCGACGCCTTTCCGATCCTGGAGTGTGATTGGCCACTGGTGTCCGAAGTAGCCACGATGTTGCCCACCCTAGTGTGGAACTCATTTGCATAGCATAAAGTGGCATGTTAAAACAGTGTCTTTAATGTTTTACCCATGTATTATTTCTTTACCAAACCTCTTTTAAAATATAAAAGGCATCGTATGGAACAGATAGAGACCAAACATGATAAGAAACGGTTAAGTCATCGTCCACGCATTCGTTTATCTGTTAATGGATCTGTCCCGTGGACTGTTGTGTTTACAGTCAATAACCACTAACATAAACCAAACTCAGGGCAGCAGAGAGAAAATGGCGCAAATCAAACAACCCGTCTGACCTAAGTATCAATCTCTGCTCTCATCCTTCTCGGATGAAGTCCATGCGGCTAAATCTTAATATTTCCAAAAACAAAATCAACAGCACTTCAAACACACGCACACTTTTCAGAACATTCAACTCTCTCCTCTGTCCCCCTCCACCACCTCCCACCACCTCTCTATCTGCAGACGATTTTGCCCATTTCTTCACTGATAAAACAACAACCATCAGCAGTCAGTTATCACCTCCACACACACAGGATTTTTAGATTTTCCACATCCACAGCTGGAAATCTTCTCTCCTCCTTCTCTACACTCACTGAGGCAGAAGTATCTAAACTTCTCCTCTCCAGCCATCCTACCACCTGCCCTCTAGATCCCATCCCCTCACACCTCCTACAAGCCATCTCTCCTACACTCCTACCAGCACTCACACACATCATCAACACATCTCTCTGCACTGGCATTTTCCCTAACACATTCAAGCAGGCTAGGGTAACCCCATTACTTAAAAAACCCACATTAAACACGTCATTTGTAGATAGCTACAGACCTGTTTCTCTCCTACCATTCATAGCGAAAACACTTGAACGAGTTGTTTTCAACCAGGTTTCATCTTTCCTCTAACAGTATAACCAGCTGGATGTCAACCAATCAGGTTTGAAAAGGGGCCACTCAACAGAGACTGCATTACTGTTGGTCACTGAAGCCCTGCGGATCGCGAAAGCTGATTCCAAATCATCAGTCCTCATCCTCCTTGATCTATCTGCTGTCTTTGACACTGTGAATCATCAGATTCTTCTTTCCACCCTCTCATCACTGGGCATCACAGAGATTCCACTATCCTATCTCACAGGTAGGTCTTTCAAGGTATCCAAAGCACAACAACTGAGCACAGGGGTTCCTCAGGGCTCAGTGCTTGGACCTGTCCTCTTCTCCATTTACACTACATCACTGGGACCCATCATACAGGCACATGGCTTCTCATACCATTGCTATGCTGATGACACACAACTCTACCTCTCATTTCAACCAGATGATCCCACAATAGCTGCACGAATCTCAAGCTGTCTGGTGGACATCTCGGCATGGATGAAAGAACATCACCTGCAGCTCAACCTGGCAAAGACTGAGCTTCTTGTCTTCCCTAATCCGACTCTACAGCACGATTTCACCCTCCAGCTAGGTTCATCTTTGATTACTTTTTTGATTATTTAGGAGTAACCTTTGATGACCAGCTGTCCTTCAAAGACCACATTTCAAAGACAGCTCGGTCATGCAGGTTTGCACTGCACAACATCAGGAAGATCAGACCATTCCTAACAGAGCATGCAACACAGCTTCTCGTCCAGGCCCTGGTCATTTCTAGGCTTGACTACTACAATGCACTTCTGGCTGGACTTCCATCATGTGCAATCAAAACGCTTCAAATGATTCAGAACGCAGCAGCACGTCTTGTCTTCAACGTGCCCAAAAGGGCCCACGTCACACCTCTCTTCATCTCTCTGCACTGGCTACCACTCGCTGCTCCCATCAAGTTCAAGGCGTTGACACTTGCTTACAGATCCACCACAAGCTCAGCACCCGCATACTTCAGCTCACTTCTACGAGTCTACATCCCCACTATAAGCCTTCGCTCAGCAAAGGAGCTCAGAAAACGCCTTTGTGATTTCTATTGGTGGCCAGGGATGGATGTTTAGGTTCATGATGCTATCTGTTCCTGCCATATGCGTCATCTCAATGACAAAACTCTCAAGTAACATCCTGCCCCTCTTACTCACACTGTCACTACGGATTCTGTGGTTTTGTTTCTGTCACCAGTCTTCAGCCGCCATGGAAATCCATTAAAGTTACTGATAACGGTGTTCAGTTTACATCTGCTGCTTTCGCTGCTTTTCTGGAAGGAAGGAATGAATAATGATAATAATTAGGGATGTCACAATACCAAAATTCCAGTAGTCGGTACCAATACCATAAAAATTTTACGGTTCTCTGTACCAATTTCGGTACACAGCAAAATGTTTTTTTATTTTATTTAACTATTTGAAAAAAAAAAAAAAAAAAAATTAATTCAATGAGTTTATTATTTATGATGATAATTATAAGTAAATGATACATATAAACATTTAAAGACTACATGCTGTTGAAAAGTAAACATTGTTTATAAATAAGATCAAGTGAAAAATAAGCAACTGAGCAACCCTCTAGGCACACCTAATAATAATAATTATTATTATTAGTAGTAGTAGTAGTAGTAGTAGTATTATTATTACATAGAGACGTAGCTAAATCTACTGTACAACAGTAGCCTAATAGTAGAGAAAATGGGCTGACAATTGCTCACCCAGTTCTTTGAAAAGTATATGGTATATGTTTATTCGCGGAGCTTCCATTGCTGTATGTTAGCGCTAGTTGCGCTGCCAACCACTACCTGATAGTCTATTCAATAGGTTACGTTTTTCACCACTGAAAATGAAAAGAATGTAATTTTGGCTTTTGTAAATGTGACTTAGCCTATATAATGCATTTAACGTCAAATAATCTACAAAAAAGTAGCCACTTAAAGGTTTCTATTGATAGATATATTTCAGTCTTTTTTCAGTCAGTATTTTCAGTCTTATGTCAGTCTGTGCGTCAAGTATTCACTGTGTTTTGGTTCATTTTTGTGCACTTGAGCCAGAAAGATGTTCAAGGATACGGAGACCGAAAAGCGCATCCTGTTGTTTTCTTTATTTTTCAAAGGCATGACATTTTGTAGTCATTTTTAATGTACACAAATAAAAAAATAGACACTTTACCGTTTTGAAAGATGTACTCTTCTGTATGACCTTAAATAACAGAGCATTAAGTTGTTTCCACTGCTGAGAGAAAAATCCAAGTGATCGCCCCGGCACCTCACGCACATAATATGTCAGTTCTAGCACTGACAATTTGACATCGCAGCCTGTTCAATGTCAAAATAAAATACAGTCAACCAAACATATACACATTTCTGCAGGCTTTATGTTCACAGCTGCTGAGCGCGAATTCCAGCACGACGCTTTAGTTACCGGCTATAAAGTGCAAGCTAAGATGTGTAGCTAAACTAAACAGCTGTGTTACAATATAAGTTTTAAAACAACCAGGCAATTCTCATGATTGGGCATGGGACACAAGCTCAAGTTTGATCACCCTGTAGCTGGCCACCTTTGATGAGGGTGTCTAGTTTTGAAAGGCCGAAACACCCCCTGATTCAAAGGTACACTACTGATGATGTGTCCCGAAATTTACATCTTTCCCACGTCTGAGATACATCTCTCACGCCACTCTCAACATCAAGGCAAACCTCATGTGCATACCATCCATTGGCACAATGGACAGTTTAACATCACGTCCTGTGTTTCATGATTCTGAGTACCTGGACTTGTCCAGTGACTGCTGTGAAAGGACAGCTGGCAACATAGGAAAGTCTATGTGACAGCTTGGAGAGACAGCTGACTGGAGGGAATAGTCCCCACTGGGGCTGTCATGGGCTAGCTACCCATGGTGGCAGTCTCCGACGCTGTTTCAGTTTGTTGGAGACACCCGCCAAATGCTGCAGAAAGTGAACAAAGGAACATACCCCTAGAGCCTGCGAGAGCGGGGGCGCAAGATGGCTCGATGACTGACAGCATGGCTACAGACCCAGGAACGGACATGACTACGAGCAAGAACACGGCATATGAGACAACCACAGCAGCAGCAGGACACGCACTTCAAGTGTGCACCTGTGGCTGGGCGAAAATAACATCATACAGGGGGTTGAGGACCCACCAAGGAAAGAGAGGGTGCTTGAGAGAACAGAGACAAGGGCCTCACATTGACCAGTACTTATTACGAAGCAACCAGTCAAATCAGTCGATTGAAGCACAGCGACGGGACAAAAACTAAAGTTCGCAGAGCATCAGCACCCCTGTCACTGAGGAGGATAATAAGAGCACAGAAATGCCGGTGGAGGAACCCACCCAACCACAGAGACCTCCCAAAGAGGAAAAGATCAAAGGGCACAGACCGAGTGTGAAGTGGCCCAAAGCTGTTGAAAAGAGAGAGTGGGAAATAGTCAACAACGACCTGACAAAAATCCTGGAGCAACAAGTGGGCACAGCAGAGAAAAAGCTGGAAAGGATGGGCAACATCATCTACCACTACGGAGAAGAGCGCTTTGGAGTGAACACAAGGAGAAGCGACAAAGCAAAACCAGCAACAGCCATATCAAGGAGGCAGCAAGAGATCAAAAGGGTGGTCAGAGAGAAGGCAGCTGAGAAAGCAGTGGAAGAAGGCCTCTGATGCAGAGAGAGATGGTCTCATGCTACTCCAGGGGGACATCAAGTGTCGGTTGGCAACCTTGCGAAGAGCAGAGAACCTGAGGAAACTTCGCAAGAAGAAGGAACACACAAGAACACGATTCTACAAAAACCCCTTCAAGTTCGTCAAAGACCATAGAATTCCAAAGCAGGAACTGGAAGAACATCTGGAAAAGGTCCACCATGACACGAAAAGGCACAAACAGATAGTTATCCCACATGACATCCCACCTATTCAACCTCCTGGATTCAACCTGGAGGCTGGCCCTCCAAAATGGAAGTAGAGAGTACAGTACGGCGCGCAAGATCAGCGTCAGCCCCTGGGCCAAATGGAGTACCGCATAAGCTCTACAAGAACGCACCAGATGTTCTACGCTGTCTTTGGAGGCTCATGAGGATAGTGTGGCAGAAGGGAATAATACCTAAGGTGTGGCGAAGGGCTGGAGGGGTGCTAATTCCCAAGGAGAAGGATGCGACAGACATAAGTCAATTCCGGCCAATCTGCCTTTTCAACGTTGAGGGAAAAATCTTTTTCAGCGTGATAGCACAGAGGTTGTCCACCTACCTGGAGAAGAACAAGTTCATTGATACATCCGTACAGGCTGGCATTCCTCGGTTTTCTGGTTGCTTGGAGCATACCAGTATGATCTGGCACCACATCCAAGCGGCGAAGAAAGACAAAAGAGACATCCATGTAATTTTACTTGACCTGGCCAATGCCTTTGGATCAGTTCCCCATAACCTCCTCTGGGAATCCTTCAACTTCTTCCATGTTCCATCATCCGTCACTAGTCTAGTAAAAGCCTACTTCGAAGACCTGCAACTGTGCTTCACAACAGCCGACTTTACAACATCATGGCAGTGCGTAGAAGTAGGCATCATGGCAGGCTGTACAATCTCACCCCTGGCCTTCACAATGGCCATGGAAGTCATCATCAGGGCCTCAAGATGGGTGGTGGGGGGTGAGTGAACTAAGAACGGGATCCGCCTTCCACCCATCCGAGCATACATGGATGACATGACCACTCTGACCACTAATGCAGCATGCACCAGGCGGCTACTTGGAAAACTGCAGGAGAACATCAAGTGGGCCCGGATGAAAATCAAACCGAACAAGTCACGAAGCATCTCAATAGTCAAGGGACAGCTTAAAAACGTGAAGTTCTGCATTGGTGACGACCCAATACCAACAGTGTCTGAGCAACCTGTCAAAAGCCTGGGCAGATGGTACAACGTAAGCCTCAGGGACAAAGACCAAGTGCAGCAAGTAAGGCAGGACATTACCAACAGTCTGGAAAACATCGACAGTACCCTACTGCCAGGGAAGCTCAAGCTCTGGTGCCTGCAATTTGGACTTCTACCTCGGGTAATGTGGCCACTCACTATCTACGAGCTCCCAATAACAACCGTGGAGAAGATGGAGCAAACCATGACTTCATACGTCAAGAAATGGCTCGGCGTCCCACGCTGTCTGACTAACATCAGCCTCTACGGCAAAGGGGTCCTTGAACTGCCTATCATGAGCCTTAACGAAGAGTACAAGTGCTCTAAAGTAAGACTCCAGATGACTTTGAAGGACTCCAAAGACCAGACTATCAGCAATGCCATTCTACCCCTGTTAACTGGACGGAAATGGACACCATCCGACGCAGTGCAGCAAGCTACGTCAGCCCTGAGGCACAGCGACATTGTAGGGCACGTCCAGTTGGGAAGAGAAGGCTTTGGCCTTACAGCAAGTAAGCCAACTTGGCGTAAGGCTTCAACATCAGAGAGAAGGAAAATGGTGGTCGAGGAGGTGCACCGTCAGAAGGAGGCGCAAAGAAGCGCAAAGACTGTCTCTCTTGCCAAGCAGGGACAATAAATGAGGTAGAAAAGCCTGGAGAGGAGAAAACTCAGCTGGAGGGAGCTCTGGGAAATGGAGGCAAGCAACATCAGCTTCATCATCAGAGCCACCTATGATGTAATCCCATCTCCAAAAAACCTCCACCAGTGGTATGGCGAGGACCCAACCTGTGCCCTCTGCCCAAATCCAGCGACTCTCAAACACATCTTGACCGGTTGTAAGACCAGCCTCACACAAGGTCGTTACACCTGGAGACACAACCAGGTCCTCAAGAGTCTGGCAGCAGCTCTTGAAAGCAAAAGGAATACCACCAACTCCTTACTCCTGAGAGCAACCAACTCCATCATGGCCCCAACCTTCATCCAAGAGGGACAGAAAAAGCCCAACCATCCCCCTACCAAACCAGAAGCTAGTCATGGCCCGGGCCTGGAAGATGTTAGTCGATATTGGCCAGCAACTAATCTTTCCACCTGAGATTGCAGCCACCGCCCTTAGGCCAGACTTGGTACTCTGGTCCCCTTCATTTAAAACTACCAGGCAATTCTCATGATTGGGCATGGGACACAAGCTCAGGTTTGATCACCCTGTAGCTGGCCACCTTTGATGAGGGTGTCTAGTGTTGAAAGGCCGAAACACCCCCTGATTCAAAGGTACACTACTGATGATGTGTCCCGAAATGTACATCTTTCCCACGTCTGAGATACAGCTCTCACGCCACTCTCAACATCAAGGCAAACCTCATGTGCATACCATCCACTGGCACAATGGACAGTTTAACATCATGTCCCGTGTTTCATGATTCTTTAAACGAGCAACAGAAACAATCAGTTTGCAAAGACTGTATCAAAAGCTCAGCTTTGGTTAGGGAAATATGCAGGTCAGGAATGATAAGGTGACAGAGAGAAGAAAGAGAGAAGGTGATGGAAATGAGAAGCAGGTATTGTGCTATTTAACACAGATATACATAGTATAGTATCATTGAATTGCAGACAAAGATTTTGGATTGCTAGGTTGGCTTGTATGTTTGGTGCGGTAGGGGGGCCCAAACTTATATTCTTTCATAGGGCCCAAAATTGCTAGCGGCTCCCCTGCTTCAAGTTAAACCGAACTTTTATTTTGACGGGTTGCCGTGAAGACCTTTAAGTGTCTGTGTTCATGATATGACAGTTTTCTCAAATGAAACGGTAAATGCTCGCATAGCAGAGGCTAAAAAGACAACGAGTGTCACGCGTGCGTGCGTGCGTGCGTGCACGCGAGCTGCAAATGAAACCGCGCGTCTGCTCCGTTCATTCACACAGAGACGCAGTAATAAATGAATGTAATAAATCATGTAATAAAACAAACATGTATAAAGTATAATCTTTAAAAAATATATATACATATAAAGATACATATCAAAAACACATTAATTTATCATTCATTTACTTGTTTAAAGATGTTTCACTAATCTATGTGACTTCCTGCTGTGTTTTATGCATTGATGGTGTTTCAACACTCTCCAGATGCTGAAAACAAAATAAAATTTCATTTTAATTTTAATTTTAATTTTATAAGATAATTTTTTTAAACGAAATACTCTCAAGTAACATCCTGCCCCTCTTCAGCCGGAGCCGCTGTCAGATGGACCATGGCAGAAAGTAGCTTTGAAGTCGGGCCATTTGACACTGCTGCATCCGACTGTAGGTTTGCTATAACGTTAACAGATTATTACAGCAAATGGCCTGAGTTCCCTTTAAGCCGGGCTCACACTACAGGAGTTTTTAAATCTTAACCGATTGTGAAATCTGGTTGCATGATTGGAGATCGGGGCGGCTCCGACGCTCTTCCGAGCAGATTCAGTCACTCTTAACACACCTCACACCACCAGATAATCTGATAAAATAATCTGTAGAACCATCAAGATAATCGGGACTTTACCTAGATTGTCGGAAGGGGAGAAATCGTTCCAAAATCACCCCGAATATCTTGTAGTGTGTACCCAGCATAAGGAGAATATTCACAGATTTTCTTCTTTCAAATCTCAAACCTGCACACACTACAAGATTTGAAAACCATGGCGCATCACACACTACAAGCTATTTTTAAGATTATCATGCCAGATTTAGCACCTCACGTGATCTCATGGTGAAGTGGATGTAAACAAAATGGGTACTGTGTCGCGGCAACTTGCTGTAGACATTATATGATCGGGAGGTTTAAGATTTGATCTGTAAATGCCTCACATAGCTTTTTACTTCTGGCAACTGCATTTAGGCTTCAAAATTCATAAAAGTTGTGTTCATCTGTGAAAATGATCTTGATAGACAACACGTGTAAGTATCATAAACTTCTGTTGATCACAGAGCTCGTTTTTTGCGATAATTCAAAAGCCAAAGGAAAAATCCTATTAGGTTTTTGTCAAGGGGATCAGTGTGATGCTCCTGCCGGTTGGCCTACAACGTGATGTCATACCTGCACCACTCTATTACGGTGTAATATTATTGCTGATGAAAACAGGCAGTGGTGCCATTTGTTGAACATTTACCCATATCCCATGGTGAATGATTGATCAAATTGTCTTGTAGAAAACTTCAAATTTACCTCTCTCAAAAATGTTTATATCATGCCAAACATATTGATGATAAGTGGAAATCAGCTACATTATGCATTAACTATATCTGGTTAGCTGATAGCGTGTTGCTAAATACTTAGTTTGAGTCTAATTTTTGTGCTTGAAAACTCCATCATGGACAGCAAGCTAAATCTGTTTAATTTCATTCCACTTAAGGATTATATTAACCTGCGAAAACAAATATTGGATTGTCAGTTTGTCAGATTTTTAATTGATAATATTGCTGTGTAGAGTTAAATATATTTATAAACAGAATATATTGTTTCAGAAACCGTTTTAGAACAGGGCTATAATATCCAGTAATAGGAACATTGCTCTTAACCCCAAAAGTTGTCTGTTGGACACTTTTTTTTTTTTTTTTTTTTTTGCAATTTATTGATTGGCAGACAGTCGTAATTGTCAACAGTAAACAGTAAGACAGTACAAGAGGTCAGAGGTCCCATAGCTTGCAGCAGTGACAACACAGACATCTCAGAATTAATGTAGGTCTGATTACAGAAATGAAAAACAAACAGGCTGTACTGTAAATCGAAAAACTGAGGTACTGACATTTTGCCCTCTCTCACCCTCTCTCTCGTTCTGCCAGCTACATTTACACAAGCATATACACATGTATAACATAAAAACATAACATAAAGAAACCCCGTGTGTGTATAATTATTCCATCCAAAAAAATGAGAAGGATCTTTTGTTACTCTGTCCAGATACTCTGGAGAAAGTTGACTGAATACCTTCAGGCCCAGTCAGAGAATAATCATGCTGTAGCACCAGAGGGCACTGCAGGTCAAAGGTCAAACTAATGGATATGACTTTCACCAGAAACTTATACAGCCAAAGGCTTCTGCCCACTCAATCTGAAAAGAGTCATGTAATCTTTATCATTAACCATGTACAGTATATGAATATTCAGTGTTTAACATTACAAATATATACTGTAAACTAACAGGCTATAGAGAGGTTATTTTTGTCTGTAGCCAATGAGTCAGTCATAGAAAGGCAATTATTCAAGACCCTCTCAAACACACACATATACACACCTGGTTTCCATCATTGTACCTGTCAGCCTCTTCAAGCCCAGCCTCAGGTCTTAGCTAGTGATTTCAGGAACTCATTAACACTCTGGTGTGTTTGTGAACAAGAGTCTCTTTCCAATGTGAGATGTTGCTAGAGGCAAATAAAACAAGGTGAGATACTCTGGAGTCACTGAACACTAAGCTATAAGCATGCAGAATTGCTTACTGGAAATGAAGAATACATTTTCAGACAGAAAATAAACTTATAAAAATGGCAACTGTGTCAAGTGCAAGTTGATTTAAAGAATACATTGTGGAAATATGTGATGAAACTTTTTTACATTGTTTTTTTACATGGAACTGCACTCAAGATAATTCAGCAACACTCAATGTGTGTAGTTGTTACTGGATTTTTAAAAAATAATTATATATATGAAGAGTTCAGATGCAAAAGCCGCTAAACGCCACCTCCGTCAAAAATGAGATAATGATATTGAGCGAATGCTCTCCATGCATAGTATACGTTTATCAAATACTTTCATTTCAAATCCGCTAAATCCCAGCGTCAGCCCATTCAGAAATACCAGGTTGTTGGCAGAAACCTCTAAACGCCACTTCCCTTAGTCAGCAAAATCCTCTAAGTTCACAGAAACCATGAATCAAATCATATGATTTCAAGATGAATGACGCTGTGCAAAAGAGTCGTCTTTCATTTGCCAAGCTTCCATCGTTTCAGTTGCAATGACAGGATTTTGCAAGTAGCAAGTAAACAAAACAGTGTTCCTTGTGCTTCTGTAAAACTCTGACGGAAACGGATGTGGCAGTCACTTTGCGTCACAGCTCCCCCTACTGTGTGGATCAGTTTCTTCATTGTTACATTTTGAATTCTGCTTTCATCATTTGCAATGTTTCCAGTTGCATCTTTAGTGATTTTGCAACATAGCCGCAGACCAGTCAGGGAGCCCATGCTGACCCCTGTCCACCGCCGAAAGTGCTAACAGTGGGCACGTGAGCATCAGAACTGGACCACGGAGCAATGGAAGAAGGTGGCCTGGTCTGATGAATCATGTTTTCTTTTATATCACGTGGATGGCCAGGTGCGTGTGCATCGCTTACCTGGGGAACACATGGCACCAGGATGCATTATGGGAAGAAGGCAAGCCGGCGGAGGAAGTGTGATGCTTTGGGCAATGTTCTGCTGGGAAACCTTGGGTCCTGCCATCCATGTGGATATTACTTTGACACGTACCACTTACCTAAGCATTGTTGCAGACCATGTACACCCTTTCATGGAAACGGTATTCCCTGGTGGCTGTGGCCTCTTTCAGCAGGATAGTGTGCCCTGCCTCAAAGCAAAAATGGTTCAGGAATGGTTTGAGGAGCACAACAACGAGTTTGAGGTGTTGACTTTGCCTCCAAATTCCCCAGATCTCAATCCAATCGAGCATCTGTGGGATGTGCTGAACAAACAAGTCCGATCCATGGTGGCCCCACCTCGCAACTTACAGGACTTAAAGGATCTGGTGCTAATATCTTGGTGCCAGATACCACAGCACATCTTCAGGGGTCTAGTGGAGTCCATGCCTCGACGGGTCAGGGCTGTTTTGGCAGCAAAAGGGGGACCAAACAATATTAGGAAGGTGGTAATAATGTTATGCCTGATCGGTGTATATATATTTAATTATTATGATTATTTTTTTAATTACCTTTGAGTAACATAGTAATATATATATATATATATATATACACATACATATAGATATACACTTTATTTTATTTTTTTCTTAAATATATATTATTTGAGAAACATAATAGTGCAAGATAATTAGACTTAGAAAGCAAGTCTTTTTCTTACCCTTTAAGGAAAAGTCTTTCTGTGAAAGTCTTTTGTTGCTGTTGTTTGTTTTGTTTGTTTTTTTAACAAAAAATTGTTAGATTTGTGCTCGAAATGAGCAAAAACAATTTGCCAATGGATGAGAATAATAATGTTTATTCGAGAAGTATATACAAGTAAATTCGTCAAGATGTTTACTATTTTATATTATGATATTTAGATTTAAATAATGCCTAAAATCAAATAATATTGAAGCTTTAAAAAATCAATACACTTCTTCAGAAAACAAATGAGAATCAGGAGTGTCCTGGATGAAGTAAATAATAATACGGTACCACCTACTCTTTTGCTTTGGCATTCATTGATCTGATGGACTGAGTGGTAATTTGAGTGAAATAACCTGCACAAATCCTTGTGACCATAATCATTTCTTTATCCCTGTCTGACTGCATATGCATATAAATATAGTTTCCTTCTCTTGCAGTGAGGCTGTCATTAATGCTGATGGCGGAAGGTGGCAGGGACTGCAGCTCCAATTGCCCTTGTTTCCTCCACACAGGGTGCCAAGCCGCAATGGTACGAGATACCACCTAGAATACAAGCCTGCCTTTTCAGAGGGCACAAATCAATACACCCACAGTCTGGCCGATGAGAAAAGGAGTGAGAGGAAGGCAGAGACGGATCGGTAAACTGGTTTTGTGTCTGTATCCGTTTCATTTCATTTGAGATGAGGTACCAATTTTTCATCGCCCCCATTATATTTCATCGATTTCCAAATGAGGAAGTCTCAATATTTTTCCCCCACAGTCCCAAGTGAGATCCAATGTAACGTGACGTAGGAAGTCGACACAGCTCAGCTGAGGCCACTAATGGGGTTGGTTTGAGTCAAACCACGTTAAGGCCAACAAAAAACCTCTATGGGTCCCAGAGCGGTTTCGCTTGGCCATTTTGAGTTTGCCGTTGGGCACTGCAGGGTTTACTTGAGTAACCACTTTTTCCAAGAACTCTAGAATGCTAAAAATAGCACAGAGAGCCACTTAAGGTCCAGTCGCAAATTCGGGGTTGCAATTTCATTCTGACGGCAGTGACTTTCTTTTATTTCAGAGTTATTGCTCTTCAGAATCAATCTAATGGATGTTCTGTGTCTTGATTGTTTCTGACGATGCGTTAAATGTCAGCCGATGTTTCCTTTGGGAGCCGTGTAGAAAATGATTAAGCACAAACACACAGGCATATTTTTGGATGTTGTGAGCCAGCGAGGTGTCTCATGCTCACTGGGCCAGTT
Organism: Coreius guichenoti; assembly: GCA_039654105.1. Taxonomy (NCBI): domain Eukaryota; kingdom Metazoa; phylum Chordata; class Actinopteri; order Cypriniformes; family Gobionidae; genus Coreius; species Coreius guichenoti. The sequence continues at coordinate 20,325,085 of CM077172.1, read as the reverse complement.
TTGAAGGACTTGGCTGGATTTCTCCTGGCGCTGTTATCTGCAGCTCTGTCCTTATTCTCCTTCACACAGTCAGAGTATCTAATGAGAGCCAGAACTTGGCCTCAATCTTGTTTTTAAAGCACAAATATAACCTTATTAGTATTTTGAGGTATGTTGCCGTTGTTTCTCTCTGGAAATGTCTAGACTGTAAGAGCGTGTAATTGTGTCTCTCTCTCCGTACCCTGTCTTATCCTGTCACATGCCAAAACTCTCTGTATTAATCAGGGTGTATGTTTATGTAGAGTGATCTTGCACTTCGTTTTGACTAATGAGTCGCAGATGCGAGCCCATTCGGTGTAGTTGGGTGACATTTGCAATAACAGCATGACCCACTGAAATACATCTTCCCATGAGGGGGGCAACACATTAGTTGGGGTTAAAGTTGGGGTTAAAACACTAATGAAATAAGAAAATGAATGACCTTAAAGGGACTGTCATGTCATTCCAAACCTGTATGACTTTCTTTCTGTTATTTGTGGAAAACAAAATAAACTATTCTGGAGAAACTTTCAACTGTTTTTGTACATAAATGAAAGGCAATGTGGTCCAATGGACCCCACTGACTTCCGATGTATGGACTAAATAAAAACACTGACACACTTTTCATAATATCTTCTTTTGTGGTGTACAATCCTGTTCCTGGAGGGCCACTGTCCTGCAAAGTTTAGCTCCAACCCCAATTAAACACACCTGAAACAGCTAATCAAGGTCTTATTAGGCATTCTAAAAAAACTTCCAGGCAGGTGTGTTGAGGCAAGCTGGAGCTAAACTCTGCAGAACAGTGGCCCTCCAGGACCGAGTTTGGACAACCATTTTGGGGTGACCAAAGAACAGTTCTTAAAATAACCTTTTTTTTCATAGTATGAAATCTAAAGAACCTTTCTCTAGTATAAAGAACCTTTATTTATGTGCACAGAAATAATAAATTCATACAGGTTTGGAACAACATGAGGATGAGTAAATTATGACACTTTTGTTTGACATGCTAGGAAATAGATAGGACAATGCTTGAGGTAAATAGCCTCAGGAATAGATGGATGTAAGTAACCAAAACTGTATTGCTCCTGCGAAAGAGATGAAAAAGGACGCAAGGAAAATGAGCACTAACCTCCATCAGTTGTCATCTCTGACAAGCAGATTTAAATGAAGGCAGTGCCAGAAGGAACATTTCTCCTCTCACCAGTGTTTCCCCTCTTTTGTGTGGCCGCAAAGACAGCTGGCCAGGCACGGTCTCACTTCACGAGCGCTGTGGAGATAACTACCTGATGCGTGGCGCGGAGAAGTCGGCTACTGACCGTGCAAGACAACCTGCGGCTCGGCTGGTTACCGACCGTCCGCCGGCCGCTTGCTGGCCAAAACGGATGGTTTGAGTTCTAGCCAAGCGCACAAGCTGTGAACAGGTCCTGCAGCCTTCTGCATTCAGACAATATTACATTTGTTACATATCCCTTTTTCCACTCCCCCACCATCTGTTTTCCTAATGGAGCTGTCCAGGGCTTGTCATTCACTCATGACTGAGCTTCCCCTAGAGCAAACCACTCACAACTCCAACCTTGGGGGGGTTGGGTAAACTTTTAAAGAACTATTTTATTCGTCAACCTCAATTTTGAATTGTGTGTGAACTGATTTTCTCATATGGCTTTCAGTAGTGTTACTATATCATGATAAATGTAAACAAAGACATGTCTGCAGGGAATGTGGGAAATCGTTTATAGACAGAAATATGTAACTCTCAGAAAATGTCATGAATAATATTAACAAAGGAGGGAGTGATGACACACTCTCCCTTCATTATCATCACATTGACACTGGGTGGATCAAATGTTCCAAGTTTTCCTGATGATGTCACAGACATCGGTCACATGGCAGAATGGAATGGTAATGCAGCTTTTGAACCCTGGCCAGAATGATACTCCTGTAAAATGAATATTCTGAATTAATGTTCACATATAGATGGGTTGAAAACACAGTTTCTGGAATTTTTGTCATTAATCTGACCTAATTTTACCTCCATTATTATTATGTATTACTTAAACTATAAGGTTTGAGAATATAGGCACGCTTAAGGGTGGAGTGCCTGCAATCCCTTCAGCCATAATTACTGATCACTGATTCATTCTTTTCAGTATATTGTTTTCTGTTTTGTTTTTTTCTCCAGAAGATATTTTGGGGTTGCACAAAAATAATACATAGTGCTGTTGGCATTGTGAAATTCCTATAATTGTGAATCCATACCTCAGTAGAATGAGTTTGATGGTTGAGTTGGATTGTTCAAGATCCATGTCAGTTTTGCACCAGTATCTGGAAAGTTGGCCATTTCAAAAACTAATACCCCTTTTCTCTCAAGGAACACATTTTATTTGAATTAATTCCTGGTCTTTTATTTTCCCAGAGAATAAGCTCATTTTCCCCAAATAAGCTCATTATACAGTTTGGTGGGATGGACAGTGGTAGATTGTACTTTTTATAGTTTTAACCTTCCCCTACAAAGCAGGCTGATGTTTTTTTTTTCTTTTTTTTCCATCTTTTTAAATTAGTTTAATAAAAGAAAGAGTACAAATTAAGATATAAGAGATATATCCCTTATGTCTGGGCATATTCTTCTAAGTACTTCATCTCATTAAGAATCTGTTTCAAATTTAACTGCTTCACCATATTCAGGGTATCTCTTGAGATTATATAGCTTTTGACAATTATTTTTATAGCCTGATATAATATAGAGCTCTGAAATTCATAATCTACTGGCTCCAGAAAATATTTGGCCACTTAAAGTGCCCCATTATGGTTTTTCGAATATTCCCTTTCATGCAGTGTGTAACATAGCTGTTTGTGAATGTAAACGTTCTGCAAAGTTGTAAAGTTGAAAGTGCATGATAAATAAAGTTATTGTGTCCCAAAAGAAAGAATCGACTCTGAACCGCCTATATGAGTCGTTTGTATTTCGAATCCCACTTTGTGACGGTTCTATGTCACTAGAAAAGACATTCGCATAATACCTGTCTATGTTGTGCGTTGTACAACAAACACGTAATTTTACTGACGACTGCTTTTCAAAGTTCAACACGGGATTCGCAAAACACTTGCTCTTGAAAGATGGGTCAGTACCCAGTTTATTTGGACCAGCTTGCTCCTCAGAATCACAACCTGTAAGTATAATTAATTACTGATGTATATATTTTCTACCGGGTGTTTAAAATATGTAGTTTTGTGTTTTATATTGTGTACGTTTCCGGCTAACTGGCTAACTCACGTTATTACTGTCTTACTGAAAATACTACTGCAAATCGGCTGTGTGCCACTATTACCTAAAACTGTGTCTATTAATGCAGATTGTCTGTCGTTCTTACTACTTTGAGTAAAGATAAAGGATTGAGCAGGATTTGTTTTGCAAACTTTAATGTTACATCAGTCATTCACGTTAGTGCTCGGCTAACATATGCACCGTTATTGATACAGTTCCCGCATGTGCACCGCAATAAATTAGAAATATACACACACATGGGTTTATTGAAGGATGTACACTGTTAATGCTGATGGTGAGGAATACAACATCTCATAATGTACCTCAAACTGGGTAGCTTATCACTGAGAAACGTCCGGCTCAAGTCATCGTTGCGATTGAGGTTCGGGTTGAATAAGTTCTTCCAATGTTTCATCATCGGACTCACGCTCGGATTGATATGGTAAAATCGACATCGTCGTTACGGTCTTTACAGTGTGTACAATCGCTGAGGACTGAGGAAGCATCAACTGAAGTTCTGTTATGGTAATAGCATTAGCTTCCGAAACGCGCTGTATTCTGTAGACCAATCGTAACAGACTGGGCCATCTGGCCACTCAGAGCAGAGCAGTCTCGCGGAAAGGAGGGATTTAGAGAGACTGATTCATCCATCGAGTCGTTTGAGAATCATTGAACAATGGGGTGATGTGCAATGTATATTGTGAGAAAATGAAAGTGTTTTTTGACCTTTGATGCATGTAAACCTGTTGTAGGAGATCTCCAAAACAAAATTAGGAAACTTTAAAATATCATAATAGGGGCACTTTAAGTCAGTCTTATAAATGACCATCAGAACATGTCCATTCTGACATGTTCATTTTGAGCAGTATATTTATTTTTTCATATGAAATCTAACAAACTTCATTTTGTGAAATGTTTTGTTTGAATCTATATTTCCTTAATATAAATGCCATTAGTGTAATATTTTGTTACAGTATATAACAAATACATTTATACTTTGTGGCTGAAGTGTCCAAATACTCATATTAATACATTAATACATTCACTAATAAATACATAAATAAATTCATTAATGCTGTGTTGAAGTAATGAAATATTGTCTGCATACAACATTAGCTTGTTTTCCTTGTCCTGCCCTATAGGTTTAGTACTAAAGGTGAAGGCAAGAGACTCAAGCACAATGGTAAAAAAAGGCCATAGCCCTGCTTAGATCTATGTGCCAGTGCAATATGGTGATATAAAACCAGGTTATTACTGCTGCTGTTGGATTAGCATACTGATAACTTGATGCAATGGGCCCAAAACCAGATTAAGTCAATAATGCAGCTGAAAAGTCCAACCAATCAAAATCCTTCTCAGCATCAAGGGATATAGCAGTGAACGGAACACCCTCTGTGTGATTGAAGCATGTACCCTTCGCAAATCCTGTTTAATCCATATGGATCATGCTTGAAATAACTTGCCTAAACGTTTTAACGATCAACCATTTTTATTAAGTGCCTTATTTTATTGAGCAAATTCATCAAGTGCCACTAGATAGTTCTTGACATGTTAACTAAGGTTATTTGGCCTCTGTGGGTGCTGTGTTGTGATATATAATATTTTAACATAGGTGGTGTTCAGCATCCAGGATCTGTTTTATACAGTAATAGGCTATATAAAGATAACCATAAAACAAATTTGGAAATCGCTGTTGATAAGCTGATCTGATTATGAAAATGTGTAATTTGAGGCTGAAAAAAGTGAGAAACAAACCTTGAGGGTTTAAAATTCAAGGAAGAAAAGATGCTGGTAATAATGAGCAGATGTATGCGCCACATAATGGATTTTATTTCATCATTTCAAGTCCTATGGAGTGCTGAGTTTTAAGAACACCACCTGCCCGTATTTCTTAGTAAGTCTCTAGTGTTCCTTCCAGATAATCATTTCAGATAGTGGGTCTCCAGTTGCCACAAAACCGCTACTTAATTTCCCGCTTACAAATTTTACTCTCTGAAGAGAACAAGTCTGTCATGTCATTGTCTTGGCTATAGGGACATCTGACCAAAAAAAAGCTACAAATCGAGTTGGCTGTGTTTTCAAAGGATTTGTTTTCCTCTTGAAAGCATAGGAGGCTTGAAGAGGGTTTAGCTCTTTCCACTGGCTTGATTTCTGAAGGCCTGCTTGAGAAGCCCCAGGACTTTGCCAGCCATGTGAGTCAGTCCCCATTGGAGCTGCCAGGGAACCACCTAGCACCCTTGCTTCCAAGTCCTAAAAGCATGGCTTCGAAATCCAGATGTAATACTGGAGAGTGTTTTTCCTGGGCCATGGTTCAAAGACCACAGCAGCCATACTTGGGGAAACCTATGACGTTTTTGGCAGATATGCTGCAATATTGCCTTGGTTAATGTTAGATTTTATGACTGGGGTTTTGGTTAGGATGAAGGACAGAGTTAATTTTATGATTTAGCATTAAAAAATGATAATTTAGCGTTCAAAAGTGAATTGAGAAATTACCCGAGGTGTCAGTTTATAGCTTCCTGCTTCAATCCCACACACAGAACCCTGTGTCTTCTCTTCCTGTAATTCCCAGTTGGCTGTCTCTGGAACTTCACAAAAGGGATACTAATTCATTAAATGTGTAATGTAAAAAAAAATCTTGTTTTTTTATAGGATACAGCTACAACAGTCTAGTACACAGTAAGTCAAAATGTTGGATACATTATTATTATTTTGCACATTTGACAATAATATTGTCAAATTCATCAAAATGGAAATAACACAGTCATTTTTACATTAGTTACCTGAGAATATGGTTTGTAGTCTTTACTGAATGAGATAAAATTAAAAAGATGTGAAATAATGGCAAGAAATTTGTTATAATGGTGAGTTGACACCACGGGCTGCACGCATAAACAAACATGCAATGTGACTATTGAAGTCCAATTCATGAACAAATCATGAGTCGGTTCTTTTTAGTGAATCAAAATACAAAATCCCAAGTCACAAACAAATTACTCTTATGATAACTGTAAAAATGCTTTGCCTACAGCACATTACAACTCTGCACACTCTTGGCTTTCTCTCAACCAACTTCATGAGGTGCCACTTGGGAAGCTTTTCGTCTTGGATGGAGCTTTCATTTTCATCAGGCTTGCACTTGTTGGCAGCTTTTCTTTCACTCCCTGGTCCAGCTCTTTCATTAAAAATAACAATAATTCAAAATTAAGCTTTGTGTAAAAAAAAAAAATAACATGAATGTAATATATTTGTCTACATAAAATAATTTTAAGCTTTTACAGTAAGCTCAAGCCCTTAGAAATGTCTTTAAGGAGAAACATATATACAGTCTAAATATGTGTATTATTTTTAAAATGTTGCTTATTTGAGACTGATACACTCTCAATAGCTAAACTGAATTAATTTAGACATGATCCATTATAGCAGAGGCACTGTACGTGTGTGTGTGTGTGTGTGTGTGTGTGTGTGTGTGTGTGTGTGTGTGTGTGTGTGTGTGTGTGTGTGTGTGTGTGTGTGTGTGTGTGTGTGTGTGTGTGTGTCAGTCCACTTTTACAGCCTCATTATGCTCATAATTGTGCTCTTATAAACTAGTCTAGCTCAAACGTTCTGGGAAAATGTTTTTAGACAAAAACTGAAAGAGTTGTCGGAAGCTTATAGTGATTGTAATGTTGAATTCATGGGACTGTGGTGTAGTCCGTTTATAGCTTACCTTTAGCTTTTTACTTCTTGGAACTGCATTTAGGCTTCTAAATTCCTAAAAGTTGTGTTTATCTGTGATAATTATCTTGATGGACAAAAGTATCATAAACCTTTGCTGATCACAGAGCTTGTTTTTAGCGATAATCCAAAAGCCTATGGGAAAATCCTATTGGGTTTTTCTCGAGGGAACCAGTGCGATTCTAACTGCCGGTGGGTCTAAAAAGTGACGTCGTACCTGCACCACTCTATTGAGATCCCCATGAGGAAACAAGCTTATAAATCATACAGAATTCGGTTTTTTGAAAATGTAAAAATGCAGAAAGTTTTCTGTGATTGGTATGTTTAGGGGTAGGGTAGGGTTAGTGTAAGGGGATAGAATATATAGTTTGTACATTATAAAAAACATTACATCTATGGAAAGATAGTAAACCAGACAGTGTGTGTGTGTGTGTGTGTGTGTGTGTGCATGTGTGTGCGTGTGTGCATGTGTGTGCGTGTGTGCGTGTGTGTGTGCGTGTGTGCTGGGTAATGCTCGATAAGATACACTATCCATCAGCTCAGCCTCATGTTCACTTTTCTCCAGCTGGGTCTTGCTCATGCCAGACTGATCTGAATTCAGAGCAAAGTACCAACTAATCTGTCTCACTCTCTCTTAAGTCTCCCGCTCTCTCTCTCTCTAAGAGCTCCACCACCCCTCCTCTCTTCTTTCTTCTCTTTCTCTCTCTCTCACTTCCATTCTTGTTAGTCTTCACTCTCTTGTGGCATCTGGACTAAACTCAAGAGATAAAGGTTGTAGCTACACACAGCCCTTGGATCAGGGCAGATTTACTCCGGCATGGCTGTGCCTCCCATGGGCTGGAATTCTGTTCTCTCATTCCCCATCCCTCCTCAACCCCAAGAGCTCAACTGAGGAGGACAAAGTATAGGACAGACCCAGGTAAACCAGGTCTGTCTATCTCCAGCACAGGCTATCCCACTTAACATCCACGTCGCTTCCCCTGAGACGCAGTGTGGAACTCCCTCACACGCATCTACCCTGACCTGATCTCCTTTCAGAGGCGCTCTGTGGAGCTATGACTCCTCTACTCCAGAGACGTAGTGTTTAATAGCCCTCTCATCCATTCCCATCAGTATTTCAGCGCTCTCACCACGATCTCATTAATCAAAAAGCTGCCTCACATTTTCCCTTCTCTTGAGACACTTTCACAGTGTATACAGATTCTTCAGCAGCCAACTGTGAACAGTTTCTGGAAAATATCTATATTCATTTTTGATATATCGAAATTAAGCCGCAGTCACACTAGCCTTTGTACTCCATTGTCTTCCGTTCATAAGCCTGCAAAACGCTGTGTTGGGGGAATGATGACCTGCAAATTCATATGACGAGAAGATGTGACTTAGAGTTGAATGTAAAAGATGCATGTTTTGTAAAGTGGAGAAGATTGTTTATTTTCACATTTTGAATTTATTATAATTTGTTATTTTACAATATTCTACCATTTTTGTGTGATTTACTATTTATTTAAAATTGAATTAGATGAATTTTGCTCACTCAACGTCTAGTATCACCACAGCTAACATAGAGTATAAATGAAAAACAATGCATAAGCCTATGACGTAGAGGCTACGCCGCAAGTCAGACGCAGAAGTATAAATCAGCCTTAAGCCATGAACCAAACCAACCAGCTATGATGTGATTTTACAACTTTACAGACTTTGATTTGAAGCAAAAATTGAGACAAAAAGACATGTATAAGACATTAATGAGGAAAAGAACTACAATCCCACGAAGCATTGTGAATGACATAGTCAAATTAAAACTTGTTTGTTCAGCACATCCCACAGATGCTCGATTGGATTGAGATCTGGGGAATTTGGAGGCCAAATCAACACCTCAAACTCATTGTTGTGCTCCTCAAACCATTCCTGAACCATTTTTGCTTTGTGGCAGGGCGCATTATCCTGCAGAAAGAGGCCACAGCCACCATGGAATACCGTTTCCATGAAAGGGTGTACATGGTCTGCAACAATGCTTAGGTTGGTGGTACGTGTCAAAGTAACATCTACATGGATGGCAGGACCCAAGGTTTCCCAGCAGAACATTGCCCAAAGCATCACACTGACTCCGCCGGCTTGCCTTCTTCCCATAGTGCATCCTGGTGCCATGTCGTACACGCACCCGGCCATCCACGTGATGTAAAAGAAAACGTGATTCATCAGACCAAGCCACCTTCTTCCATTACTCTGTGGTCCAGTTCTGATGCTCACATGCCCACTGTTGGCACTTTCGGCAGTGGACAGATGTCAGCATGGGCACACTGTTCTGCGGCTATGCAGCCCCATACGCAACAAACTGCGATGCACTGTGTATTCTGACACCTTTCTATCAGAACCAGCATTAACTTCTTGAGCAATTTGAGCTACAGTAGCTCATCTGTTTGATCGGACCACACAGGCCAGCCTTCGCCCGACAGCCTCTGTAGTCCCATTTAGCCACTTGTTAGCAACCGCCTTTTTCAAGACACATAACAGCTTCAAAAAATCACAAGTGGGGTAATACTGATGTATTTTATGTCGTAGAATAAAACGTGAAGGTGTCTTGAGCTTATGTTCACCACAGATCTTATTTCAGCCATTTAACCAAAACCACATTCAAAAAAAAAACATTGGCTTTGGGACGAGGGAACCGGAAGTGCTAAAATGCTAACTCGCTTCTGTGTTTTGGCCTACAAAGTGATGTCATACCTGCACCACTCTATTATGTCACAGTGTTATGATTGGTGTTGATTTCTTTGAAGAATCATGGGTATATATACAAAGAAGGTGAAATAATGTGTGCTGATAGCTTCAACAAAAGCACCTTGATTAACAACTTCGAAAATTCATAGGATTTTTACTTCTGGAACCCGACTATTGCACTCTATAAAGTAGTTAGTGCCAGCCCTCTAATATGATTGGTCGAGCAGCTTTTACAGTGAAACTAACAATGAACAAAACTTTTACAGTCTTTATTATCCAGGTAAATGTTCTTTCTTGTGTGATATTTCTTAAATAACTCATAATAAGTGGCACACGGATCAGTGTTTAGATAGTAACCGAATGCAAAAACTGTTTCTCGCCAGCCACCTTCTGCTCCAGATGTTTGGCATTCACTCATCCATGACTTTTATACATGACTCTGACTTTACTGGACCTACACTGCACAAATATCAAATGCTCTTTGAATAACATCAAATTTCATTCCCATGTTTCTCTCATCCAGTGCCGCCCACCGTGTCTTTCCTGGATGATGGCCATTTTGTGAAATCCTTTCCATTCATTGTTTTAGGGAAATATGTTCTGTCTGTCCCCACATTGGCCCTCTGACATTCAGACAGCGCCCTACTCTACAGTGAAAGGTTAGCTTAGTTCCACTCTCCCACACGTTCGCTGTATGGCATTCTCTCAAATTGGAAAAGCAAGGCCTTGTTCTAGGAGCATGCTGGGGTTAAGGAGGGATACAGAGACATGATTTAGGAGGCGGCTTTAGAGGCTCAAGTCTCCGAGGACCTCATGCAGCGCAGCCAAAACTCAACTCTGGGTGACTGTGGAAACTGTGCATCCCAGAAGATTCGTGGAACTCTACTGCCCCCTGCTGGGAGTATCCTCATAGGTGTGGTAAAGTGAAGTGTTGGCTTGGGAAATGCCTTTGGTAATCTCCTGGGTTGACTTGAGGTGTGGGGGATGGAGATGTTTGGAGTGCTTATGAAGAGCTCTACTGCCTCCCGCTGGATATGAAAATAAAAGGCAATGGGAGCAGTCCATTTTTATCTCCATTAGGCCTATAGTATATTTATAGCACTGTTGTTTTGCTAATCACATAAATTTGCATACTCGTAAGTCACTTATTAAATGATACAACCAATATCTCAGATACGCAATATCTTACATTTAAAACACATCTTGAAAACTTGGATGATCCTGATTTTCTTGATGTTCCTTTTCTTCACTAAACAAGACATACATTCATAATAATGCATAATCATCATTTGAGTACTATTTTGACTTAGCTTTTATGTTTATATTTTCAGTTTTCATTTTAATTATAGTTTAATGTTCTAGTAATTTGGATTTGTCCGGTTTGTCATTTGTATTATTTATTCATTTTTTATTTAGTTTTAATTTTAGATTTATTTTAGTTATTTTTGTACTTCAACTTAAACTTGTTTCAGTTAAATTTTTTGATTGTTTATTTTTTATGTAATAGTTATGTTTTATTGTATTTTACCTTTATTTCAAGCAAAGAACTAATTTACACAATTGAGACATAAATGCCAAAACATGCAGATGGAGGGTACTCACAAATCATGAGACCTTGACTTGTTGTGCAGGGGGTATTATGAACAAAAAAAGCCCTTTCATAACTCAAGAGATGAATGACCCTCCTACACACAGAGCAAACAAGAGAAATGGGGTGAGAAGGAAAGAAGACGGTGGGCAGATGGGTCGGGAAGTGAAAATGTGTGAGGAAAGGTGATGATGGGGGGGGGGGGGGGTGGCTTGCACTGCCAGATCGCTTTAATCAATCAGGGCTCTTAACAAGACAGAGGCCACAGGGAGCAGCCCATCATGTCTGGGACAGACGTGGAGACAAGAGAGACAGAATGAACACCCTAGGGTATGTTCATGCATGGTATTGGATGCTTTCTATAGCTAAGTGAGGAATCACAGGATCTCAAGGGAAAAGCATTAAGATGAATGTTTACAAAGACAGAAACAAGTGGTTAATTCAGACAAGCACATAAACACTGGACATTGTTATTAACAACAATCTTTTTCTATTAATATTAGAGATGTACCAATAATAAAATTCTGGCCGATAAAGATAAACTGATAATTATTGTTGATATTATTGTTATGGCCGATAACCAATAAATGACAGATATTAAAAATCCATAATATTTTGTTTAAAGGCACAATATGTAAGATACCACTAGAACCACTAGAATGTTATATATTTTGTTGACTTGTGTACTTACATTATCCCAAATGTTTCCAAGAATGTTTAAGTCCAGATAAGCAATTTTATGGACCGTGTCCGTGCGTCGCCTATCAATGAAATCACACCCGCGTTACCTCCGATTTCCAGATTTATTTTGTAGAAACCATGGAAACACCAGACGCTTTAATATATTATGTGTTTTATTAGACAGGTGAGTAATCTATCTATGTTTAAATACATTAATCGAAAGAAAAATAATCATTGTTATATCTCAACACAGTTAGTCTTATTGTTTAAATCTCGTTTTCTTGATTTACCTGCGAGTACCATGTTTTACCATGCCTAATATCGATCTAGCTTTCTGCAGTGTGCAACAAGTGTCTCATAATAGCCGCAGAGCAAACGCACAGAGCATAAAAGCTCCGTGAAATCAAGGCATCATCAAGCTACGCCTTTGTTTTGAATAAGCGACCTCTAGCGGCGAAAAATTACATATTGTGGCTTTAAGTTAAAAATAAACCACTAAAAACAAAAATACCATTTTAATAGCTGCATGTAAATTTAAGCATCACAACATCATAGAAATTTTGTTGACATTATTTTGAGATTTGCTTAAGATTATATTTGACAATGTTATTTAAAAAATGTGTTTACTTTAAGTGAGCATTAGATGATGGTGAAGGTAATCTAAACTTAAAAATAAAAGAAATTAACATCCACAATTAAATTTCATTAAAATATCCTAGGGGAAAAAATGTAGCAGCACAACTTTTTTCAGCACAATGTCAAACAACTAATAAAGCGCAACAATTTATAAGTTGTATACTGTTTTTAAAAAATTGCCTTAACAAGACACACAAAACACTTTTTTTTGGAGTCCAGATGACTTGAGCCCACACACATGCCCTAATACCCCGTCCCCTGCACATAAAAGCCCCACGCTGACACCTGCAGCAGGGGTGAAGCACCACATGTTCATGTGTCTATTAAACACATTGTTAGTATTCTGTGTGCTGTCAGGGCCCAGGGCTGCACAGTGGACAGCAGTGTGGGTTCACATAGCCTCGTTCATTGTCACCGCCAAATTTTCTGAAAGTAGCCGGGCCCACAGGACTTAAAGTATTAGAAATAGAGATGGGTGTTGGTGCAGCAGGGTTTTTGTCCTTCTGGGTGCCCTTGCCGTGTATGTTTGTGTGGAAAAACAAGGTAGGCCTAGCATAGCTACTCCCTCACACTCAGGACAAGTCTTGTGACTAAAATAAAGGACACACACACCAACCCCTTTCTGTCTCTCTCAACCTCCATCACTCACCATTGTGTGTAGGCCTATGTGTGTATGTGTGTCCTGGTAAACCCTACATTATGTATAAAATATATCTATACAAATATGGCAATATCCAAAATCCTTGTCCTTGTGGGGACATTTTTGGGGACATTATAAATCATACTAAGTGATGTATTTTAAAAATGTAAAAATGCAGTTTACAAAGTTTTCTGTGATGGGTAGGTTTAGGGGTAGGGTTAGTGTAGGGGGATAGAATATACAGTTTGTACAGTATAAAAATCATTATTATGTCTATGGAAAGTCCCCATAAATCATGGAAACCAGGTGTGTGTTTGTGTGCGCGCGCGCGTGCGCGCATGTGTGTGAGTGTGAGTGTCTGTGTATGTGTGTGTTAAAGCAGGGTGACTTTGGCTTTAGTACAGTCATTTGTGACTGCAGGGTGTTCTCTGACAGCAGTAATTACAGGTTCTCTATCAGACTGAGCTTTGACTTGGGCTCCTTCCAGTGTAATTCTGTTTCACCAGACTCTCTCATCTCTACAGCACATGTCCTCTCAACTCCAACCTAGTAATATACAAATGTCAGCAAATTTGGGATACTACTGTACGATTTCAGGTTTTTCTACAATCTACATTTTATTATTTGATTTATTTTTTAGTAAATAGAAAATAATAAATAGATCTTATTTTTTGATATTATTGTTTCTAAATGAGAAAAGCATGTGCACTTCAATTTACTTACAGTGTACTTACCTAAGACAGTACTGGGTAATATAAGGTAACTACATGGGTTAAGATTAGGTTTAGGGGTATGGTTCAGGGTTAGTACCTAGTTATTACCCAGTTATTCCAATTACTATAATAGTATGTACATGGGGAACAGGACTGTAAAATAAAATGCTACCGAAATCAAAAAATTAAAAATAAAAATGATCAAGGTTTCCACAAAAATAAAAAGCAGCAAAAACTGTTGTCAACAGTCATAATGATAACAAATGTATTGTATATGTTTATTTCCCATACTTTTACATTTAGGTAGCCTTTGCCATTATAAATTGCACACTTAAATTTCATCTTTATATTGTTATTTATTTATATGTTGTGATGCCTTAATTCACATTTAAAAACAATTTTAGTTTTTAGTGTTTGATTTATTTAGGCAAATATTATAAATTGTATACAGTTTAATATAAGTCATTTATCGTCTATGGACCAATAATCAGCTTATCAGTATCGGCCATGATTTTAATATATATTAAAATATATACATAGCCGATACTGATAAGCTGATTTTATATTCCATCACTACTCCGGAGGTCTGAACTCCAGTTTCTCTGCAAATGTGTGTAGAAATGTGTATATGAACCAGAAATCTCCTGCAGTGTCAGCTGTAAATGACAGAGACGGTTTATTTGTGATGTTCTTGCACTGGACTATGTGAGGACTAGAACTCCAGACGAGGATAAACATTCTTTCAAACCTATCCCTGGGGGACTCTGAGGAATCCTAGAGTGCTTCACACAGTCTGTGTATGTAATGATATACGGCGATGCACAATATTGTAACTCAGAGGAGGCCAATTCGACACTGACCTGGAAATGGATTCAGGCCAAACAACCTGGACTGGCCTGAACTTCATTTCTGGAGGTACTGAAACATTTAGGGGCAATTCATTACATATTTTAGCATGTGGTATTTCAGTGCAGAAGCCATTCACCAACCATCTATACTGTCCAATTTAACCAAACGATATGTGCTATACACTGTAAACCTGAATAAGTTGGCAAAACTCAAAAAAATTAAGGCAATCAGTTGCCTCAATTTTTTAGTTAAGAAATTCAAAGTTTAAGTAAGCAGAACTGGCAGATTTTTATTTTGTACTTTTACATTTTAATTGTTCTTAACTTGAAATGTTTGAGTGCAGTACATTTTTTATTAGTATAAACTTAGCTAGCTATAACAAGCTAATTCGGAAAATGTTAACAATAGCATAGCACTTGCTGAATGAGTGCAGCATTATAAAGCATTTAAGATACTTGCTCTCAAACCAAGACGCATGCACCACTTGTCACCATGATGGTAACTCTCCAAAAACCCACATTAACAGAAACTCTTCTACATTAGCATAACAAAACATTAATCACTACTAAATCTCCCACTTAACATTAATCTTGCAAAAAAATCTTGCACATTATATAACGCTTAATTTTAGCATTTACTCTCACTTTCAAGTGCCATGGGCAAAGCATGCTGGGGAATAGAAATCCCAGCCCAGTTTCAGTTAAACTTAAATTCGTCTAAATTAAAAGAAATCATTTCATAAAACTCAAAACAATGAGACAGTTCAGTTTACTTAAAATATATCAGTTCTGTGAACTTGAAAGAAAAAGAAAGTGCTAAATACTCATAAAAGTTAATTTGACTGAACTAATTTGTTTAATTTAAGTTTGTCCTACTCAAACCAATTAATTATTTCAAGCGTTAGGGTTTACAGTGTGTATTTAAATGAAGCCATTTTTGTCTGCGCAAACATGACTTTTTCAGTACAAATGAGAATCATTATACAATGCTCCATATTGACAACTGTCAGCGTTATATACCTAATGTAATTAACACTGTTATTACCACCCACAGAAAGCTGGGATGTTTGTGCAGATTTTCTAGTGATAATGGCAAATGATGGAGTATTATAACCGGGCACATATCCAGGCACACAGTGTAGTCAAGCGCACTTTCAGCATTTTAAAGAGCCGATTCAGGTGTCTAGATGTGTGAGGCGTACAGTCCCAGATCATGGTAGTCTGCTATATTTTCCACACTCTAAAAAAAAATCCGTAAAAATAGGACACAATGTACTGTATTAATTTAACGGAATGTTCCGTATTTATTTTTTACAGGTGTTTTACCTGTATTTAGAATTTTGAAATTTATTGCATTCTATGTTAGGGTTAACAGAAATGTCCATAAATTACTGGATAATGTCCAGTTATTTTACGGATTTATTTTTTACAGTGCACATCAAAATCACCTGTAGGCAGAAATTGCCCTGTTTCAATTGCAATCAGCACTAATTTTGAGGACACAGATAATTCATCACGATACCATTACATCATTTCTTTTTTAATTGATGCAAGCAACAAAAAGCTGTCACATGTTAAGGATTGTTATTTTTAATACTTTTAAAGGTAACATTCTACAAAATTAAAAAGTAACGTACAATCTATTGTTACTTCTTAAGGGCTTTAATTTTGCTTTACTTGTTACTTCCAAAAAATAATGATTTGACACGTGAAAAAATCCACGTGTACAGGTAAGTATTAGTGGGACAGGCTTAATAGCACTCAAAAAAAAAAAAAACCTGTTGAACAAACTTAATTAAATTAAGGAAAACTTTTCCATGAAATTGAATGACATTTTTCCAACAAAATCTAATTTGTTTGAAATTATTTGTTGTAAACTTGTTGTATGAACTTAAATTAATTTAGTCAAGACTACAAAAAAACAAGACTACTAAAAATTGTGTCGTTCCAACTAGATAAAGGTTTGCCATGCGTAATAGAGAATTTTATTATTATTATTTTTTTTGGTTACCATTGTGATGAAGAGGTGAGCTTGTGCTTAGGTTGTGAGTAGCTGCCGTACACACACATACATGTTCCAAGATTGTTTGAGAGGAGTAGAACTGATGACCATATGTAGACTGCAGGAACTGACTCAAACTAATTTATTTTATTTATTTTTATAAAAACTAATAACCAACACAAAACTTGTTCATATGCTAAGTGAAGTGTAATTTTGTAGCATGCAAATAATGATCAAGTAAAACACTTGTCCTCTGCCATTAGCACAGTTACAGCTCATTGAGAACAGACTTATTTCACGTAGCCACCCACAGCCTAACCACAAGGTCTACACTTCACGACAATGGTAACCTCAAAAATTAACATAACATAAACTCTTTTAAATGTTAAATATAACTGAACACCAAACTTTAACAGATCTTTCCCTTTACTAAAAAAACACATTAAACAGCACTCAATTTCAACATTTACTCTCCTTATCTATCCCTATGCAAAGCATGCTGGGAACTAGAAATACACTGCCCAGTTCAGTCAGCGCAACATAAATGATTCATGTAGTCCCAACACAAATGGTTTAGGTTAACTTAACATTTTACACATTTCATTTCATTTAACATAATACAATTGAGTGCAAATGGCAATTAAGTAAAAACTAAAGATTTGTGTTGTTTCAGCTTATTTTATTTTAATAAACTGAGCAAATAGCTAGAATCATTTTTTTGAGTGTGGGTGCCACCAAATTTGTTTTCTCAAGCATTTCCTTCCTGCAGTTTATTTATCAAGTCACCCTCCTGCTTCAAGGTCATTCTCTCTCTCTCTCTCTCTCTCTCTCTCTCTCTCTCTCTCTCTCTCTCTCTCTCTCTCTCTCTCTCTCTCTCTCTCTCTCTCTCTCTCTCTCTCTCTCTCTCTCTCTCTCTCTCTCTCTCTCTCTCTCTCTCTCTCTCTCTCTCTCTCTCTCTCTCTCTCTCTGCAGATCCTGGCACACAGATCCCGATCGATATCCCAAACACTGCACTCTAATACCCTCTAAACACCACCTGCCAAAATATTTATGCTACCATGTCTTAAAAAGACACTGAGGGAGAGAGTGCAATGATAAACTTTCATTTTGTAGCTATTTTGCTGTTCTACCTTTTCATTTCATCTTTTCATAGACACATAGCACAGAGGATACATTCAGTATAGTTTTTTAGCATGCTGCTCTTACTATTTCAGCAGTGTATATCATAGGCCTGTTATGCAGTTTGTGAATTTTCTGTATGCATGAAATACATTTGCTGAAATGTGCAGTATACCACAAACTACTGCACTACACTACTGTATCCCACAATACAACATGCGCAACTTTATCTTCCATCTCCAATGTTATCATTAACTAAAACTATATTTTAGTTAATATTTTAGTTAAAACTGATTAAAAAAAAAAAAAAAACACATTTTTGTTAATTGAAATAACACTAGCTGAAAATAAAATATTACATTAAAAACAATCTAAACAAAAACTGTGAAATATTGCCTTGCAAAAAATAACTGAAATAGGGTTAAGTTGAAGTACTAAAAGAGTACTTTTGAGTACTAACTCAAAACTAAAACTGAAATAAAAATTAATTAAAACTATTAAAAAAATTACAAAAGCACATAACAAAAAAAATAATAAATCACTAAACATTTAAACATGAAAATATAAAAATAAAAGCTAATTCAAAATATTTTACTAAAAATATACTAAAATTATTTACTATAAATGATGCTGTCACTGTCCATTTAGTGTGATACTGAAAGTCTAGTGTGACTAATGAAACAAAAGTAATCCCTGCTGAAAAAAATATCTTGAACCAGACTAAACTGGTTTGCTGGTCTTAGTTGGTTCAGGCTGGTCTATTGGTTTTACTGGGCACCTTTCTACTGGTCAGATTGGGAAACCATCTTAAACCAGCTAACCCCTTTTTAAGCTAGCAAACCAGCTATAGGCAGAGTTACGGTAGAATAATACTAGGGGGAAAAATGAATAAAACTTTATATGGTGTCCAGGGTCATAAATAGACAGACTTTCCTGCATTAAACATACCTAGTGATGTCATGTGACCACAATGTAGCATACTGCTGTGTGAAATGTTTATAAATGCATGCGTGTTGGCACAGTATTTAATAGTATTCCATGCAGTATGCTACATAGTATTAATGTTCAAAAATTTGAACATTATATGAGTAAGATGTTTTACCTCCAATATATTCCTCCATGTTCTCTCCCCTCTTATAAAACACACAAAGAGGATGGAGACACCGCCCAGGGTGTCCGGCCGGAGCAGAAGTTCTTTTGTAGGGTTGTGTTATAGGTGTGGTTATCGCGTTGACCAAGTCTTTGTCTCGAGTGCCACTGTGTCATTTTTACTGCCTGTGAGTGTGTCATTAAAGTCTGTGTGTCAGATATAAGTTACATTCCTTCAGTCTATTACGCTCTTTGAACGACTGACCCTTCTGATTTGTGTAAAGTCATCTGAGATGAACTGCGTATGGATTCATTCTTAAGAGACGGAGCAGAAAAGAGGCATTAAGGGTGGCAGACGTCCCTTTGTGTGTTGGTCACAATGCTGAAGTGAAAGGAGGCAGGATGCTTAACATGCAAATGAGACGAGAGAGAAGGAGAGGTCAGGGTGGACATCACTCAATGTCACATTAACAAGCACTCGTCCCATGATGGGGTATTAAACGCTGAGTGTGAGAGTACGGCAGCTGCCTCTCGTTGGCACTTTTCTATAGCATTTACAAGCAAAAAATATTTCTGCCAATCTGGACTGATCCCAAAGAGATTCATTCAGAGAAAAAAAGAAGGATGGATGCTCCTTATTCTAATGTGTAATGATTATTTTATTTCATACATGACATCTGATCATCCATCAACTGTTTGACCTTGTGCATCTAAATTAACTATAAAGAGTGGCAGAAATTACCTCACTTTCTCCCCAATCCCTTTGTGCACAATTTGTAAAATACTGTATCACACAATGCTGTATGCTTAATTTTACCTGTATTTTCCACTGTGATGAATGAACTGGAATATCAGAAGCAATTGAATCATTGTCTGTATTCTGAATAGCAGCTGATATTACTTCCAGTTCATTTGTCACAATGAAAACGAAAGGTCAAATCATATGGCTCAAATAGTTAGAGTATGCTACTGCTATTCAGAATTCAGCCTTTATTTATTTAGTATTTATTTCCAAGATAGTGTCCGGGCACCACTCACTGAATTGCCTGTAAATGTAACACAATGAGGTCATGTGACAACGTTATAGCTGTTTAAAACATTATGGTTGCCGACTGCACTATTTCAGATAGTAGCCTGTTTAAAGCATAAATCTGCAGTAGTATACACCTATCAGGCTTCCTAATATTGTGTTGGTCCCCCTTTTGCTGCCAAAATAGCCCTGACCCATCGAGACATGGACTCCACTAGACCCCTGAAGGTGTGCTGTGGTATCTGGCACCAAGATGTTAGCAGCAGATCCTTTAAGTGCTGTAAGTTGTAAGGTGGGGCTTCCATGGATCGGACTTGTTTGTTCAGCACATCCCACCAGCATTAACTTCTTGAACAATTTGAGCTACAGCTCGTTTGTTTGATCTGACCGCATGGGCCAGCCTTCGCTCCCCACGTGCATCAATGAGCCTTGGCCACCCATGACCCTGTTGCCGGTTCACCACTGTTCCTTATTTGGACCACTTTTGATAGATACTGACCACTGCAGACCGTATACTGCCCTGTATTCAGTAAGCAGTATGTAGTATTCTGTTTTAAAATATATATAGGCTGTCTGGCAATTTGTTTTTACTTCTCTGGATCTCCATCTTAATATTTTCATCCATCTAATTCTTTCCATCTTTCCATTTAGTATATCATTATTCATTCCTATTTTTTTCATCTCTCTTCATCACAGTGTCTCTGTCCATTGGGTTTAATGGTAAAGTCAATGAGAGAGGAAATTTAGTTTGTGCCTTCATAAGAAATGGCTAAGTTTAGGTCATCATTCTTTCTTCAATACAATTTACAGATATAACCGAGTGTTCTTTGATTTATGTTTCTATTCCTCTCTAGATTTTTGTAAGAAGGCTGTAAATGCTTCTCTCGCTGATCTCATGTCAGTATGGTGGTTTATCCAGTAATGGCTGATGGTTGAATTAGGATAGAGAAGGCTGTTCCAGAATCAACTTTAACTTCCTCTTCGCTCAATAAACATTTTAGATGGTGGGCAATAACCGTCCCCATAAATGCTCCCTTCAACTGTCTGTGGTACTTACACCAGCCCTATACTGATTTAAAGGCCATTACAGCTCACATTCTTACCAAGGGATAAATTCCTAACCGTACCTGTTCATTTTCTGGCAGTGAAAGGTTGGGCAAGGTGAACTCAGTCAAGTAATAAAACTAGCTGAGTTCTGGAGATGTTGAGTAAATAGACCCATGCTCTTTCTATGAATGTAATCATTCTCTGTAAATGAATGCATAAACAACTGAATTCTACACAATATGACTTTTTCAAGAGTCAAGATCACTGTTATAAGTATTTGTTTTAAATGTGTAACAGAATGCAAGGAGAAGAACTGAGATTTCAAAAAAGTGCTGAGATACAGGGCAGCTTTAAAAGAGGAAGTCATCCGGTCATGTTTAATAATTGTTAGACATTGCTGCCCCCTAATGTCCAGATGTATGGCACTACGGCTACGGGTTTGTCCACTCCAAGAAATTTTTATGCAAAGCTTTTGTTGAGGTTGTTGAATGAAAACTACAATTTTTATCCAATAAACCATTTTGATCATTGATATACAAATGCAAAGAAAAAGAAAATATATTCCATTCTTTCTTATCAACAACAGTGCATTAAGCATTATAATGCAACAGGGTTTCCCAAACTATGTTTCGTGAGGGAACACGAAATTAAAAAAATATAATGAAAATGTGTTTGAGAGACAAAAGCCTTCCAAAGACAGTAATACATGTCAAATGAGTCACTGAGTGATAATTCAATGTGTTTGTCAGGAGTTGATTTAGTATGCAATGTTGCAATGATGAGGAAAACACTCCTTAAAAATTCAATGATTTCTGTAAATGCTGTGTGGGTCTCAGTTTACAATTATGGCCACCTGTTAGTGGATGGTCTGTGTGTGATATTTAATAAAACTATAGAAGACTTTCTGAATGTATATAATTTATATGCTTTTTTAGAATGGAACATTTAAAACATAAATAAAAAAAACAAGATTTCATGCCGTTGTGTGAATCAATGTAATCAATAAAAAGTAACTGTAGTCTGATTACAAGTATTTTAAAACGTAATATGATCTAATTGGTAATTGCAGATACTGGAATCCAGATTAAGTAATCCAGATTACATGTATTCAATTACTACCTGCACTGTATATATTAGCCTACTCATCTCACTTGCACAAAAACAGATTCAGTATTCCTCAAAATGAATAAAAACAGTGAAATGCAAACTCATAATATTAGGTACGCAAACCTGCAATAATTAAATGTTAAATTACACAAATATACTTTATGTATTTAATCTCACTTTATTAACCTATGTCGTTGCTGCTGACGACGATCCAATTCAGCATTAATAAGCAAATACGACTTTAGATAAACATCACATTTGTGTTTCATTTTTTTGTTTTGTTTTTATTGCTGAAGTAAGATGCTGAATTCAGAACTGCATACTATTATACTACTCGTACTACATTTATCATATCTTTATATGGCAGAAATAGTAAGAGTAGTATAGTATGCAGTTCTGAGCTCTTCTTCTTCTTCTTCTTTATTGGGGTTTATTGGCGGTTGGCAAACAACTTATTGGTGCAATCCACCCAACTGGTAAGGAGTGTGGACCACAATGTCTAATATATATATATATATATATATTGTTTAAAAAAAAAAAAAAAAAAAAAAAAAAAAAAACTATATCCTCTTACATAAATTAGTTTCTCTAAGACATTGAAACAATAGATTATAACACATATCTTTTGACTCTTTTCGCAAAGTTCCGAACTCAGCAAAAAAACACACACAAAAAAAACACCAACAACAACAAGTAAGCAAAGCCCAGGTGAGAAAAAGTAACGCAAAAGTAATGTAACACATTACTTTCCATTAAAAGTAACTAAGTAATGCAATTTGTTACTTTTTAGGGATGACACAATATTGTAATACATTACTTTTAAAAGTAACTTTTCCCAACACTGGTTCTAGATAGCAACAAGGTAAATTTAATATTTTTTTCATGATGCTGTTTAATACAAATAAAAATGTAATAACTTATAATATAACCCTTTAGGCCTATTTCTCTTTATTTTTATTTTATATTTATTGTAGGGTTTGCGACACGACATTTTTACAACACGGTAACAAAATTGGTGTCTAAATACAGTGTTAAGCCCAGATTTATGTGATTTTCTTTCTAGCAATATAAATTAAATTAACATTGAAATTAAATGGACAAAAAAAATATATGCTCAAATTAAGCTATAGCCTAATAGTAGTAGGGGGTAGCTAATCTGGGACCAAACGAAGAATTATTTATTTGTGCCCTCAGTGCATTAGTGCTTTAAAAGACAAGGAGCACAATACACATATTGCTGCATATTGAGTAATAAAACTTCTAGGTTTGGTAAAAAATAATATTTTCCCACGCACGCACTCACTTTTCACACGTTTCAGTCTTTCCGTGAAGGGTGGAACCTTTGTTTCGTTATTTGTTTCTTCCGGATTGGTTCTGATGTAACGCGCAAGTACACAAGTACGACACGCCGGTTTTCACTCTGTACAGCAGTTGACAGACATATTCTTTAATTAATGTAATGGCATTTAGAAATGTGCTTTTGAAAGAGCAGAGGTTTTTTTCGGGAAGCAGTGAAAGATTTTTTATTACTTTTTTTCAGTCTAGTGAATTTAAGATGTTATCGGGTTTGCTCTAAGATGTGGGTTTCACTGCTGTGTATAATTAGAAGTTCTTAACTTTTCAAAAGGCAGCACATGCATGGCATAGGTCTATTTGTAAACTGTTTTAAATGCTGATAATATCTGTGAAAGACCTCTGTATATGTAAACACGTGGATGGATATGGACCATAATATGCAATTTAGTAAATCTTAGTGGACAGATTTAAGCTTCAGAAAACATCAAGAAGGCCTTCTTGAATTCAAAGTCCTAATGAATGTTTATGACACACATTATAATACATGAAGCAGATGGCAGTGCATCCTAAAACTGACATCAACAATTGTCACACTAAGTGAAGTGATCTAACACAATGCTGAGGATAAAGGCACTGCCTCTACTGCAGACACGTATATCATGTTGGCCTTTGGTCCTTCAGAGAGGTCATCGGCTGGCCTCCATCAAGCATGTATGTCTTCTCCCTGAAAGGAGGCGTCAGGGTCTTCTGTACCCCTTCAGCGGTCTGGTGGAGCACCTTTCCTCACAGGTCAATCAGGCAGAATTCAACATCTTCCGTCCCAGCTTGGAGGAGCTCTGTCAGGCAGAGACACTGTTCACTCCCTCTTCTAAACATGTTATTGACTACTCAACCTCTGCGGTCCGGATGGACCACGTACCTATTCTCAAACAGCCAGAAGTGAGAGAAAATGTTCATTAATTGTCATCACTTGATTAAATGATTGCAAGTTTATTGAAGCCCTCTGTACCACTGCACTAGACATTTCAAACTGTGTCTCATGTGTGCTTGTGTGTGTGTTACAGGTGTGTTTTATGGGCAGGAGTAATGTGGGGAAGTCATCTCTCATCCGTGCCTTGTTCTCTCTTGCACCAGAGGTAGATGTGCGAGTCTCTAAAACTCCGGTGAGTCTATATGTTATGAATGTTCTCCACTGTTCAATACTCTGCTCAGAAGTTGCTCCTTCTCAATCTTTATTTCGACACAGGGCCACACCAAAAAGCTTAATTTCTTCACTGTTGGAAAGGCGTTTACTCTTGTAGACATGCCCGGGTATGGACACATGGCCCCATGGGACTTTGTAGAGATGGTTGAACCATACCTTCAAGAGCGTCAAAAGTAGGTTGATGTTGTTTTAACGATACTGATATTTCTTCTTGTGTGCTTGTGTTGAGTTTAAAAAGTAGTAGATGATAAGATCATGTCAGTTATGACATATATAGTATATATACACTCACCTAAAGGATTATTAGGAACACCTGTTCAATTTCTCATTAATGCAATTATCTAATCAACCAATCACATGGCAGTTGCTTCAATGCATTTAGGGGTGTGGTCCTGGTCAAGACAATCTCCTGAATTCCAAACTGAATGTCAGAATGGGAAAGAAAGGTGATTTAAGCAATTTTGAGCGTGGCATGGTTGTTGGTGCCAGACGGGCCGGTCTGAGTATTTCACAATCTGCTCAGTTACTGGGATTTTCACGCACAACCATTTCTAGAGTTTACAAAGAATGGTGTGAAAAGGGAAAAACATCCAGTATGCGGCAGTCCTGTGGGCGAAAATGCCTTGTTGATGCTAGAGGTCAGAGGAGAATGGGCCGACTGATTCAAGCTGATAGAAGAGCAACTTTGACTGAAATAACCACTCGTTACAACCGAGGTATGCAGCAAAGCATTTGTGAAGCCACAACACGCACAACCTTGAGGCGGATGGGCTACAACAGCAGAAGACCCCACCGGGTACCACTCATCTCCACTACAAATAGGAAAAAGAGGCTACAATTTGCACGAGCTCACCAAAATTGGACAGTTGAAGACTGGAAAAATGTTGCCTGGTCTGATGATTCTCGATTTCTGTTGAGACATTCAGATGGTAGAGTCAGAATTTGGCGTAAACAGAATGAGAACATGGATCCATCATGCCTTGTTACCACTGTGCAGGCTGGTGGTGGTGGTGTAATGGTGTGGGGGATGTTTTCTTGGCACACTTTAGGCCCCTTAGTGCCAATTGGGCATCGTTTAAATGCCACGGCCTACCTGAGCATTGTTTCTGACCATGTCCATCCCTTTATCACCACCATGTACCCATCCTCTGATGGCTACTTCCAGCAGGATAATGCACCATGTCACAAAGCTCGAATCATTTCAAATTGGTTTCTTGAACATGACAATGAGTTCACTGTACTAAAATGGCCCCCACAGTCACCAGATCTCAACCCAATAGAGCATCTTTGGGATGTGGTGGAACGGGAGCTTCGTGCCCTGGATGTGCATCCCACAAATCTCCATCAACTGCAAGATGCTATCCTATCAATATGGGCCAACATTTCTAAAGAATGCTTTCAGCACCTTGTTGAATCAATGCCACGTAGAATTAAGGCAGTTCTGAAGGCGAAAGGGGGTCAAACACAGTATTAGTATGGTGTTCCTAATAATCCTTTAGGTGAGTGTAATATATACAGTACTGTAAAAAGTTTTAGGCACTTATATACAGCACTGTAAGAATGGTGATTTATATTATATTTGGTGTATATTTTATAGTATATTGTATAATATTTGGTGTGACCACCCTTTGCGTCTAAAACCGCATTTGTCCTAGGTACACTTGCACATAGTTTTTCAGGTAGCTTTCTTCAAGCATCTTGGAGACGTTGCTGCAGTTCTTCTGGATTTAAGATGTCTCAGTTTTTTCTATTTCTTCATGTAATCCCAGATGCACTCGATGATGGTGAGATCAGGGCCCGTATTTATCAAGCCTCTATGAATTACTCACAAGAACACTGCTAAGAATTGACTTAAGAGTAAAAAAATTCTTGGCTCAAAGCTGCGCTTAAAAGTTAGTTATCAAGCATCTCAGTTGTAATTTAAGTGAAGTGTAGGACGAAATCTTAAGTGTCAGTCTTAGAGATGATTCACGACACTTTGCTGTGCCACAAACGGATTTTGGATGACGACATAGGCATGGACCAATCACTGAATAGATTTCCTTATTTAAGAATATTCTCAGATAAATTCACATTGAATGGTGAAATTCCTAAGAGGAGTTTACATTCAACGCACATTTGACAATAAAGAATTTTCAAGAGAATACATTATGATATACACATTGGAAATGAAAGATAAACACGTTTTCCACCATGTCTTAATTTTACAATTAACAAATTTTAAACCGGTGTGCTGTTAACTGACCTGCCTATATATAGCCTAGATTTTATGATATAATCCAAAAGAAAACCGAACTGGTGGGAGGAAGAAGTGCTACTGCTTGCTGAATTAGTCGAACAGCGGAAACATGTTATAAAAGGCAAGTTCAGCCCAACATAAAGACGATGCCTGCTCTGTCCAAACGATACCGTTTGATTAACTGCTCGTCGTCAAACATTTCAAAAACATTCTTCCTCTCCTGAAAGATTTCTCCTCAGTGCCATCACAAGCCCCTACTGGCAACTCCTAACCACTTGAGAGACCACTCGAGCTGTCTTAAATAACTGGGAGAGTAAGAGTGAATCTTAGCTTTAAGAAATTTGATAACTTGCTTTTATACTTAAGTTTGAAAGTAGGAGTAAATTTCATGAATTCTCAGCACTTAAGACTAAAATGGCACTTTGAGAAGCTTGATAAATACAGGCCCAGAGCTCCGTGTGGAGCATACCGGATGTTGTCAGACTCCTTGTGCATACAAAAATCTCACTGGATTACAATTAATGGCAAAAGGAATGTTTGGAAATGTAAACTGATCTTTCCTACTGACACACTACAGCAAAAGATATAAATAACTGGCTTAAAACCATTTTTTGTTGTTGTTGAAAATACTAATGTGCACAGTACTGTATATATACAGTTTATATGGTATTAGTTTTCCTTTTTTTAATTTTCTTATTTATGTGTCTCTAGTCTGGTGAGGACGTTCTTGTTGGTGGATGGAGGTGTAGGTCTGCAGAAGGCAGATTTAGTTGCTGTCGAGATGTGTGAGGAGTTCAATTTGCCTTTTGTGGTGAGTGTTTATCCTCTCATGTTCTTACCATGACTGTCCAGCAGGGGTCGTTAGAGTAATATACACTTTTAGCAACATCTCAGCCTAGATCAGTGGTTCTCAACTAGGGTCTCAGCAAACTTCCAAGGGGGCATCAAGATGACTTAAAATAATTTGAAATATGATTTAAAAAAAAGTATTAACATAAACTAAAATAACTAAAACTTAAGAGATTTTATATTTTAATTCACCCCACAACTATTTTTTTTTCTTTCCTTTGAAGAACTTCTGTATAGAAAACCCTGGATATATAAGGTAGCCTAATT
Organism: Coreius guichenoti; assembly: GCA_039654105.1. Classification (NCBI taxonomy): domain Eukaryota; kingdom Metazoa; phylum Chordata; class Actinopteri; order Cypriniformes; family Gobionidae; genus Coreius; species Coreius guichenoti. The sequence continues at coordinate 20,297,012 of CM077172.1, read as the reverse complement.
TAGTGTGATTCCTAGACCTGGAAAAGTCATGCAATTTTAATTTTAAAAAAATTCATGGGAATTTTAACTCATTTTTCTATTTATGCCGAGCTCTAAAATTTTTATCGGGTAGAAATTGTGAGTATAAATATTTTTTTAAATTCTTATCCTTCATTCTTATCCAGAAATTTCACAAAAAACTGGAAAAGTTATGGGGCCTTTAAATAATGTCAAATAGTAATGTATGTTCAGATGGGCAGTAGAGTTCCCTTTTTTTGTAGTAAAACAGCAAAAATGCTTTAAAAAATTTACACAAACTCGATCCAAACCACATTCATAAGTGTTTTGATATCCATGCAGAGAGTCAGTGCTAAAGGTTGGGTTACTAATAAGAATTGATTATAGTGTGAACAAATACAAAATACTTTTTCAACTCAAAGGTTTAAAAGGTTTTAACCAGTTTTCTCTCTGTGTCATGTTTTAGCTGGTGGTAACAAAAATAGACAGAACTCGACAGGGCGCTTTGTTGGCTCTTGTTCTACAGCTCCGGGACTTTATCAAAAATCAAACCAGCATGTGTTTCCCACAACCATTTCTAGTGAGGTGAGATATATAGACACACATCATAATAATGATAATCATTTTGCCTCCAGAAAGGTTTACACACATACAGGGTTCAACAATGAGATGCCTAATTAAATCCATAAATTCATAAACTCTTTTGCTGGAAGACTATCACAAGTCAGTTTTGACAAAACCTCATTTATGTTCGCCAGCAAGACAACATTATATAGCTGTCAAATCAGCAGTTTACAACAATGTAGAAAATATCACAGAAAACCAAACCCTGGACTGAAAGGGAAATGGACTAGACTGAAAGGTCTCATACACTGACCCAAGTCCATCCTTATGGTTGAGCCCTGACAGAATATATACAGTGGGCTCCGCAAATATTAGCACCCTTGGAAAATATGAGCAGAACTGGCAAAAGATCTGAGTGGACTCTTTTCTTCAGCTCATCCCGCAGGTTTTTTATGGGGTTTGGGTCAGGGGACTACTCTGTCAATGGCAAAACCTTCAATCTGCGGTCAGTGAACTGTTCTGTTGTTTATTTTGAGATGTGCTTTGGATTATTGTCATGCTGGAAGATCCAACCATGGCCCGGTTTAAGCTTCCCGGCAGGATCTGTCAGGTGTTTATTTAATATCTGCTGGTACTTGATGGAGTTTATGATACAGTGTATCCTAACAAGTTGTCCAGGGTCTTTGGAAGAAAATTAGCCCCACAGCATTAAAGATCCACCACCATACTTCACAGTGGGGATGAATTACTTTTCTACATGGCTATGTTTTCTGTCCAAAAAGCTTTATTTTGGTCTCATCTGACCATAAAATCCAGTTCCACTGAAAGTTCCAGTAACGTGTGGCAAACTGTAGGTGCATGAGATGCTGTTTGTTGTCGCCAAAGGCTTTTTTATTGCAACCTTCCCAAACAAGTTGTGGTTATATCGGTGAGGTCTGATTATAGTTTTGGGGACTTTTTGACCCCAAGACCCAACTAGCATCTGCAATTCTCCAACTTTGATCCTCCTCACAAACCATCCTCCTTAGTGTGTGTGGGACGAATATAGACACACGTCCTCTTCCAGGTAGATTGTTACCATCTCCAGTTGATTTAAATTTCTTAATTATTGCCCAGATAGTGGAAATGAGTATTCCAACAATTAAACTATTATAGCCATTTCAGGATTTGTGCAGCTCAGCAACCTTTTGTCACACATCATCACTGTATTCTCAGGTCTTTCCCATAGTGATGGATGACAATAGGATTTTGGCCTGTGTGTCACTTCATATTTAGAGCCCAGTGAAACAGAAAGTCAAGACTTATCACTTAAGTGTTCCTGATCAGTAAGGTAAACTTAAAAAAATGCCATGTTAATGGGAATATGCTTCAATTAGATTTTTACACATTAGAATTTGTAGGGGTGGCAATCATTTTGGCACACATATTTTGGAGAAAAACATTTATTTCATTTCTTACACATTTATATTTTGTATAAATTAACTTCAATAAAAGGTCAGATTTTTGTGAATAATTTAAATGAAAGAAGGATAAATGGCAAAACATATTTTCCGTCAGTTTTAACCAAGGGTGCCAATATTAGCGGAGCCCAATGTGTGTAAATAAGTACTGTGCAAAAGTCTTAGGCATGTTAGTATTTTCACCAAAAAAAAGGTTTTATATCTTTTGCTGTAGTGTGTCAGTAGGAAACATCAGTTTACATTTCCAAACATTCCTTTTGCCATTAATTGTAATTCAATTGTAATCCAGTGAAATATGCACAAGGAGTCTGACAACAGCTGGTATGCTCCACACGTGACTTTTTAATTATATATATATATATATATATATATATATATATATATATAAAAGAAAGTACACGGTTTTACTTATGAGGACATAATAAAAAATCATCTGGTCCTTAGCAGGTTTAAAAATTAGGTAAATACAACCTCAGATGAAGAACAACACATGACACATTACACCGTGTCATTTATTTAACAAAAATAAAGGCAAAATGAGAAGCCATGTGTGAAAAACTAACTACACCCTATGATTTAATAGCTTGTAGATCCACTTTTAGCAGCAATAACTCGAAGTAATAATTTTTTGTATGACTTTATGAAAAGTGAAAGTGATGTGACGTATAGCCAAGTATGGTGTCCCATACTCTGAATTTGTGCACACACACAGCAGTGAGTATTGCACACACACACCGTGAACACACACTCGGAGCAGTGGGCAGCAATTTTTGCTGTGGCGCCCGGGGAACTATTCGGGGTTAGGTGCATTGCTCAAGGGCACCTCAGTTGTGGGTAATGACTAATGAGAGTGGAAGAGAGCGCTGTTCATTCACTCCCCCCACCTTCATTTCCTGCCGGTACTGAGACTCGAACCTGTGACCTTCATTGAGGTTTGCAGGCATTTGTTTATGCACAGCTCTCTTAAGGTTCCGCCACAGCATTTCAATCTGGTTGAGGTCTGGACTTTGACTGGGCCATTGCAACACCTTGTTTCTGTTGTAAATTTGCTGGTGTGCTTGGGATCATTGTCCTGTTGGATGACCCAATTTTGGCCAAGCTTTAGCTGTCAGACACATGGCCTCACATTTGATTCTAAAATACTTTGGTATGCAGAGGAGTTCATGGTCGGCTCAATGACTGCAAGGTGCCCTGGTCCTGTGGCTGCAAAACAAGCCCAAATCATCACCCCTCCACCATCGTGCTTGACCGTTGGTATGAGGTGTTTGTGCTGATATGCTGTGTTTGGTTTTTGCCAAACATGGGCTGTGAATTATGGCCAAACATCTCCACTTTGGTCTCACCTCTCCAAAGGACATTGTTCTAGAAGTCTTGAGGTTTGTTCAGATGCAAATTTGCAAACCTAAGCCGTGCTGTCATGTTCTTTTTAGAGAGATGCCATACTTTTTAAACATGCTACACTTGTTCAGTCTTTTTGTACTGTCATGAACTTTAGCATGTTAACTGAGGCCTGTAGCATCTGAGATGTAGCTCTCTGGTTTTTTGCAGTTTCTCAGAGCATTGCACGGTCTGACCTTGGGGTGAATTTGCTGGGACGTCCACTCCTGGGAAGATTGGCAACTGTCTTAAATGTTTTCCACTTGTGAATAATCTTCCTCACTGTAGAATGATGGACTTCAAATTGTTTGTAAATAGCCGTAAAACCCTTCCCAGATTGATTGCACCAACGCTTCTCTAAGACCATTGATGATGTATTTCCTCCTTGGCATTGTGTTAACACTTCCTGAATGCTCCAGAAAGCAAACTGACAAAATTTCTGCTTTTATAGAGGTGATCACACTCGCTGATGATCAGTTAATCAAGGGTATTTGATTAGCAGTGCCTGACTGCTACTTACCCTCCTAATTCCTATGGAAGCAGTAAGGGTGTACTTAGTTTGTCACAAATGGCATTTTGGCACAAGCGACGTCACTTAAGAAAAAAACATAAGGCATTAGTCACTTGAAGAATGACTGGTAATGCTCCGTGACGGCTCATTGGCGTCTGTAATGTTGGTCGCAATTCGTCAACTAACTGCAACATCGTGTCGTGGGAGTCTTTTGTCATCACATCCTCTGGGTCCTCCAAAAGTCTCTCCACCATCAAACGTCGCTGCTCTTCGTCTTGTATAATCAATAAATAAATGTAACGCCATTCTCGAAAAAGGCTTTTGTACTGTGATGTTTACCGTTAGATTTCAAAAAGGTTTGAAGTTAGGACATCAGTGGGGTTGTCCTAAAGTTAAGACAGCTTTTAGGACTTTTTGTCGAGATAGGATGCTTCTGTAATACCCGTTTCCTATCCATAGTTAAAATAAGATTATGCGCTTAAGAAATGTCATTCTGTAATAGCTTTTGTCCTAATTGAGGTCCTAACTGAAATTGCCATGGTTACCAAACAGATAAGATAGGATTCTAAAGTTAAGATCTTTCTGTAATACGCCCCCTGACACCGTGTCCTAACTACACGTGACGCGATAAGATTCCAGCGACAAGCAACTTGTCTGTCCACACCAGACGCGACGCGACTGCGAGATGAATCAAAAACCACAGCCAATCAGAACAGCGTGTGGGCGGGCTCTCGCGGCAAGTGCACTGCACCAGATTAATCTTGACGGCACTCGCAAGGAAATGGATAAGTACATAATCAAATTCACAAATATTACACCATTTAAACATTACTAAAAATACATACTGAGTTACTAAAACAATCTTTGTCATAGAATATACTTGTTTGTTCATAGTTTGAACGTTCTTGTTTCCATTTGTTTAATTTCAAGATCTGAGGTGAATTATCCTTTGTTGCTTTTAGTACGACAAAGCTGGGAGCACTAAATGTTATTCAAAGTGACATTACACGCTTTTAACATTAAATAAAGTACATAAACACTACCTGAGATTATCATTGCCGTGTTTTGTGTTGTTGTTCCAGCCGCGATTAATCGCGTGTCGCCGTCGCGGCTGGTTAGGACAAAAACTCTAATTAACATGGAAAAGATACCTTTATCGCGTGTCGCGGCATCGCGTCGCCTGTAGTTAGGACACGGTGTGATGATTCTTATTATTTCCTGATTTGTAAAACCATAGAATTCAAAAGGGGTGTACTTTCTTTTTCACATGACTATATATATATATATATGTGTGTGTATGTGTATATATATATATATATATATGTATATATATGTGTGTGTGTGTGTGTGTGTGTGTGTATGTGTGTGTACACACACTACCATCAGTTTGGAGTACAATTTATTTTTTAAATGTGTCAAAAGTGACAGACATGTACAATGTTAACTAAAATATTTTATATAAATGCAAATAAAAGGTTTTTATTCATAAAAGAATACTAAAAAAATGTATTACGCTTTCCATAAAAATGTTAAGCGGCACAACTGTTTTCAACATAATCAGGAATGTTATTTGAGCACCAAATCAGCATATTAGACTGATTTCTGAAGGATCATGTGACACTGAAGACTAAAGTAATAGCTGTTGAGAATTCAACTTTGCCATCTCAGGAATAAATTATATTATATAAAACATTTCATTATTTCACAGTATTACTATTATACTTCTTTCAAAATCTTTCCAACCCCAAACTTTTGAATGGTAGTATATGTGTGTGTGAGTGTGTAATCTGCATTTATGGCCCACATCAAGGTTATTTCCTAATCCATCAGCAAACATCTTGCTGGTGTGGGTTTGAGCAGTGATGAGTTTATAATGCACACTTATCCTTAGTCACTTCAGTTGGTTTTATGTCAGTGTGCATTTGAGGTTCCCTTGATCACCAGCAACTAGATAAATCTTGTTATACAAATAAATCAGTGCCTCTGACCTGTAGTTTTATAAGAGTGAGGAAGGTTCGCTGTTAAATGAAATATGTTAATGGGATCAGATGCTTATCAACTTGATAAGATAAGGCTAAGGGTTCTGGAAACAGTTGCATTGGCTTTTTGTGTCAATACAGGAAGTCATTTTTTCACAGATAAGGTGATAAGTAACATACATTATAACACACATACACAACTCTCTCTCTCTCTCTCTCTCTCTCTCTCTCTCCCTCCCTCCCCCCTCCCCCCTTTCTATGTCCTGCAGTTCAGTCCAGTTCTCTGGGATTTACCTGCTCAGGTGTTTCATAGCCCACGTAACAAGAAATCTACAGCTTACCACTAAACATTTGTGATTGTACTGCAGTACCTCACAATATCACATATCCAGGGACGGTTTAATGTGCGGGCCTACCAGGCATGTGCCCAGGGCACTCGACCAGAGGGGGGCTCAGACAAGCAGTGGAGTGGCCTGTCAGCAATACCCTTCCACAAAGTGGCGCCCCGAACATAGCCCCCCACCCACCCCCTTTTCAACAAGAAATTGGAGCGCGGGGGGGCTTTAGACAGGTCCATGACCAGGGCACGATCATGTCATAATCTGTGTTAATAAAACCACTTTGAAAAAAAAAATAATTTAAAGCATTGAATTGTACATGCTGAAAATATTAATTATTTCCAAATGCAGAGGCAGGAATCACATTGTTTCAGGATTCATGCTTACTGAATGATCCAGGAATCTATTGTATAATTTTACAACATGCATATTTGAGTGGACTCGTTCCTGTCTGTTGCTGTATAGTCAACTGGAATATTTGTTCTTCTAAATAAAATGACAGTAAATGTTGCATTGAATCTTTGTGAGTGACTGTTAAACTTTAAATTCTGCTCTTGCTTTTGGAGCTTAAACCAAAACTTATCAACTTGATATTATGATAAGATCAAGTTCCAGATCAGTTGTTCTACTAAAACTGTGGTGTTTTTTTTTTATAGAATTAGTTAATTACTGAACCTAAATCCCAGAAAATGATTTAAACCCAGTGAATGGATAACAAATAGATTTTTTTACTCATGATCTCGCAAGTTCATTTCTTCTCCCAGGTTTATTGTAAACATGGTGTGTTTTGGTCCGTGTTACACACTTTTTGGACATTATTAATTGTGGTAACTAAGTCAGGTTTTGAGTTTTTACCTCAGGGTTAACATTCTTATTTATATTCAGGGTTATTGTCTTTGATTGGACAAGTACAGTATTTGACAAAAACTTGTTTTACAGTTGCAATTGCATAGACACTAAAATCCATTAAATCTGATTTAAATTAAATAATCAGAAATTCTTTTTTCACAGTACTTTTTTTTTTAGTTTTTTGTTTTTTTTTGCTTGACATAAAATGTTACTCTGAAAACCCTCATTGTGATGAGAAATCATGGTCTCATAGTGTAATGAGTGCTTATTGTTAACAAAAGCCATGCATGCTAACCCTGGCTGGAACAGGGCTTCATAACCCAGAGTTAAAAGCTGCACTAAACTTTTTTAAATTATGAGTGGGAAATTATGCTTAACAATTAAAAGGGACCTTGAACAGAGAGTAAAAAGCATTAAACAAGCTAATTTTTATGTCTTTATTTTTTTACATACCCTGAGAGTACAGTATGCACCAATTCCATCAATGAACTTTGCACTTAAGTGTCCCTTTAGAAGGCATAGGGTTAAAGCAGTTATATAAACACCTCAAACTGTTTCATTTTTTTTTTTTTTAAGTTTAATTTTGTACCCAAAGGTATATGTGTGTGTTTTTGTATTGAAAGGAGAGTGAGTGAGGTACCATACATTTCTTTAGTCATACCTCCAACGGGTCCTTTAATAATACAGCTTATGGCTTTATTTCATCCATGTTCTTTGACACACATACAGCACTGGTTCAGGTAGGCATTATATCTTCTCTACTCAGCAACAGCAGGGGTGGTGATGGTACAGGGCTGTACCTGGAGAAAAACAATAAAATTTAAGTGCCACAATGCTATAAAATGGCAAGAGGGTGCAATTGCATTTATTGTGCCTAAACTTAACCTCGAATATGACGTTCTTTTTTTTTTTTCACCCACTCTCTTTATTTTATGTGTTGGCATTTGGACACTGACCCCATAAAACATTTGCAGTAAGTTAATTATTTTCAGCATTTTTTCCTCTGAATTTTATATACCCTAGGCATATATTAAAGCTCTAAGGGACAGGTAAAAGTACACTCTTTGTCACCCGGGATGCAGGAAAGAGGGAACTGAAGGTGTTTAAGAAAATGTATAGAAACACTCTTGAATCTTAGCTCACTTTCTCCAAGAAGCTTCATCCCTGAACCTCTCCATTGGAATCTACGCCATTGACCCTATAGGATCCTACTTTTAATTCTTCACCACTTCATTCAAACTCATTTTTGTCAACATGTGCACACCAGAGCCCACCTGCCCTGAAAATGCCACCATCTGCTCGGGCACATCCTGCCTGGTGCCTCGTGATCCGTTCAATGACATCCTCAGCATGGTGATGAGTGCCACGCTTACCATCATGCTGGCCCTGGTCATGTTTTCAATGGGCTGCACCGTCGAGGCAAGAAAGCTCTGGGTACACATCCGCAGGCCATGGGGCATTTTTATCGGTTTCCTGTGCCAGTTTGGCATCATGCCTTTCACAGCCTTTGCACTTTCACTGATTTTCAACGTGCTTCCAGTCCAGGCTGTAGTTATCATCGTTATGGGCTGTTGCCCTGGAGGTTCCAGCTCCAATGTTTTCTGCTACTGGCTTGATGGAGACATGGACCTAAGGTGAGACTGCCAAATCCGTTGTCTTTTTCATTATCGCTATTGTTACGTTGCTTGTAACAGTGAAGACATTCTAGTTCCTAGAGATGAGCAGTGTAAACGTAGGTTCTGTTGATTTTTTAAAAAATGTTTTTAAATGTAGTGTCAGCAGTGTCATTTGTAGGTTTGCTTTCATTGTTCACATAAAATGTCTACTAGGCTAAACTAGATATTTTGATAATTTTACTAAATTATATTTATAGATAAAGTTATAGATTCTTAAATGATTTAGAATTATCAAATGATAGTATTTTGTTCAATTTGTAATTTTATAATGCTATAATAAGCATAGTAATTGAGTATTACATTATAGAACATGATCAAATATATTATTCAACTTTGTCTAATATCTAATTATTAATGTTCCTTATTTCCTTCACATATCTAGACTTAATGTTTAAACCGCACGATGAACAAAATATTATAATCCAATGATGGTTGTTTATTAAGTTTATGGACAGAAAGACATTTTTTAAGTGTATAACAAATACACTGATTTCTGCTGTCTATAGCATCAGTATGACGGCATGTTCTTCAATCCTGGCTCTGGGAATGATGCCTCTTTGTCTGCTCATCTATACCACAGTCTGGACTTCAGGCGATGCCATCCAGATCCCTTATGACAGAATCGGTAAAATGACTTAAAACGTTCTATTTTATGTATTTGTTTGATCTCGTATCTTAATCTTGATGTTCTTTCCAGCGATCACGTTAGTGAGTTTACTTGTGCCTGTCGGTCTTGGGATATACACGAAACACAGATGGCCCAAAGTAGCCAAAAAGATCCTCAAGGTGTGTTTTTGTTGCTGCGTATAATGTTGTAAATTCTTATGCATGCCATGCCGCTTCACTTGTGTTTTGTTTTTGTACGTATAGGTGGGATCCGTGGTGGGAATCTTCCTCATCATCATCATTGCAGTCATCGGTGGTGTGCTGTATCAGTCCTCATGGACCATTTCTCCTTCGCTTTGGATCATTGGTACCATTTATCCATTTATTGGCTTTGGGCTTGGCTTTCTCCTGGCACGTTTTGTGGGACAACCTTGGCACAGGTAAAAAATCTGTACATTTTGTCTTCCCATAAAGAATTAGTGTTTGCTAACTGATCCGAACAAACCAGCTGAGGCATTAATAAAAGTGGCAAAAAGTCTGAAGAAAAAAACACTTATTTCTTGTGAACGTAATTGCAGGTGCCGCACCATCGCATTAGAAACGGGCATGCAGAACGCCCAGTTGGCAAGTACTATTACCCAGCTGTCCTTCACCCCTGCGGAGCTTGAGGTCATGTTTGCTTTCCCCTTAATCTACAGTATCTTCCAACTGGTTGTGGCTCTGGTTGCAGTGGGAAGTAAGATGAAACTCTTGTTCACTCTGCATTTAAGCATTAGGAATATGAGGGGTGGGGTTAAGCATGTTTGGGTATCATAACATTCACTTGATTTTGAAGAGTTAATAACTCCATATCATGAACCTCTGTATGTTTTTTTTAGTCCATTACTCAGTTAAGCACTGTAGGCAGAAGGTATCAGCGGAGGAGGATGGGGAAGGCACCCTTGAGGATCAGAATAAGCAGAATTACGCCTTGGAGAATGGTGGCTTTCACTGTGATGAGAATGGAAACACTGAGGATAAGGACAAAGGTACAAAGTTGTGAGCTAAACATCCTTCTGTTAGCCTGACTGGTCAACGCTGATCTTCTGGAGGCATGAACTGTGAACAAGCTATTCAAGCTCAATCAGAGAGTGTAGAGTTAAAGTCAACCCCAGTCAAGACAACTGGATGCACTTTCCTACATGATATAGGCTATAGAAAAAACCTGCCTACAGGTTTTTTTTCTGTGTATTGTGTATTAGGGTTTGTCTTTGGTCAGCAACATTCAATTAATACGTTGTAGAAATTCACTGAAATGCCCTAAAAAAAGGCAAGTAACCACCGGTGTAAAAAAAGAAGAGAAATGTTTAATAATTTAAGATAACATACAGCACTTACATCCAGTAGGTTCAATGTAAGCTAATTTTTTTTAATGTTACTTTGTATACACATAATTGTAATAGACCTTTAAGAAATGTTTTGCTTTTTAGACTATTTATGTATGATACAGAAAATTTGTTATATTGGAAGGTTTTTTTTTTTTTTTTTACCATGTTCAAGCAATGGGACTTTTCCACTTATAGGGGAACCAGAGCAATGGGACTTTTCTTTTTTTTTTCTTTTTTTTCTTGAAGCATTTCATTGCTTTAAATGACTTTCAACATTTAAACATTTACTTTGCTTAAAGCTGTCAAATGTTTTAGATTGTCATTTCAAACAACATGTTTTACTTTTTAATGTTTGTGATATTTATATGCAAAAGAAAACACCATAAATAAATATTCAAATGTGTTGTCAGATTTTGATCTTATAGCAGACTTCAAGTTTTTATTATTCTGTAAAATTTTACGATTGCACTTAACCATAGCTTGATTATGTTGGGTGTGTATTATACCCCTGCATGATAATTGTTGTGAAATAGTCCTTAGTTGTTGTGACTTGCTCTGAAAATATTGCATCTGCCACAATGCACTTTCTCAGAAATAGCAGGAAATTTGATGAAATTCCTCAGCTGAATTATAATCAGTTCAGACTGGCTAAATGATTTTTCTGAACTTTAAACTTAAAGGGAAAGTTCACCCAAAATGAAAATTCTGTTATCATTTACTCAACCTGTATGACTTTCTGGTTACACTTTATTTTGATAGTCCTCTTCAGACATTCTACTAAATAGAAGTAAATGTGCAACTACATGTCAACTAACTCTCAGTAGACTGTTAGTAGAGTGTTAGGATAGAGTTGTTAGAATAAGTTGACGTGTAGTTGCAAAGTTACTTCAGACGAATGTCTGTTGGGGGGCCATCAGCAGATATTAAGCAGACAAGTCTACTACTCTAATGAGAGTTAGTTTATGAGAAAGAAAGTCCTACATATTTGGAAGGACATGAGGGTAAGTGATGACTGAATTTTTATTTTTTGGTGAACTATCCCTTTAAGCCCTCATACATGTGTTAAAACCCCAGAGAAATAAGGCAACTGACTAAGAGTCACACTTTCATAGAATTTGGAAAAATTATACATATCTGATGCGTGTTTGAAGGATGTATCTGAGGTTCTGTGTCGACTGACAAATGTAAAATCACTGAAGCTGTTTAGTCTAGAAGAACGAGCATTAAATAGACTTCAGTACCCAAACTGCTCAGTTTTCAACACCTCTGATAGTTAAATATCTACTGTGTTAAATATTGAAGCGGTACAACTGTATCCGATTTCCTCAGAGATCTTTCTTTAATTGGAGTATATAAAATCAATACTTTGGCTGTCATGGTGGTGGATGTACTTCACTTTGATGACTTGTGTACAGCAGCAAAGTCATATTTGATTGAGTCTGTACAAGTTCAGTATTATCCTACTTACATGCCACTGACTCCTACTAATATCTCAGATGGCTGTGAAGATGTTAAGAACATTCTGCTCAAACATATATATGAGATGGAAATCTTAGATGTATATTTGTTCTTTCAGGTTTTCAGGAACCTCACTTCTATTAACATAAGCATGTGTTTAGACCAAATGATTTCCAATCTCTTTGTTCTTCACTGCCACAGATAGTCAAACAGATTTCCGTAATGATTCTAAGCGCAAATAAGATAGATAAGATAGTTTACCACCAGTTCATGTGTTTCACAGATCTTGAAACTAGATTTATCCATAAGTAACATTTCTAACATAGAAGATTTTGCTTTCATTGGATTGAACAATTTGAAAGAGCTAAATTTATGTGGCAACAAGTTATCCTACATTTATCAACACACATTCAGTGGTTCATATAAACTAATGGTCCTAGATCTCCAAGGAAATCCTATAATTCATATCGAACCTGAATCATTTGGACATCTAATTAACCTTAGCACACTTCTTCTGGGAGATCTGAACTTCCCACCTGGCAGGTCCCTGATCAAGCTGCATTTATTTGAAATATTTGGGATAATTCCATATAGTTTGAGTAATATTTTAATTAGTTCAGGCCTGAGACCAGTGCAGCTTGTGATCGGGAGTAATACTACACTGGATCAGGCCTAAACTTCCACATCAAAGGTCAATATGTGACCGTTGAGGACTGCAACAGTTCACTCTTGACATCTGTAGTCACACTTCAGATAAATGCAGCATATGTGAGCTGTGGAAATGAATTAATTGGGAAATGTCCGATCGGTCGTCAGTCTGGAATTTCATTCAATGTTCTCAGACGATATTGGAGACTTGGCTGATATCAATCAGCTTGTCAATTTAAAAACCTTAAAACTGGAAAACATTGAATTTACTAAGCAACCAAACTTGGCCGTAATGTTCCACAATCTGACAAAACTCCAGACGCTGATCCTGGTGAACTGCAGATTATTCTTTCTGGATGGAAGTCTGGCTAAAGATTTAAAGGCACTGACAAGTCTTGTGTTCATTCCAAAAGATAACGTCAACATTCTTCAAAACTTTGTGGAACATCTCACTAGTTTGAAATACCTCCATGTTCGGGGCTTGGGTCTGTACTGCAGTTGTGATAATGTGTGGCTGGTCTTGTGGGTGAAGGACAACAGGAAGGTGCAGGTTGACATGTTCAACCCCACCATGAAAGAGCTGCAGTGTTTGACTGACAATGGAATTGACCACCTCAACTTTATTGGTTATGCTAAGGAGAACTGCTCATTTAAAATCGAATTTGTGTTCTTTGCCTCCACCTCTGCCTTTTTGTGTATTTTTATTATTGCGGTACTGTCATATAAGTTTGCAGGGCAATACATTGTGCCTTTCTATCACATCACCAGTGGCTTTGCGTGTGAATGGTAAACATCAGTACCGCTACGATGTTTTCGTGTCTTACAGTGGTAAGGATGAACACTGGGTCATGGAGGAACTTCTTCCGAACTTAGAGCGCCGCGGCCTTCCGTTTTTGTGTCTCTGTCGGGACTTTCAGTTGGGAGAAGACATTGTGGAAAACATCACGGACAGCATCTACGCAAGTCGCCAGACTCTTTGTCTCATCAGTCACAACTACCTCAGTAGCAACTGGTGTTCTTTGGAGATGCAACTGGCCACCTACAGGCTCCAGGTAGAACACATGGACATCCTATCCTGATCTTCCTAGAAATGATTCCGTCTCGCTTGCTATCCTCCCATACTGGTAAAAACTAGAACCTATCTAGACTGGCCACAGGACACGAAGATGCATGAGGCATTCTGGGACAGGTTATGGTGTAAACTCAGCTCTAATAAAGCCAAAATTGCAACGTGAGCAAAATTCCATTGAAGTTCAATCAATATGATGACTAATGGAAAAATGTCTTTTTTTTTTTTTTTTTTTTTTTTTTTAACTCTGGCAAATGGATAAGAAACAAATATTTTAAATACATTTACATGTAATGACCATTTTGTATTTACTTTTTTTTTTTAAATGCTTATGGTATAATGTCAGATATGATTCAGTGACTAAATGTGGCTGTGACAAGAGTTAACCATTTCATCTTTAAAATTTTAGCACACTTTAAACACATAAACTAATGTTTGGTGTAACTACTGAAAAGTCTGAAATATCCTTTTCTGATAAAAATCTCAACCTCAGACTGTGCTGAATGTGCTGATCAGATATGTGCTGCACTTAGGAGATATTTTGACCCATTCATGTGTTTGTACAAATTAGTTTCAGTTCATATATTAAGATATGTTTTCTGGAACACCTTCCTCAGTGGGGTGGGCTTAAAAGGAACTTGTTCTCTACAATTTTGTTTTCTTATTATTTAACTGGAAGCATGTGCAGGTTAAACTAATCTGATCACACATCACTACACACACAGCACAACTTTCGTATCCTTTTTTGTTGTTGTTGAAATCTTGAGTACATGATTAAAAAAAACTGTGACGAATTTGACAAATTACCATTTACAGTTGTAAGAAAAAGTATGTGAACCCTTTGCAGAATCTGTGAATAATTAACAAAATAAGAGACATACAAAATGCACGTCTTTTTCACGCAAATTTTTTTATTTTTATTTAGTACTGTCCTGAGTAAGATATTTTACACAAGACGAAAATAGCTTAATTTATAAAAATTACCCTGTTCAAAAGTTTATGTACCATTGATTCTTAATACTGTGTCGTTACCTGGATGATCCACGGCTGTTTTTTGTTTTGTGATGGTTGTTCTTGAGTCCCTTGTTTGTCCTGAGCAGTTAAACTGCCCAATGTTCTTTAGAAAAATCCTCCAGGGGCCCGTTTCAATAAGGAGGTTCAACTAACTCTGAGTAGTCAAGTGCGTGCACCACAACTATGAAAAGCCATGATCAATGGAGCTCCAAAATTACGATTCACCATGGCAACAGCACCCGACAAAAAGACGTCCACATACTTCAGAGTCAATGTGTAAGTTTAATTCTTAATCACTGTTATAATATCAGAGGGGAAAACTGGCAGAACGGTAAGTTATTGAACTAATATTCATTTTCATAGTAGCCTATCCCATGGGCAAAAAAAAAAAAAAGAACGTGGCTCGGTTCACATAATTAAACGTTCTCTAATCCAACCTGTTACATTTCTTAATTAATGAAACTACCATTTAAAAATGCTACCGCTCAAATAAAGATGCATGTGGATATGGCAACAACAAAAAAATCCTCTCCTGACATAAATGTAACTCCCTAAAAATTAAAACTAATACTAAAGTGCATTTTTCTTATTTTGCAAATTTTCTGCCAATGGGAATAAGGATAAGAAAAATAATCTTGTTTCCATTTGCATTAAGATTATTTTTCTTACCCCACTGGCAGATAATTTTACTTGTTTTAAGTAAAATGCACTTAGTTTAATAATTTCTTATATAGAAAATGTATCTTGATTTAAGATTTTTTAGATATATTAGTACTTGAAATAAGACAAACATACTCGGTAAGAAAAGTATTTTTGCAGCGTAAATGATTGGATGACGTATTTAAACATCCCTTAAGCTTTAAAAGGCAGCGGAGACTGAAAGAAACCCTGGGTTTACTGAAGAAAACCTGCTCCCAACCAGGTTAGGTTCACAAAGTTACCATGGTATCTGACTGAGTATATTACCTCTCTTTCAGAAACGGGCTTGACTTACCCTGCTTTCGCAGGTTTGACATACCTCCCATTCTGAAATGGAAAACCCAGTTTCCCTCATTTCAGGGTTAACATACTCAGAGTTTTCACTTATCCTCCTTTCTGAAACGGGCCCCAGGTCCCAAAAATTCATCAGGGGGCGTATTACAGAAACATCTTAACTTTAGAATCCTATCTTATCTGTTTGGTAACCATGGCAATTTCAGTTAGGACCCTGTTTAGGACAAAAGCTATTACAGAATGACATTCCTTAAGTGCATAATCTTATCTTAACTATGGATAGGAAACGGGTATTACAGAAGCATCCTAACTCGACAAAAAATCCTAAAAGCTGTCTTAACTTTAGGACAACCCCACTGATGTCCTAATTTAAGACTTTTTTGAAATCCAATGGTAAAAATCACAGTACAAAAAGTATTTTTTGATAATGGCGTTACATTTATTTATTGATTATACAAGACGAAGAGCAGCGACGTTTGATGGTGGAGAGACTTTTGGAGGACCCAGAGGATGTGCTGCGCTTTGATGATAAAATACTCGTAAATAATTACAGACTCCTACGATACATGATTGTGCAGTTAGTTGAGGAATTGCGACCAACATTACAGAGGCCAACAAGCCGTCACGGAGCATTCATCAAGTGACTAACGCCTTACGTTTTTTATTTTTTGCAAAAGGCGATTTATAAAACAGGCTTTAACTTTTCAACGGAGCTTATCAAAATTTCAGTCTCTGCCGCACTGAAATTAAAAGCACGCCGTTGTTTCTCCATTTTGATTTTAGGTTTACCTCAGAAGCAGTTTGCGCGTCTTTTGTTGCTTGGTAACAGACCTGACAGTTGATTACCGAACTCGATGGAGCGGTTTAAGATTTCCTAACTACAGATAAAATGAGATTTTGTAAGATAGGATAAGAATCCTAAATCAAGTTAAGATTTGCTTCTGTAATACGAATTTGTGAAAAATCCTAAATTAACTTATATCTTAAGACCTAAGATAGAAAGTTTCTGTAATACGCCCCCAGTTTTCCAGCATATTTCGCATATTTGAACCCTTTCCAGCAGTGACTGTATGATTTTGAGAACCATCTTTTCACACTGAGGACAATCGAGGGACACAACTATTAAAAGGTTGAAACATTCACTGATGCTCTAGAACAGGGGTCTCCAACCCCAATTAAACTCGCCTGAACCAGCTAATCAGTTACTAGGGCCTTGTAAGACACACTGATTAGCTGGTTCCGGTGTGTTTCTTTTGGGTTGGAGCTAAACTCTGCAAGACAGTGGCCCTCCAGGACCGATTTTGGAGACCCCTGCTCTAGAAGGAAACACGATGCATTAAGAGCCAGGGGGTAAAAGCTTTAATTTGAAGATCAAGGTAAATTGTACTTATTTTGTCTTCCGGGAAACATGTAAGTATCTTCTGTTGCTTCCGACGGGTAGTACTAAATGATTTTTTATTTTTTATTTAAACAAAATAAGAAAAATTTAGACATCTTCATCCTGTTCAAAAGTTTCACCCCCGACTCTTATATAGACATGGTCAGATCAATGCATCGTGTTTCCTTCTGGAGTATCAGTGAATCGTCGTGGATCATCCAGGTAACGGTATTAAAACTTAATGGTTCATAAACTTTTGAATGGGGTCATTTTTATAAATTCAGCTTTTTTTTTTTTGTCTTGTGGACTATATGTAAACATTTTATGTATAAAATATCTTATTCAGGACAGCACTAAATAAAAAAATAAGCATTTTGTATAATCTATTTTGTTAAAATTATTCAGATTCTGCAAGGGGTTCACATTCTTTTTCTTGCAACTGTATAAATAGAAAATTTGGTAAAAAAAAAATTGGTACTGTTTTAGATTTATTTCCTTAGGGATTATTAACGCTCTATGCAACCAATCTTCAGATTATAAATTAAGCAACAAAAAAAAAAAACTTTCCTTACAGGTTTATTTTCTCACTTCTCTGGATTTCCACATTTCATGCAATAGAATTCAAAGAACATTTGTCATACATTATTTCCATAGAAAATTTTAATTCTGTAGAAAAAATATGACAATCGCATCAGATCACATACAGTATAGGAAGCAATTTCTTTCAACTTTTTTTTTCCACAGTGATCAGAGGTTAGTTTTTGTGCCTATGTTTTAAAAAATAAAACAATTCATGCATTCAACCTACACTATGAACATTAAAATCCAAAGAATTCAAAGATATCATCGATCTCATTCTTCGGCATATTTGGTTTCCGCAAGACAGTCTGTGAGTAAATTTTTTCTTTCTTAGCTCCAGGTGCCATATTGTTTCTTGACGCTTCTTTTTTTGAGAATTGTTGTGGTTCGCTGCAGTTCCTCTCATGTTTCAATGACACAGACAAGTTTTTAACTGTTCTAGAGCATCTCCTGGAAAATGCACATCTGGATCTGGCAGTTCTATTGCGTGCCATGAAGGTTCTGAGGTGCCATCGAGTTCTCCAAAAGGCAGTGAAGGAACAGGAACGTTTTGGTGGGAAAGTCTTTTGACATATCAATGCCTTGTGAACTTCTAACTTAAACTTCTTCAATCTCTTCTCAACCCTGAATTTAAAAAACATGATTAGACACACCTGCTAAAAATGACTCATAAATACAGATTTCATTTACAGTATTTTTATGTACCTGACACCTTCAGCTTCCAGACTTTCCATCCACAGACACTTCAGGCCCAAGAAGGCCAGATGCTTACGCTCTCGATGAAACTTGCAGCTCTGGCACCAGTGCATCACTTCCTTCAAATGGGCAGCCATGTTTCTGAATGAGGACACCTTCTCCAGTGACTTCAAGAACTTCCTTTTCTGACAGACTGCAATTTGGCTTGAGATGTCCAGTTTCATCTGTGGCTGCAGAGTTGCATCAAAATTAACCCATGACTGCATTTCTATGAATGTCAACATATTATTTTTCTCAAAAATGTACTTCTGCTTGATCTGTCATATGGCAGCATCCCAGGACTTGTCACTGACAAAATGCAAATCAAGATCAAATACCTGTTTGGTGGTTTTACAAGATTGTTGAAGCACAACCGTCATGTCCGGTCCATAGGATGAGACATCTAAAGAATTACAACAAGCAAATAGGATTACATGTACATATACAGTAAAAGCAAAATATATAAAATACACAAAATCATAATTGGTAAGAACTTGCAAAAACCTGGTTGTTGCTCTAAAACTGCAGCCCCCAGATCCAGACTAGAACCTTCATCATGACCAGCAGAAAATATTGGCATCATCTCTCTCTCTTCTACATTATTCTCTACTACATTATTCTCTTCTTGCCATTTGACCTCAAACAACCTGGAAAGGACAGACAGTTTGGACTTTCTTGGCCCTCTTGGGACCTTTAAAAGATCTTTCATGCCTTCTTCCATCAGAAGATCAGTCTGTGGGAGGCACAGGAAGTCTTTCAGGTCCATAGGCAGGGTGAAGTCGGTCAGGTAGGCCATGGGTTTGGATTGTGACACCTTCTGGAGGAGTTCAGTGGCTCTTTTGTACATGGGGATGAGGGCTCTCAGAATACCTCTGAAGAACACCCTAGCAAAAAAAGTGATAAAATAATTTTTAAAAAAAATATGAAAAAGCATTATCCCAGAATTACATTTGTTGCACATTGTTCATTGTCCAGAAAAGGTTTAAAACATTCAGAATATGTTTTTGAAACAATTCTTACCATTTTGTTTTTTCATTTCATGCTAAACATACATGCTCACGCACACCTATCTATCTAAATTGGGACTTTCCATAGACTTCTATTGTTTTTTTATAATACAGCTCAGCTAGTTGTAAATACTAAAACCTAACCCTAACTCATACCAAAACCCTAAAGGTGTGGTCACGTTAGCAAAATTTCTGCTAAATATCCTAGGTAAAAAAAGGTCCATTGTCTATTGTCAATAGAGTAGCAATGCAGCCATCTTACACAGAAGACAATTTCAAACCAAACAGCTTTCTGTTGGTCAACGTGGCAAATTCCCGTCGAAATGACTTGCTTTCACACGCAGAAATCTGACAAAAAAAAAACGGTAAATGTGATGCACCTTAACAGAACACTTTCTGATTTCTACATTTTTTTAAATAGAGACTTTATTTACTTTAATACAATGTTTTTACAAATGAGGGCATCCCCAAAAGGAGGTTTCGTCAGATGCATCAGATATACCAAGACAGTGTCATATTACTCATATTACTATGAATACGAGAAAGTCCAACGCACAATATAGAAGTCCCACCTTCTAAATAAAAGAGCCAACGGCAAATTGGTAAAGTCATCACATCACTGCAGCTGCTGTAAAATGCTCCGCTTGCCATAGAAATAGTCGTGAGACATGAGCTTGGGACTGCTAATGCACATTGGCTAGTCCAGCCAGAAATACAAGCTTTTTTAAAGCTATTTGACCATAAGAAACAACATTTATGAGATAGTGTCAGATTTAGTTGCTGATTTGAATAAGCAGTTTTGGAGATTTCAGGATTCCCCCATTCAAGTAGACTTGGTCTTGGCTGCCCAAAATAGCTGCCCGGAGGCATTGCAAATATGGCTTCGAGTAGGAGTGGGCAATATGACCAAAATCTTCATTTTATTTCACCATATTGATATATATCACAATATAGTTATTTTTCTTTAAATAAGGTTATATCAAACCTTTTGATACCATTGAAATTTCATAATTCTTATCACCATTTTCAACATCATATAAAAAACTAATACTAACCTAAAAAAAAAAAAAAAAAAAAAAAACTCTGGGGACAAGGGACATTGATTTAGCTCACTTCTGGGTACCTACAAATTCCACAAAATATGGTTAAAAAGGTACCAAAAAAGTAAAAATACAACATCAAATCAATATGCTTGATTATACTGAACACACTGCGGCACAATTATTCCAAATTCCAACCATCAAGTTTGCACAGAAATATGAAAATTTGCTCCCTCCATGCTGTTTCCCCAAGCATTTTCATACCACATCAAAAATATCAGTGACATGGTAAATTATACTGTTACATAAACTGATAAATCAGATAAATCCCAGCACATAGAGACTCTTTCACCTAGATATTATCACATAGAGACTATGTCTGTTCCACGAATTAGTAAATACAAAAAACCATCAAAACCATTCAACGGTAAAAATTTAATTGATGTCCAACAAATAAACAACAGATATAATACAGATGATCAAATGATAAAGCTCGGGCTGCTGATGACATAATAATATCTTCGGTATTACTCAGAAGTCTAGTTTCAAATATAATTCCTTTGAAGTTTTGGTGCTTTATGTAACGTTATGTAGTGAAATTGATAAATCCCGTTTGACATTTGTGCTGGCTACTGCATACAGGCCACCAGGGCACCATACAGACTTTACCAGAGAATTTGCTGATTTTCTATCAGAGTTAGTACTGGCTGCAGATAAAGTCCTAATTGTTGGTGATTTTAATATCCATGTAGACAATGAAAAAGACGCATTGGGATTGGCATTTAGAGACATTCTAAACTCTATTGGAGTAAGGCAACACGTGTCAGGACCCACTCATCGCCGTAATCATACGTTAGACCCAATACTGTCACATGGAATAAATGTTGATACCATTGAAATTCTGCAGCAGAGCGATGACATCTCAGATCATTACCTAGTATCATGTACACAATTTAGCAAAGGCTGCAAAGCCGTCCCCTCGCTTCAAATATGGCAGGACTATCACTGCTGCGACTAAAGATTTCTTTGTAAATAATCTTCCTCATCAGTTTCATCTCCTCAGCATCCCAGATAGCCTAGAGGAACTCGATGTTGCAACAGAAACTATTGACTCTCTCTTTTCCAGCACTTTAGACACAGTTGCTCCCCGGCGCTTAAAGAAGATTAAAGAAAATAGTCCAACGCCGTGGTACAACGAGCACACCCGGGCCCTTAAAACAGCAGCCAGAAAAATGGAGCGCAGCTGGAAGAAAACAAAACTAGAAGTTTTTTGCATTTCGTGGAAAGAGAGCATGATTGCATACAGAAAGGCCCTAAAAACTGCTAGATCTGCTTATTTCTCGACTCTCTTAGAAGAAAACAAACACAACCCTAGGTATTTATTCGATACAGTGGCTAAATTAACCAAAGATAAAGCTTCACCTTCTGATGTTTGTAAACAGCACAGCAGTAAGACTTTATGAACTTCTTTACTTGTAAGATTGATAATATTAGGAAAAAAATTATAACCATGCAGCCGTCTACTACAGTATCACATCAGACAGTGCATTGTATTGTCACTGAGGAAAAATTACATTCATTCACTGCTGTAGGAGAAGAAGAATTGGCTAAACTCATTAAATCAAAATCAACAACATGTATGCTCGACCCCATACCGACTAAACTACTAAAAGAGATGCTTCCAGAGGTCATAGATCCTCTTCTTAATATCATTAATTCATCCTTGACATTAGGATATGTACCGAAAACTTTTAAGTTGGCTATTATTAAACCACTTATTAAAAAACCGCAACTTGATCCTACAAAATTAGTCAATTACAGGCCAATCTCAAATGTACCCTTTCTGTCAAAAATACTAGAAAAGGCAGTGTCCTCACAATTATGCTTTTTTTAGAAAGAAATGGTATCTGTGAGGATTTCCAGTCAGGATTTAGACCGTATCATAGTACTGAGACTGCTCTCATTAGAGTTACAAATGATTTACTCTTATCATCCGATCGTGGTTGTATCTCTCTGTTAGTGTTACTCGATCTTAGCGCTGCATTCGATACTATCGACCACAACATTCTTTTGAATAGACTCGAAAATGTTGGCATTAGTGGAATTTCATTGGCATGGTTTAAATCATACTTATCTGACCGTTATCAGTTTGTAGCAGTAAATTAAGAGATGTCACACCGAACACAAGTTAAGTATGGAGTACCACAGGGCTCAGTGCTAGGACCGTTGCTTTTCACCCTGTACATGCTACCACTGGGAGATATTATTAGGAAGCATGGCGTTAATTTTCATTGTTATGCTGACGATACTCAGCTCTATATTTCTTCATGCCCTGACGAAACTTACCAATTCACAAGATTAACAGAATGCCTAGCTGATATAAAAAAATTGGATGACTAGTAATTTCCTGCAACTTAATTCAGAAAATCTGAATTTTTAATCATTGGACAAAAAAACTCCACAAGTAGTAACCTAGAATACTGTCTAACACTCGATGGCTGCTCTGTCAAGTCCTCGTCGTCAGTTAGGAACCTGGGTGTGCTCTTTGATACCAATCTCTCATTTGAAAGCCATGTTTCTAGCATCTGTAAAAACTGCATTCTACCATCTTAAAAATATATCTAAATTACGGCACATGCTTTCAATGCAAAATGCTGAACAGTTAGTTCATGCGTTCATGACCTCAAGGCTAGATTATTGTAATGCTCTACTGGGTGGTTGCCCTGCTCGCTTAATAAATAAACTGCAGCTTGTCCAAAACGCAGCAGCTAGAGTTCTTACTAGAACCAGGAAGTATACCATATACCATATTAACCCGGTTCTGGCAACACTGCATTGGCTCCCTATTAAACATCGTATACATTTTAAAATCTTGCTGATTACTTACAAAGCACTAAATGGTTTAGCTCCCCAGTACTTGAGCGAGCTCTTAACGCATTATACTCCATCACGTCTATTGCGGTCTCAAAATTCTGGCCAGTTGATAATACCTACAATATCAAAATCAACTGCAGGCGGTCGATCCTTTTCCTATTTAGCACCTAAACTCTGGAACAGTCTTCCTAGCATTGTTCAGGAAGCAGACACACTCTGTCAGTTTAAATCTAGACTAAAAACACATCTCTTTACTATGGCATACACATAAAACATTTTTAATTTATATTATTCAAATCAGTTAAATGACTGTTTTAGGCTGCATTAACTAGGTCAGCCGGAACCGGGAACACTTCCAATAACACCTGATGTACTCGTTACATCATAAGAAGAATGGCATCTACGCTAATGTTAGTCTCTCTGTTTATCCCGAGGTTTACTGCAGTCGGCCGGATCCGGGCCGTATCCAGACCAGATGGTGGCCCTTAGCCTGGACATGACAACCATATCCCTGAAGTGTCTGTAGAGACCGTGTCAATTAAACTCCCCCCTGTAAATGCCGCATCGACACGACATCCTCATTAAACCCGTCCCCGGCGTGACGACTCCAATCTTTCGAATAATCCTACGAATATCTATTGATCTAATATGACTTCTGACCTGTAATGTGCCAGAATCATAATCATACACTATTTGTTCGTCGGCCAGAGGAGAACTGGCACCCCGACTGAGCCTGGTTTCTCCCAAGGTTTTTTTCTCCATTCTGGCCCTGAAGGAGTTTTGGTTCCTTGCCACCGTCGCCTTTGGCTTTTGGCTTGCTCAGTTGGCGACACTTAAATTTCAACTATATTACTGATCTGCCCGCATTGACACTATATGATAATTGAAATGAGCTGGATGACATCACCGTTTTCACCAGAGCAGCTGTACAGCCGAATCAAATTCTGTTGCATTATTTTCCTGTTACCACTGTGAAGCTGCTTTGAAACAATTGGCATTGTAAAAAGCGCTATATAAATAAAGGTGATTTGATAAACTCACCAGAGACGACTGAGCATGCTGAGCATCACCATATTCAGCACAATGAACTCCCGCAGCTGTAGGTGCTGTCGTGTCAGTCTAATTGGGGTGTGAAGGATCACAGCCATGCACAGTTCTTCTATCATACTTTTATACATTTTCAAACCAAAGTAAAAGGTTGTGAATGTGAACATTTAGGATACATGAAAGCTTGGGTGCATCGCTCCAGCGTTCGGCCTAAAAGACTTGAGGCTCCAAGTAGTTTGAGACAGAGCCACTCCAACATGGGCTGACTGGGAACGTCACACTCGCCAACCTCTACGCCAGCATCACTGTGCAGAAACAAACACGCATTTGTGTCTTTCTCTAAAGTCACAATGAAAAGGAAGTTGTGATTGTGACATATATACAAGTGAAATGAACAAGAAAAAGTGTAGGCCGGGACTTGATTTTGTTCATCTAGAATTGATTGGATGGTTGTGGTTTGCTATTGCTATGATCTCATGTGAATGACAGGTTGTCCCGCCATTGTGCCGGGAAGCACATCATCAGAGATGCCTTTGCAAGAAGGAGGGGAAGTTATTTTGATAAGATTACAATAGCACATGAATTTAAAAAAAACTGATGTGTGCACTGATAAATCATTTATAATAAACACTGCAATATTCCATAAAAAATAAGAATGGTAAATTTTGATTTCATGGTGCTTTAACCTACATCTTACCTCTGAAATTTGTTTGGACACAGTTCCTGCAGATCTTCTACTGCTGCTTGCAACTTTATCTCTTTTAAGCGGTTTACACATTGTTCAACCTGCAGATGATGCATATTTCATAAATTTCATATAAATTAATAATAGGCATTTTATCATGGACCTGATATAATTATGCAATAACATATGTTATATGGGTTCCCACCTGTTTTAATGCTCGGAATGGCTTGTGTTGTCTGAAGCTGTTGTTCAAAACGTAAAGTAGCTCGTAGAGCACACGGATTTCTGTCTGCAGAACTTCACTACATAACAGGATCAACACTTTCTCACAGTCAGCCAGCAGACCTTTAATCAAGATATCTAGACAGAGAAACATCAACAAAGTTAACTTGCATGTCATTTAGCTGATGTTTTTGTTTAAAGTGTCATACTACACACGTTTACTTAAAGGGATAGTTCATCCAAAAATCAACTTGAGGACGAGTAAATGATGACAGAATTTTCATTTTTGGTGAACTATCCCTTTAATTAAGTTCAGCTGTCTGGTGTACTGTAGTGACAGAATTATATACCGTAAGTACACCAAACAACTTACACATAATACACAATAAACACGTGCAATTATTAAACAAAAAGCCAATACTGTACCTACTGGAGCAATAAAACAAGAAATACATAATATGCAGAAGACTACACTAACACTAGTAAACAAGTCTTATATTGGACAACGTGACCGTCTGATGAAATCAAAAGTTACGAGTTAAATACTTTTCACTGCCAACAATCTCACATGTGCACCATTTCACATGAATCTAACGGACCCACGTGTTCAGATCTGCCGCAGGAAAACACACTGTTCGCTTTACATTTCTTTACATGCCGTGTATGTGCGCTTTATAGTAAAGTCTAGTAAATATATGGGTTAAAATATTAGAACATACCAGTTGAACCAGTAAAGGGGATTCGAATCGAAGAAACAGCACTTGGAAACGGAATATTAGTTTTATTCCAGGGTTCCTGCGCCATGTTTACAGTTGACTACCGGGGACTCGAGATAGAACTAGCCAATCATAAGCTTGGTCGTACGATTACGTCATAGTTCCTAAAGGTACATACACAGCATTCAAATGGCGGGACTTTTTCAGGACCTTAGAGACATGGATTTGATTTTATTACCCCTATGTATATAGTTTTCATTTTTGTTGTTTATTTTATTTTATTTATTTGTTATTATTATTTGTATTATGATTTTTTTTTTCTTTTACTGATTCCCTTGCTGTAATTATTATTGTTATTTTGTATTTAATTGTGGGATTTGTCACTAAATAAGGCATTTTTTTTAAAAAAGCATGTGTGGCACACAACATATAACTAGGGAATAATTCATCAATTATTTAAAAAAAAAAAATACAGTTTTTACAAAAGCCATCAAACTGTTAGAGATGTAAAAACAGGCAACCTTAAAATAACCTGCTTACACAAGTATGCACACCCCTCAAATAATACTTGGTTGAGTATTTGAAACAAGTTGAAACACTTGGTTAAAATTTAATTTTATTAAGTTCCCCCAGCAATGTGATCAAGCTTTTTTTGCATGAAAGCCGCATATATATATATATACATATATAAATAATTAACAAATACACCTGCCCAAATATTACCCAAAATAAATAAAGTATTAATGGTCATAATGCTAATTGTTTGTGTTTCTGAAAACAAACAAAACAATGATATATATATATTTATTCTTTTAAATATTATGATCTTTATTATTCCTATATAAATTATCTGTAATGCAGTTAACATAATGAGGTACAGAGGGTCAGGCTCAGTTTCTCACCATCTTTCATCCACCAGTAATCATCATATTTATTTATTTATTTATAAATGTATATTTCATTTGTGTTGAAGTACCCATGCAATAATCTGTGGATTGACTTCCTCCAGTACTGATTCTTCTGTTCTGCCACGTACTTTGAGCCCATGGTTCGCATCCTTGACCCAGTGAACGGCAGAAGGGCTTTTCATGATGTGCATAATATTTTGTAGAAGTGTCTGAAAAGCAAGCAAAGGATTGTATTTCATCAAGTAATATAAATATGAAAGAATGGTTTAAAAACTTCAAGCTAAAGGGCTAGTTTACCCAAAAATGAAAATGAAATGATGACAGATTTCTTATTTTTGGGTGAACTATTCTTTTTGAAGGTCCAACAGGAAGAACTTTAAAAATGACCATTACTCAATTTAAACCCCAGATCGATGGAAAACTTCTCATATGTGTTTACCTGTTCACACATGTTATCTGTAGTGCCGGACACAAACAGCACAGAAGTTTGCGACAGCGCAAGCAGGCCTCGGCTCCGCTCAACATATGTTTGTGGTTTTCCTGGTAGATTCAGTGGGAATGACAAACACAGAACACCCTGGACTGCATCCTTCTGTCTACACATATGTTCACACACAGCAACGGCTGTACGAGCACCCATAGAGCGCCCTGGAAATAGACATAGAGAGAGAACATTTAAAAAAAAAAATATATATATATATATATATATACACATACATTTTATATATAAAAATTTTGAAATACTGCATAGTCAAAAAAACATTTCTGAGAAGTAAAGCCTCTAAAAACCAAAACAGCATCTGCAAATTTTTCAGTTCCTCCTTCAAAAATAGACCAAACAAACAAATTAGTCTCTCTCACAAAACCTGGTATAGGCTACTTTCTCAGTCTTCTCAAAATACCATTAGAGAGTGTTTGAGGGGAAAAAAAGAGCAAGAGAGCCCTACCTCCCAAGAAAATGCTGTTTGGTGCAAATCTCTCATGGCTCTTTATGTAATCCTGGTGGATTGTTGGAGAATTATTTATGCAATATTAAAAATATTCTTAACAATATTCTTCATATTAATTACTATTAATAATATATTTGAATAGTTTTGTTTTATTATTAAAAAACAATACAATAATAAAATGCAGCTACAATATAAACATGTGCATGGTGGTGCTTATAATAATAAAAAAGAAGTGCTTACCACAACGGCGCTATAAGCTCTGACTCTGTACATAAAGTTCACCGCCCTGCAGGTGAATCGCAGGCACAGAACACCTGAACGGGCGAGAGCGCGCGCGAGGGTCTCCAGCTGTTTGACGTGCATGTCTCCCCCCGCGCCGTGCGTCAACACCATAGCTGTGCACCCCGCGGTGACGTCAGCAGGGACTGTGAACACACCATCCAGCTCTTTCTGCTCGAACGGGATTCTTACATTCTCCTGTAATATTCAGCTTATTAAAAATCTCTCAAAAAGTGTCAAAAACGAAGCTCTCATAAATCAATTCGTAATAAAGCTTGACATTACAAGATGCAACAAAACACTGTGAAGCACTCATTTTTTTCCACTTCGTTTAATGCAAAGTGTTACTAAGTAGGAATACATGTTTCTATATAGAAAATACCTCTGAAAACTCCATTTAGGGGGTAATGGTTGCGTGGTTGAAGCAATGGGCTCCAAAATTCCCGGGTAGAATTTTCTCACACGTGGACAAAACATGCGAATCATATGATTCACGTTGTTTACAGCGCCACCTAAAGTAAAGGAGTGAGCATGCGCCTCGGTTAAGATGTTAAAAGAATCCTAATGAGGAATTTGGACACTTGGAGCACACTTAAAATGTATGAATGTCATTGCATTAAGTAGTAATTGTTGTATTATTTTAAATTAACACTTCACAAAGCCTTTCAAAAAGGAAGTTTGTTTGATTTTAAATGTTAGATAGGGAACACAATAGACAACATATAGTGAAGTCCAGGGCCTGTTGTCCAGTGTTGGGTAAGTTACTCTAAAAAAGTAATGAATTACTAGTTACTAATTACATATTCAATAGTGTAATTAGATTACTGTACAAATTACTCTCTCCAAAAAGTATTTATTACTTTCTAAATCATATATCAACCTCGACTAGTTAAGTGATTCAAGGATAGACATGAAACTCTTTTAATTCATTCAAATAAATAATATAAAACGACAAATTATTCTTATTAACTGACCAGTTATTACAAGTATTACAGTATTACAAATTTGAGAAAGATACATAAAAACATGCATTTTAAAGTTAAGACTTTAAATTCTGATGTTAATTGAATTCCACTATTGTATTATATATAATTGTTCTACAGTATTTAATTCAATTACATCAGAAGTAACTAATTAAATTACTGAAGAAATAAGAGCAATCCCTTACTTTACTTTTTCAAGGGAAAAGTAATTAAATTACAGTAACTAATTACTTAGTAACTAGTTACACCCAACACTTCCGTCACATTTTTACTCAAGTAAATATTTCTCAAGAAGGTTTAGGTCAGTTTCTATATAGGCATAAACCTTAAAATCTTGTCTAAAAAAGAAAAGAACATTTCTTATTTATTCTAATTATTCGGTTATTATTAATTATGAATATATAACAGAAGAATTATTCTGGTCCAAACTTGGTGGAACATCTCTACTGTGTATTGTATAGGTATTTTATATTAAAGTTTACTCTGATTTTCCAGCTATAAGCAAGCCCTTCTATCAAACTATCTAAACAAAAATGGAAAGGAAATGGAAATTCTAATATAGAATTCATATAAACCAGACCAGCAAGAGTGTAGAAATTGAAAGATTTAATACAAAAAGAGGAACATTCAGTTAAGACATTGCAGTCACAAGACACTTGATGCACCAAGTCGGTGGTCGTAGGAATATGTTCTGGTGCAAATCCATTTAAATTTGATGGGCGCCGTTACATAATGAAATAGGAGGTCTCTCACAGCTCATCTCTGACCTACAGTATACAAAATCAAAAACAATTAGAAATGTTTGATCTGATCCAGGGGTCCGTTCTTTGTACGTCGCTTACTCAATTAGCTGGATTTGATTGTTGACGATTTGGTATGATATTGGATTATTTGGTTCTTCGACGCTCATTCTGGACTTGTTATCATAGCAAGGGAGCAGGTTTATTTCATGTGAACAGAATTAGATTGCATCTTTTCAAGCAGCGTTGATGCTTAAAAACTGTCCCGGCAACTGTTACTTTATTACAAGAGTTCCTTACTGAACCAGGGTCAATAATAATAATAATAATAATAATAATATAATTTTTTTTTGAAAATAATATTATAATGTGTAGTCTACAAAGACAAAACCAGTTTTACTGATTGAGAGGTTTATTCATGATGTAATAATTACTTTATAATTTTATTGGAGTCTTACACACATGCTGTACAGTTAATCCAAGTGTGCATTAATTTGAGTGGTGACAGATATTATAGGAGTGGCTTGATAACTTGATCTTGACCCTTAACAAACTTTCATTAATGCTGTCATGTAACAAATCTGCTTCAAAGATAAAATTAAATGAATTGCTAATTACAGCATAAACTAATGGCTGTACAAATACTAGAAATCATTAATAAAAATAATTAGGAATCATGTTTAAAAAAAACAGTGCACATTTCATTTATCCATTACAACTTTTATGTCATTTTGGTCGCTTGGCTGTTTCCTTATAAAGGATGGTATAAAAATTCGTCAAGTTTTTCGTCAGGTGTATTTTTTAATTACACAATGTCATTAGGTTGCTGTCTTGCTGTAAGCCAATCACTGCATTGCCGATCGTGGTTTCGAGTATCGATGCATCTGTCCTCTTCAGGGAACACGAGACAAATTAATCCAGATATTTTAATCAAATCCGCAAATTCGTTTGAAGAACCATATTAGCCAGAGATCAGTTATCACGATTAGAAGATCTGGCATCTGTCAAATCATCTCAGATGTATTAAGCGAGGTACGAAGAACGGACCCCAGGACTAATGAAGTGCAGACCTAAAGAATTCATATAAACATATTTACATTTTATCTGCTAATCAGTCCAAGTCATAAAAGTGTATTGCCCTCATAAATCCAGTTTGTGTGCTTTATGAAATGATAATAAATCCATCAGATACTTAATTAACTCTACTGGTACAGCATTATATCATATGGTGGTACTGTTGCTTCTTAAAAATAAATATTTTATTTTATTGTACTGAAAATTTAAAGATTAACAGTAATATTTAACTATATGAATAGTATAAAACAGAATAAACTAAAATCTTTGTTTAAAAAAAAAAAAAAAAAAAAAAAAGCGAAAGCGCTTAATTTGAATGTGTATCTTAATGGAGTTTGGTTATGAGATTTTAATTTGATGGAAACCTAGAAATAGAATATATTGTAAAATGATGACTTTTTAGTCATCATCAATCTCGATTATTGTGTAAAATAGGTTCAATTACTAACAATGAATGTTCACATTTTGGTGATTTCGTTTAATATAACCCAGGACACACAGACCTTTTTTCTTGCGCAGTAACATGGGAAAAGTTCATCCTTTGGCTGCTCCACCAGCTCCATGCCTTCTCGGACCTTGGGCTCAGTGACCTGCAGCTCAGCGTACTTCTAAAAACAAAAACACAGATCTGGATGAGTGCAGGATTTCATTTTACTGGCAAAACAGCAGAAAAGATATTACATTTATTTTTCAATATGCCAGTTCAGCTACACAATTTGTGATTATTCAACTCAGTGACACACTCTCTTTGTTCTGGTGAAGCACTTTTATTTTTCTTTTTAAAGTTTAATTAACTGCAACATCATCACACTAAACAAGCATCTTTATCTGCAGTACAAATCACATCAAATTCAAGTAGCCGATGTGGTCTTGACCTCCAACACTTCCACACCTCAAACGCACAAAGGTTTATTGCTGAGAATTGCTTTGAGGCCAGAACGTGTGTTTAAACATTAATTTTTGGGGCCGATGGTTATGGAAAACCATAAAGTGCCGGGGTTCATGACCTCAGGGATACTTGTGTGCAATGACTACTGTGAGCACTCAGGTAACTTGGGACCAGCTAAAAAAATAAAAAAATTAAATTAAATAAAATAAGTTGATGGGGGAAAAAGGAAATTATAATATTTAGTGAGGTGAATGCCTGTACAGATATTGAGTTCTCAGTGTTAAAAAGGTCAAATGAAAAATATGCATAAAATTACTGTTAAAAAAAAATAAATGATTAGATTTTAAATTTTAAGCTGTATTTTAAGCTTGATATATTTAGCTTAAAATGTTAATAAAAGCTGCCAAAGAAACAAGACAAAATAATTGTTTTTAAGATATATTCTCTGAAAATGAAATTTTTTAATGTCTTAATTATTAAAATATTACTGCTATTATTATAATTCCATTACCAATTTTGTCTCTTTTTTGAGAATGTTTATATACAGAGGAAAGAAACAAAACAATTTAGATTAAAACTTTTGTGTGTTTGTTTGTTTGTTTGTGTGGCTAATTTACTAAATATCCAGTTTCAGAACAAGTCACAATTAGGTAATAATGGAGAAAATTTATGCAACACTAAATATGTATAAAGTAGGCAAAATACCCACAGAAGACCTAGAAAGATTTAATCTTACAGAAACACGCTCATGAGTCTTTATTATATGATAAAGGAAAGTGCTTCTAGTCATATTACCATAGTCTTATCAACACAGAGTAAAATTATCACTGAATGTGTGTGCCATGCAGATGCCAAGACGTGTGCTATTTGACCTTTGTCCTTTGAGTCCTTAAGAACATAAAACTTGGATGAAGATGGAAGATCAAGATAGGATAAGATATACACACTGATAAGTTCATAAAATCAAAATAATGTAAGCAGAAAAAGAAGAGTTACAAGCAAAAAAACAAAACACACACACAGGGTTACTGCACATTTTTAGAATCAATTGAAGAAACCTGAAGAAATGAAAATTAATAAGCACATAAAGAACAAACTTACCCATTCTCAAAATATGTTGTATTATGTAAACAGAACTCAGTACTCTTAAAAATATAAAAATAGCAAACACATGACAACATGTAACATCTTAAAATATGTAATAGTGCTTAGTAAAAGTTCAAATCTAACATGCATAACTGGATGTAATGTGACTGATCAAATGACATGTCAAATGACTGAATGGCTGTTTGAAACATTTAAATAGCTTACTGTTCAGAAACAGAATGTACTGCAGCTACTTTGTTTACAGGGTTACAGCTGCATTTCTGCTGTTCCTTAAGCACCGTCTACTGTCATAGAGTGAATGTGCATTTTCATTCAGCGCATCTCCTTCGCTCGTTCATGTTTCTCATCCGTGTTGGGCTTGCTTACGTCAGAGTGCAGATACACACGCAATGTTGTACATTTTAACAAGCTGATGGAAAAGTATTCTAAAAATGCATTCTAAAGATCTAAATAATTTATAATTCGCCTTCATTCCCATAGTACCTCATTTAAACGTCTTGCGGCAAAAACTGTTTGGCTTCAGTGGGTCATCTTCGAGCTATTGAGAGTTAAATTAGCACTTTCTCATTTTGCTTGAATTTGCGACTCGCCTCTTGACTCATCTCTGGTGAAGCGCACACTGTGACATATTACGTGAAAAAGACATACGTAACACAGTGGCTAGGCTACTACAAAAGACAAAAGGCATATTTTTTATTCAGATTTAAGACCTCACCTCAAAATGTAATGCCTAGCACAAAAAATACAAATATTTAAGACTTTTTAATGTCGTTGTTTAATTTAATATAAACTTGTAAAACCTGCGTACAACCAAGAGTCTGTAGTGTCAGCGAAAGTGACCTTTCCGCTTTTGGTGTAGTCATTGCCACAACAGATACACCAGAGCACTGAAGAAAGAAAAAAAATATTACCTGGAAGAGTTTGAAGTAGTAACAGAATATACTGTCGCCCATTAGATGGGTTCGTGCAAACTGCTGACCTGCCAGGGCAATTTTCTTCGCCTATAATGGAAAAAAAGCAAAAACAGAAAAAGTGGCAGGATTGTTTGTAAAGTTATCGTACAACGACTGCTAACCCTTTCACCCACATCACACACTGCTGAATTACAGCACCATCACAAGGCTGCGTGTAAACCTTCTGCTTTGAAAACAAAAGAATAGCTTCAACATCTGTAATTCAAACAGTTCTGTATGTATGTGTCCATGTATAATATATATGTATGTATAATATACTATCCCCCGGTTTCACAGACTAAAATGCATGTTTGAGCTGTTTTAACTGAAAGCAACTTGCGCTGACATATCTTAAAATATGTCAGTGGTATTGTTTTGTCTCAAGATGCACACCAGTAATGTTTTTTTCTAAGGCACGTTTATAAAAGATACTTGAACGAAGGCCTAATTCTGGCTTAATCTAAGCCCTGGGTCTATAACTCTTATTCATTCATTGTACTATACAGATTATTAATTAAACTATTTATTGAAAACCTGTGTCTTATCATATTACTTATGCTATTTTATAAAAGCAATATACCCCTCAAGGCCATGCCTTACATTGATTTTACCATGGTCAAGAGGGGTTAAGGTTCTGCTTTGTGTCATACCTAAAAGCAAGGTAAAATAACTGCCCTTGCTGCTAAAAAAATATTAATAATCCAAATATGGTAACAACAGATAACAACGTCTGTGCTCCCAAACATTTTAATACACAATATTTTGTGCTCAAATGAGAACTTGAGATGTTTGTGTGTGAATGGGGATGATGTACCTCCTCATCATGATCTCTAGCCCATTGGATCTTCTCCAGTAGGTCACTGAGGTCAGCTTTAAAGGGGATGTAGTGCACCCATGGCTGGAGTTGCTTGTAAAAGTGCTCATAATAGATGGAGTCGTGTTTTAACACCACACTGTCTCCTGCAAGCAGATAAGGTAATCTGTACGCTGCTACTGTCCCATCCACATTTATCTGGTACTTATACTGTTAAGAGAAACATACAAGTCACCTCAGTTAAAAAAATAACATTACATAAAACATAAAAAATCTATGCTGTGTATTGAAATTCTGTGCAATTCACGCACCTTAAAGAAGTCAAAAAAGGACACATGTTTGACAAGGGGCCCATAAAGGCTCTCATCGTGTTTGAAAAAGAAAAAGTTGGTTAAGGCGGCGTCAAGCATGGCAGGGTTGGCCAGCGCCAGTTTAACCAGCTCAAGGCGTTCTTTCCTGCTGTCTCGCCCTCTCCAGAATGCTTTGCTCATCTTCTGCTCCCACACTGGACCTGTGTGTCCCTGGACAGACATCATGTCCAGACTCACTCTACCACAAAACAAAATGATCAAAGAAAATATATTTTAATCAATTAGATTTCATGTTGTTATGTAATGATTCATGATTTTACTATACAAATCACTGTGAACTTTTCTATGCTTTTCAACACCCACCCCCGCCTCCATCACATTTTTGTCATAAAATGTGTGTAAAGGTTAGCATATATATTGCATCTTGTTTTCATGAACAGACAAACAGACAGACTAATTTTGTAATTTTTTCTAATCTAATCTATAATCCAACTGAGACCAATAGTCAAAATACTACCTTACTGCATTTTTCTCATTTTTTCTGTTTGGCATTTTGTTGAAATCAAGTTTTACAACTAAACTTTGTTTGTTTACTATTTTAAATCAGCCAGAAAATCCATAAAAAGTTTTATGTTGTTCCATAAAAAGTTTTACATGTTTACTACATCTCTGAGAGTCACAATTCAGTTTTTTTTTACCTGCCCATAGTCTCCAATACAGACTCGGTGAGGTCATAGGTTGGCATGACGATGTCTTGTGTGTCATTGGAGCCACACCATGAAAAGATTGGGCTGGGCTTCTCAGAGGCCCGTCTCTTCTCCAGGGGCCAGTCCCCCAAATTCACAAAAAACTCAATGTCTGGAAGCTTGACCTGGTCACACACAACAACATTAAATGGACTTTTTATTTTTCATTTATGAATTTACACTAATCAGTCATTTAACATACAACATGTTCAAAAGTTTTGTGTCCATAAGAATTTTTTGTTTTACATTTTACAATTTAATTATTATTTTATAGAATTATAAAATTTTAAATAACTGTTTTCTATTTTAATAGAATACAATTATTATTTTTTGGTGACAAAGTTGAAAAGAACAGCATTTATTTTAAATAAAAATCTATGATAACATTATAAATGTCTTGTCACTTTTGATCAGATGAATGAGTCCTTGCTGAAATAAAAAAAACATACGTTTGAATGGTAGGTAGTGTATGAAAATATACGTTCTGAATACTTTGTATAAGAATAAGACTTTTAGTATGGACTGAAATTAGCACTGTAAACATTCAAGTCAAATTCTCATTTTTTGATGTGCACGCCTCCCACCGTTCTATGTTACAGTGCCATCTACTGGTTCTGAAGGTAAATGACTGAGAACATATGTGTTTATAAATAACATTATTATTACTTCACATAATCTACATACATAAAACATTTGTAGTAGCAGTATACTGAGCTAATACTCACTTTACGCGTGAGGGACAGAAGAAAGGCATCCATGAAGATCCTGAATCCGACATGTTCTCCATGTGTTTTTATATAAACCTACAGTAACAAAAAATACAAAAGAGCATGACATTATGAGACATATTACAATCTTTGGCATCTACTAGCTTCTTTATGTAGTTATATAGGCTACAGGAGCAAAACGATTGTGATGCGCACATTGAATTTGTATATGTGTGTGTACCTGGTTGTTTTTGATGGTGTAGTGGCACAGGCTATGTCTCTTCCCGAAGCGGTGAAGGATCTCATGGGCATTA
Organism: Coreius guichenoti; assembly: GCA_039654105.1. Lineage (NCBI taxonomy): Eukaryota > Metazoa > Chordata > Actinopteri > Cypriniformes > Gobionidae > Coreius > Coreius guichenoti. Next base: position 20,260,048 of record CM077172.1, on the reverse strand, counting down.
CGATCTGGATCCACACTGGGAAACACAGATAAATCACTCTCTATCTGAGAGAATGAGGCCGGACAGTGCATGTTCTTCTCCCATAATGCACCACTGGGCTCTGGGCAGTCACAAGATTCGTGATACACTGCACCTGGGAAGTGAGAAACAGGTTAGCGTCAACTTCCAGACATTGTATTATGAAAGTAGACTTGATTCTTCTCACCTCTGAGCACATATGGTGATTTCCCCACCAGCTTGTCTTTCAACAGAATCTGAATGTGCAGATCTGTGTAACTGGCGTACATGCGGTACCGAACCAAAAATGATCCGTCGTTCCGGTCTAAAATCTGGACCCAGATTCTGGCATACGGGTCAGTTGGAGATGTAATCTTCACTTCGAATGTTTTCTCTCCAGGAGAAGTCGTTAAACTAAAGATAAGGAAATTCAAAATGTCAAAGACATTATTATTTTAGACATGATAGAAGTAAACTGATGCCTTAAAATAAACACATGAAATGTGATTCTTAAACAAGATGCTTTCACCACCCTGGGCAAAAGTAAAAAAAAGACCTGTCCTGGGAATTCACCAGGCATTTGTTGTTTCATTTATCACAGAACACAGTCTCTGCTACAATGCAGTCAAGAGACAAAAATACAGTCATAAAAGACTGACATGATATGACTAACAGAGACTAATCAATCACTACTAATTTGTTCTTTAGCAGATTTATTCAAGCAATTACAACGCACAATAGATCTTATACTGAGCAGCGGCATAACAGGAAAGCGAGACTGTGAGGGATAGCCTTATCGTGCTTCCAATGGCATCTGTTGTAAAAAGCTGTATAAAGCTCCTAAATCACTTATAATTTTCCACAGCTCATATTGTCTGGGGTTTTTTGTCTACTAAAATTTCTCTGAAAGATATTTTTGCAGTGTTTCGTTAGCAGAACAATCAAAAAACACTTTAAATACAGTTCAACCCACTGAAGAGACGTCTATTCTGGCTACTCCTCCTCACAGCCTCGCTTTCATTCCCGTTAAAAATCAAAGATGGTGCTGCTGTGAATAAGGTTGATTGCTCTGGATTAAATAAAGGCTCTACAATGGTTCTTTGTATCACTCTAGGATCAGCAGATAAGCCTTTTTTTATGCTGTGTATATAGTACTTCGAAGACGTAAAAAGTTGTTGACGTTGCATTATAGGTTTGTCAGACCTGTGTATTCGTCTCTGGCTTCTTCAAGTACCAAGATGGTTTACTTAAGAACTACAGAATAAGATGATCTTGGTGGAACTCTGAGGCCCGGTTTCACAGACAGGACTTCCAGCCAGGATTCGACCTAAGTTCAGTTAGGTAGCTTTTATAAACATGTTTTAAAAAAAAAAAACATTACTGGTGTGCATCTTGAGACAAAACAAGTTGCTTTCAGTTAAAACAGCTCAAACATGTATTTTAGTCCGGGACTAGTTCTACTACAAGCCTATATGATGTAATTTTTGGTTCTAGTTGGAAATGAACAATTATGAGCTTTTTTATAGACTAGTGAAAAGAACACATCCAAACATGATGGTGTTTATTTCATTACACTTTATGTATTTGAGTATCTTTAAAGGCTGTTTTCTCAGAGCAATTTTTTTCTCATGCACTGAGCCAGAGAATACCGACACTTCAGTATCATTTACATCCAAACTTTCCCATTTAATTCTGAAGGATTTTACAGAAGAGTCTGTTCATTTATCGTTATTGTCTGATTTATATAACATATAACAGAGTTTTCTGATTTATGGAGTGATAAAAAGTGATATCAAAAATCCAATGTCAACAAAATTAAATCTTGAACATGGCTTTATCCTATGTTCAGGAAATGTATGCAAAATTCATTTAAATTTAATTAGACTATGTCTCATTTGGACATTTAAACATAACATTTCAGAAAACTTGTAATACATTTGTCTTAATGTACTGTTATTAATCAGCTTGGTAGGTATGGTGACACTTATTCCTCCTATTCACATGTCGTGTCTTTCCTTGGATAAAAAAATGGACCTGAAGTTAAGTGTCGACGGGTTTTGAACTTTACAGCCAGATGTTTAAGCACTAAGCCATACCGTCCCATTATGGTCTTTCAGCAGGACTCACTCACTTTCTCCCGGTGGTGTCCACTGTCTGTATGAAGAAGAACCGAGCAGGAAGGAAAATGTTTGTCTCCAGTCCAGGACCCCAGATCAAAGTTTTGCTCGCGCTGGGCGCCGCCGCTGCCTTTGCTCTCCGCGTCATGAAAACGATGCAAGGCATCAAGAACAGCAAAAGTTTTCTCAACATGTTAATGGCGCGTGAGAGCACTTTCAGTAGTCGGTGCTTTCGTTTATCATCACCTCATCAGAATGACAACGCTCTTAAGAGCTCATAATAAAACACTGCTTAAAAACACTATTTGATACATTTTACCACATACTCACATTCACCGGAATACCAGCGGTTCGATGTGCAAACTAACCCACAGATTCCCTCGTGAGAAAATCTCTGCAAAAGGCCCAATGCGCTCATGTGATTGGTCGTTCGCACCTTGTGTGCGCCGATGACGCAACTTACTGGAAGCTGATTGGCTGTGTAATAGGAAGAGGAAAGACGCTTGCGATTGTCGGCGCTGCATCTGCTGCTATTCTTTTTGTAGGACAGCGGATCCGTCACCGATCTTATAGCACGTACAAAAATAGCCACTAGTATTGTTACTACTGCAAATCTGTGGTAAATGAGCATTAGCCATCACTGTCATAAAAAAAATAAATATATTTAAGAGACTCCATCAACAATGACTTGTCACGTCTGCAATAACATTTTAATGGGAACTACCATGGTTTTTTTATTAAGATAGAGAGATGAGATGATTAGATAGATAGATAGATGACAGACAGATAGATAGATAGATGACAGACAGACAGATAGACAGATAGATAGATAGATGACAGACAGATAGATAGATAGATAGATGACAGACAGACAGACAGACAGACAGATAGACAGATAGATAGATAGATAGATAGATAGATAGATAGATAGATAGATAGATGGCAAACCGGCAGAGGCAGTGTGATGCTTTGGCCAATGTTCTGCAGGGAACCTTGGGTCCTGCCATCCATGTGGATTTTACTTTGATACGTACCACCTACCTAAGCATTGTTGCAGACCATGTACACTATTTCATGGAAACGGTATTCCCTGGTGGCTGTGGCCTCTTTCAGCAGGATAATGCGCCCTGCCACAAAGCAAAAATGGTTCAGGAATGGTTTGAGGAGAACGAGTTTGAGGTGTTGACTTAGCCTCCAAATTCCCCAGATCTCAATCCAATCGAGCATCTGTAGGATGTGCTGAACAAACAAGTTTCAATCCATGGAGGCCCCACCTTGCAACTTACAAGACTTAAAGGATCTGCTGCTAACATCTTGGTGACAGATACCACAGCACCTTCAGGGGTCTAGTGGAGTCCATGCCTCGACGGGTCAGGGCTGTTTTGGCAGCAAAAGGGGGACCAACACAATATTAGGAAGGTGATCATAATGTTATGCCTGATTGGTGTATGTATTTTGCATATTCAAAATATGAGCACAGAATACACATTTATGCATTAGGCACTGTAGGCTTGATCTTGGTTGACAACTTACTAACCCATAACAATATTACAGAAACAAACCAGTCTTGTGATGTTGTGTACATCAATAAATGTTTATTTCATTTTGATTTGCATCAACATATTTTTCCATTTTATTTTCAATAACCTCTATAACACTACTAGAATATCGATAAGAACAAAAGGTGGCATTATCCATTTAAACAAGACCGACGTTGCTGCCTTCTCTGAAGGTATCAGAGGACCAGGTGTTGGGGTGGAGGAACTACAGTTAGACCTACAGAACTTCAGTCAGAATATCAGACACGGTACCATCTTTAAACAGGTATGACATTCACAGAGGAATATCCAAATCACAGAATTTAGTTCAATGACCAGTTCGCTCTCCTCCAGGTTGAACTGTACATTTTCATATAAAAACTGAGAACATACAAACAAAACACCCTGTCTGTGAGAGTCAGTTTTTACTTATTTTGACACTGAAGAGGAATCATTGGAGAATCAGTTGAAACAAATATAATGGTGAATATGAGATAAGACCAACAGGTTTCTTCAGCAGAGACCATCTTTACATGGTTTTGGCATCTTAAGAGTCTTGAGTGTCTTCTCGAGTCCAAATCTCCACACATGCAATGTCTTCCTTCTTCGATCGTGAGCTATTATTTCAACATAAAGGCATAAAGAAAAAGGTAATATTGCGTAAGAGCCCAAGTTTGACTTAGGGTTGACGATGTGTATTCTCATGAGCCTTGAGTTTGTATTGCAATGCACAACATTTACGTTACTGAGTAGCAGCTTGTATATACAAAGCCAAATGGGCAGAGGCATGGACTACGGAAGATATGCTGAGATTGTTACAGTAAAGCACTAGGAGGTCAGAGGTCATCAGAGGACAATCATAGAAACACAACATGAGTCTCAAATACGATTCTGGAAGATTTAGCTTACATGTAACACTATAATTCACGACTCGCTCGGTTTGATCTTTCCAGACACATATTCAAAAAACATAGTAGCGCCCACTGATCAGTCTAAACACCATTTCAACAGTCAAGTGACAACCAGAAGACACAAGCGAACAATCGTCTGACACTACAGTAGTAAGGTAGAAAACGTTTTGACATTATATTGAAGGAAAAAAAAGAAAATGAACAAAAGTTGTCCCTTGTACTGGAATGTGAAGGAAATCTCTCCACGATGCCTTCAAACTTTGGCAGATAAAATGGAAGTCATTCACTCGTTTTCCTCAGCGAGGTAAAAAAAACAACGCACAATCTTTGTTACACGTGCCCCCAGGCAACCGAAAAGACTAGAAACGAAATAACAGGCCAGCTGAAATTGATCTTTTAAAGTAAAACAAACATCATGACGAATTAGAAAACAAATCAAACCATACTTATACTTTCACAGACACGCATGAAGAGTCAACACTTCTGTCTGAGTTTGGCTGGCTTGTCTTATCTACATGTAAGAGCCCAGAATATCAACCACATACAAATTAATTCATCGCTAGTTTACAGTTAAAGATACTTCACCCATCTAGAATATGGCACGTTAAGTATTACATATGAGAAACACGCTCGAAAAGGACCTCACAGACACACACTCGTCACGTGGCGCCAAATACATTTTACTACTCACACTTCTAAAACCATGTCACGTCATACGTCTCTAGGAGTGGGTGAAGTACCTTTTGGAGACAGATTAAAAAGTTGGTTGTGGTGCTTTTTGTGAGCTAGCAGCAAAGAAAACAGAAAAAGTTTGCATTTGTGACTGAACGTCGTGGGTGTGGCCAACTGAGTCGTCGTCGGCCTGATTTGCAGTATGATGTGCAGTGGTTAAATTGGTGTCGTATATGACGAGACAGCGTGGTAAAGATTCTGAAAATATACATCGCTGAAAGAAACAGTATGGTGTCATCAAAAAAACTAAATATTTTGGCCTTATAGCAATGCAGGTATACATTTTTTGTTTATATATATTTGTTTGCTATTTCAAAAAATATAAAGTTTTTTGTCATAGTTTATATTATTGGCTTAGGTTATTAAATAAAAGTTTGTTAATCTTTTATTTCCCTTTTGTTTTAAAGTAACATGCTGCTTTTTACTATGGCAGTTTTACGTTTTTATAGGTCATCCATTTTGTTTCATGCACTCTTGTTGATTTCGTAACTTTCCGAGTATCTACACGGCGTGAGGCAATTTGCTTCTTGTGAGTGAGGAGATCCTGATTAACCCCTGTACATAAATGAAGATGACGTCTGATTTACAATGCGGGTATGGAACCCCACTTACTCATAAACGGTAATTGTACAAGTCCATCGTTTCATAATCTGGCCTTCGCCTTTTTAACAGAGTAAGACAATCCTGTACACAGACAGAAGAGAAGCTGAACAGCCCTTAAGTCTCTCTCGGTCCATCCTTCTCACTCGCTCTCTCTCTTTTAAAGAGTGAAATTCCAAGTACCAGAGTAGTACATGAGAGTGCGCCCTCCTCGAGGACCCTCTAAAACTGATACCACTTCTTGTCTTTGCATTTCAGCATCAGCTGTGGAGGGCAAAAGTGAAAACAAAGATTTATTTTTTTTTAAGATTTATTTGTATTTATATTTCTGTTTTCTCATTCTCTCGCTCTTCTACATACCTCGTGAGCATGTTTAGAGAAGGTTTCGGCGCTGGACATCATCAGAGCGGTCCTCTCCTCCAGTTCCCCGAGCCTCTGTCCTCTCTCGTCCAGGGCAATGCGAGCTCGGGCCAGTTCCCCCACCACCCCGCCTGCTGCCGCCTTCATGCCCTCCATTCCACCCTGTCCTGGAATGTGCTGTGCCAGGCTGCGGGACCCCTTACCTGCCGCTGCCTCACCAACTACAGTACAAGAGGGAAAAAAGGCAGTTACTAAAACTAAAACTACACTCTTTAAAATAAAGGTTTTTATTAGCATTTAACTTATGAGCACAATTGGAATAGTGCATAAAACATTTGCGAATACAGCACCATTTCCATCCAATGAGTCGAGGAGAACAAAATCGCCACTTCCTGATAAACCGCCGCTAAATATCAGTAAGAAAAATGGAAGTTGCTGCAGTAGGAGAAGCCACTGTACTTGCGTCTCAAGGTGATGATACACGGGGCAACTTTTTAAGCAATGTTGCCATCAACCGGCAACCAGGTGAGACACAGGGCCCATGACCGATCTAAAGTATTCAGATAGAAATGTGTTGCCCACTCTCAATGGGAAAGTGTCCAAACAACATCGCTCAGCAACACTGCTCAAAAACGTAACTGTCCACTGGTTAGTCCAGTTATGCCATCCCATTGCAAAGTCACATGATTTTTTTAATGCACATCGAGAAATTTATTCGGTAAATGTTTCCATCCTGGTTCATCCGCATGTTTTCTTATCGGATAAAAAATGCTTTTGAGCTATCGACTCAAACGAGCGCATACGTTTTTTTATACGCATTTCTTTGAATTTTTATGCGCATTTTGGCATTTCCATCCAGCAGTTTTTGATGTGATATCCTAAAATGTGCATAAAAATAGGTGGATGGAAACAAAGCTATTGATGGTTCCATGAATAAACTTTAAACTCCATGAAACCTTTCCATTGCAAAACGTTATTTATAGTGGAAAAAGGATTGTTAAACTATTCTTCATACTACGAAAAAATGGTTCTTTTAAGAACTGTTCACTGAAAGGTTCTTTGGGGAACCAAAAATGTTTTTTTTTTCTATGGCATTCTTCTATCTTTTTTGGAACCTTTATTTTAAAAAGTGTATTAAAAAATTATATATTTTTTTTACAGTCATTGAAATAAAGCTGAAATAAAGTAAATTAGAAAATATGCCTTGGCAACTAACTGAAATAAGTATAAGTTGACGTACTAAAATTATTAAAACTTAAACCTAAATAAAAATAAACTGATATAAAAATTTATAAATTACTAAAAATTTAAATAAAAACTGAAAAAAGCTAATTAAAAATATTAATAAATACTACATTAGTATATAAATAATAGTAAAACAACACTAAAACAAGGGGTAGTGGGAATAGAGTAATAGAGATAAAGATTTACAGATTAAAACTAATTAGAAGATTTTTTAAATTCACATTACAGTGGTGGTCAGAATTATTGGCACCCCTGGGCATGCGGTACTTTTTATCCCTGTTTGCACCAAACCCATCTGGTGGATTTGCTTCCAAAAAGCTCTTTTTATAGTTTCATCTGACCATAGAACCAGGTCCCTTTTGAATTTCCAGTCGTGTCTGACAACTGAATATGCTGGAGTTTGTTTCTGGATGAGCAAGAAGGGTTTTTCTTGAATCCCTCCCAAACAACATGAGGTGATGTAGGGGTTGTTTGATTTTCTGACCCCAAGACTCAACTAATCTCTGCGATTCTCCATCTGTGATCCTTGGAGAGTCTTTGGCCACTCAAACTTTCCTCCTCGCCGTGCATTAAGACAATATAGACACACGTCCTCTTTCAGGCAGATTCGTAACATCTTTAGTTGATTGGAACTTCTTAATTGTTGCCCTGATGGTGGAAATGGGAATTTTCAATGCTTTAGCTATTTTCCTACAGCCACTTTCTATTTTGTGAAGCTCAACAATCTTTTGCTGCACATCAGAACTATATTCTTTGGCTTTACTCATTGTGATGAATGATTAAGGGAATTTGGCCTTTGTGTTTCCTCATATTTATACTCCTGTGAAACAAGACATCATAGCTGGACAATTTCATGTTCCTAGTCACCCTGGTGTGCTAAAAAATGTAAATATTAATGGGAATATACTTCAGAGATATTTTACTCATAAAAAAATCTAGGGGTGCCAATAATTGTGGCCAACGTGTTTTGGAGAAAAGCATTTATTTCATAATGTGATTTACCCCCAACTTTCAATTCTTTTACTTCAATGAAAGGTTAGATTATTGTGAATTTTTTGAATGATAGATCAAAAGGATAAACAATGCAGATTTATTTTTACAGCCATCTTTGATCATATTTACCAGGGATGCCAATAATTTTGACCACCACTGTATATGTCAATCTGTCTAAGTGGGCAGTTCTGAGATCAAATGTGAACCAGACTTCACATTTTTGATCTTGAATCCGTGGGTCTGGATCTGTGAGAATATGCTTGCACACACACACACACACACAGACAGAGGAGTGGTAAATAACTCCACTCACACAGCTCCTCTCGGTCGAAGGTTTGGGCGTTGCCGCCAAAAAAGCCCTTGAGAAAGCCACGGTTCTGAGCCTCAGGGGTCTCGATGGGTGTAAAGAGCTCCCCTAACATCTCCTGCAATTAATGAAGAATAGTGAATCAAAGTGTTAAATAGAGAAACATCATATCAAATACTGCATCGAAAGCGATGGCAGCACAGTCAGTTCAAAAACCCACCAGCAGATGTCAGTATGGTTACACATTTCACTATGTAAAATGGAAAGTTTTGACAAGACATTTGACAGAGACACTTGTAAAGAAACAGAGGCCACATTTGAAATGGAATACTAGTATGCTTAGAGCATACTGAGCAGTATACACTAAATATACTTACTACTACATAAACTTAAAAAAAATAGTTAGTGAAACATGCTCTACATAATAATAATTCAAACAGTAGAATGCCAAAATGTTTTTTTCCCCCAAAATGTAATTAAATATGGGCTAAAAAAATCTTAATTTTAATAAAAAAAATATAATTTAAATCAGTTCCAGTTTATTTGTCAAAATGGAAATAAATGGTCAATTGCATTGCATTGTGGATAAATACACTAATGTTAAAAAAATAAGGGTCAGTAAGATGTTTTATTTTTCCACTAAACTATTAAGCAGCACAACAGTTTTCGTCATGGATAATCATAAGAAATGTTTTTTGAGCAGCAAATCAGCTTATAGAATGATTTCTGAAGGATCATGTGACACTGGAGACTGAAGTAATGACGCTGAAAATTCAGCTTTGCCATCACGAAAATAAAATACATTTTAAAATATATTAAAACAGTAAACAGTTAATAAGAATTTTAATGATACAGATTTTACTGTATGGTAAGCATAAACAACTTTCAAAAACATAAAAAACTTTTTAACAGTAGTGTATATTGCAGGTCGGACATTCTATGCAGAAAATTAGCATACTGTGCACATGGTACATACTGCATACTGCAAAAATAGAATGAATAGTATGACATTATGCTATTTCCATCCTAACCAGACAGAGAGGGAACGACAGAGGGAGAGAAAGGACAGAAAGACAACCTGTGTGGCAGAAATTATAGCCGAGATGCAGCAGGGCTCAGCTCAGCAGAGCTCAAAGCATCCATGACAAGCATGACATTTCACTTCAATAACCACCATCAGCACACACACACACACACACACCTGTAGGTTGTCACACATCTCCTGGCTGTAAGTGATTCTCTGTATCTCTGTGGGGGAGCACAGATACAGCGCCTGCCCTCCGTTGGTGAAGCAGAATGTTCTGGCAATGCGCATGTCCGTTAGCGGCAGGTAGTTGACATCTAGCAGAGGCCGTAAACTGGGAAGGCTGCAAAACATACACACATATAAGATAACAGACTTAGAAACTGCATTCCAATATCCTTTGTATCGGAAATGACAGTGAAAACACTCTAATTTATAATGAGGAATGAAGAAATTCATGCCTAAATTATCATACTGCACTGAAGGCAGGATTTAATATGAAGCCAACAAAAGCACAGCGCAGCTGTTCCAACTTGAGGTTTAGAGTTTATTGAAGGATTGAGCTGGTTTCTGTAAACTGGATTAAACTGAAAATCAATACCAAAAGGTTTTGAGCTGGCATTAAAGGAATGTTGCAGGCTAAATATAGTTAAGCTCTATTGACAGAACCTGTCAAATTCTGTGGATTAGCACAGACATTTTTACTCAACTCTCAGTTTGTAAAAACAAAAAATCGTTCCGTTTACAGTAATGCATGTACAATAGAACTTAAAAACTCTTCTAGCTAATGCACTTATATTAATTATTCTGTACAGAAATACAAGAACAGTTTGCACTATCACTGTAATCTCTGTGGTTAGATTTTTAGATGTGAACAGACCCTGTTACAGGTTTTAAGGGGTGAAAAAATGATAATAATGCTTTTTCTGTACTTTTTTAAATATAATAATAATGTATTTTTTATTTTCTGTATTAATTTATTTTTGTTTTCTATATTTTTTTTAAAATTAATTATATCTTTTTTCATTTCCCCCTAAGCAAAAGAGCTTAATATCAATTCAATTTTAATAATTTCCTAATTACCATGGACAGACATTTTTAATCATTTCTGTTTTAGTGTCTATATACAGTCAAACCAAAATTTATTCAGACACCTTCAACATTTTCTCACATTATCACAGTTTATTCGCTATAGTTTAGGAAATGGTAATAAAATATGACAAGAACTCAGAGTTAAACTGTGTCAGAACAAATTCATCTTGATAATGTCAGATAACTTTGATAGAAAGGTATGTAATGGATTACAATTAACCAATCAGCTGCCAGCTGTTCAATTTAAATACACAATTAGATAATACCAATTTAGGTCAACCAATGACCAAGCAATGCTTCATTTTGTTCAGTCTGTGGTGTAAACGGTCGCATTAGCAATTAAAGAAAAAACACTTAAGCAAAACATGGTCATGTCAAAGTCTGAATAATTTTGGTCCCAAATTTGTATCAATTTTACTGGTAGTCCACTGTATGAATTTTTGGGTATAATATGTCACAGTTTACTTTATTTTGCTATCCTCACTTATATAAATGAACTATAGTGTCCTGCACCCACTAGTAAAAATTATATCTGATGTCTGAATAATTTTTGGTTTGACTGTATAATCACTATTTAAGATATTAGCATTTTGCTTGAGGGACTAGAACCAGCAACCTTCTGGTTACCAGCCCTGAGCTCTACCAGCTACACCACAATTTCCAAAATTGAGGGAAAAAGAAAAGTTAAAGCAAACCTCAAAGTCATGATGTGTCCGTTGGCGCAGAAGCAGGCCAGACAAACGCTGTTACAAACCGACACCACGTCGGCCCGCAGCACGAAGGATGACTCTGTGATGTTATGTACATATAAACAGGCCTGGGAGGGCATGAGGAAGACCTTTGCCTGCCTCTCCGAACACACCACGGCTAAGTGACCGTCTCCACTGGCCTCTTGAGAAGACGAGGGCGAGAAGTTGACCAGCTTCCGCTTGCGGGGTCGATCTGGGTCATCTGGGGCTTGTTGGTCCCGCCACACCTCGTAGGGATTGTGGATAAGAGCGCCCCCACAGTCCAGGAAACCAAACCGCAGAATGGAGCCTTTCAGCATTAACACTGTGGCTGAGAGGGAAGAGAACAAAAACATAACAATATAGTGCATTAGTGCCTGGCCACTTTTTACTGGTGTTGGTTCCGAAAGTATTTTTTCCATAGGGATGGCTTTAACAAAAACATATACCAGTGATTAACAACCTCGGAGCTCAAAACATATTTGTCTTTTAATGTTTATAATTTATTGTCAAAAATCAATTTCCCTAAGGAGAAAATGAATGGAGTCTTTACTTTCGGAACCCAGCAGTTGAACTCTGTATAGGAATGTTGCATTCAGGGGCATTTAAGAATCAGAGAAGGAAGAAATGAAAAGATACCAGTGGGGGCCACAGTAACGGGGTCTTCCTGACGTTCCTGCTCGTCCGTAGGGATGGACATTGGGATGATAAGCACCAGGCCCAGACTTGTACCCACCCACAGGCATGGCGTGGGCAGGGTATCTGATTTACGCCCGTACGACTCCATAAACTGCAGGGTGGTTACGGCCTCTTTAGTCTCCCTGTCTATGCTGGAAACGCTAGAGCTCCGGGAACGGCTGAACGAGTTTTCTCGACTCTCTGAGAAGGAATGGAGAAGGGGGGAGAGACAGAGAGGGTGGGGGAGAAGAGAAATGTCAGGAAAGATAGAAGACAGACAGATGGATGAGTGGAAAATGATAAAGAATAGCAGAGAGTAAAAAGATAAAAGAAAAAGGGGAAAGACAGAGAGAATCCTTATGCTGTTAAAAAGAGGAATGAGTGAAAGTGGAGTCACTCCATATGTGCGTACACAATTACATTTAATCCACATCAACCAGATATCGAGTTATACAGTGATACAGATATACAGTTGCAAACACATAATTTTCTTGTTTTTAAGATTTGTTATTGAGAAAGTAAAACAATAAATAATGTACATACAGGACAGTGTGGCACATACATATCTATCAAGTGAACACATTCTAAAATGTTCCTGTTCACATGATCAGACATGTCACAGATTTAATTTACATACACAGATAACACACAGAACACACTCACAATTTCAAACCCATTCAGCGTCTTTACCATCCTTTTGACCTTGAATTACTTCCAAATCCTTATCCACTGCATATTCATATTGCCAGGCCCACACATACAAAATGTTTCTGGACTTGCCTGATTTACACTTCAAACAAGTATTTAAACTCTTATTATCTTAAACCTTGAAAAGATTTTTTTTGCAATACAATGTATATTAGGGCAATATACGATTGGTTGTGGTAATATCATATATTGTCGTTGTTATCATATCTTATGTGACATTCACTATCTTGACGATGTATTGTCATGCATTACAATAAAACAGAAAATCTTATATTACAATTTGTGTGGTGTTTTAAATTGAGAATCTTGTTTATCCTGCAGAAAAAAAACTGTATTGTGTTTGCATAACATAAACGCATAGGAAGAAAATGCTAACAGATATTTGTCAATGTCAGATCATGGGCTTTTGTGTGTACTGATGGAAGGAAAGTAATTTGTGAACATGTTTGTAAGCTATATAATAAATGGCAAAAGACTGTGGTATAAGGTATAAATTACAACATTTGACATAACATTTATCATATATCGCAATGGCCTCTAAAACACAATATTACTCAATTTCTAAACTTCGGCTCCTGGGACATTCTTAAGAAATGGTGTTGTTTATGTGCTACATGTGTGTTGACTTACAACTATATGAGTAAATTAACATGGTACTGAATATTATATGAAAGATTAATTTCTTAAACGTGTAATGGAAATAAATAAATGAATGTTTGGACTATTCTTTTCTTTATACAGAATGTTCCTTATTGTTATGTTACATATACAAGTATACTAGCCTAAACAGTTCAACTCTTGTTATAAGATAAGAAAAAAATAAATTAATAATAATAATAATAATAATAATAATAATATATATATATATATATAAATTGATAACTATATATATATATATATCAATTTAACAAAGCACAGGTAAACTGACTATACATAATGTGGTGTGTTGCAATGATATTTGCTAGCTGAGACTACTATTAAAGGAGGGGTATAATGCTATTTCATGCATACTGAGCTTTTTACACTGTTAAAGTGGACAAACATGGACAAAGTTTCAAAAAAATAAGTTGGACGTTTGATGGAGTATTTCTGTGCCAAAAATACTCCTTCCGGTTTCTCACAAGTTTCGGAAAGTTTTTTTCGAGTATGGGTCTGCGGGACGTTAACAAGGGCGGAATTTCCTTGTACGGGCCGTACGGAGTAGTATGAGGTATTCAAAAAGAATGGCTTATTATTTACAGTACAGTTATTATTTTGCCTTATGCAATTGAAGATGAAAAGTAAAGTCACTAACACAATTCTTTCTTGCTTTTTTCTTTGCTTTGTCCTGTTTACAGCAAGATGATGTTTAGGTGATAGTTAAATAAAGTACAGAATTGTTTATTATTGGTGTTTTGCCTATTCTTATTTGAGTTTTACTTTGCATTCAAAATATCAAAAAACAGGTTTTGTAATGTTAGCAAGGTATAATATGTTAATTAGTCAATTAGCATAGGTTGAACTGAAAGAAACATTGGAATTGGAATTAAAAAAACATTGTAGCAATATAATATCACATAATATTTTTCAGAAGATAGTTCAATCTGTAATTGTATCTCTTCCATTAGTAATTTTCTTTCAATTTGTTAGTCAGAGAACACAATGAGATTTTTTGGCACATGCATTAAGCAGGGAACGCAAATATGTTTGCAAAATCATTATTTTGTGTACATTTATTTGTAAAACTTTAAATGAAACGAGACCGTAATATTGCATCCTATTGTTTTCAATGGCATTTGGATAAGGGTGTTATACGATCTTCCGAACAGCAGGAGGCGCTGTCTCGAAAAAACGAGGGGTCTGAGAATGCGGGACTCTGTGTGCGGGACTGTAGCTGCAGGCTCCTAGTCTGCTTCATACTCATGGGCCGTACGGGCACTTCTCCCGGAAGGGCGCGCGCGCACATGTCGACCAGAGCGAGAGAGCAAATGCACGCCCATCAACGCGCTTTGCTCAGCTTTAGGGAAGTCTTCGACTGCGGTGCACTGCACAGGTCACAGGACTTCACGAAATCAACAATGTCGCCAAAGAAGTGTGTTTTTGGTTGCCAGGGCAAGACAACACTATACAACACTGTTGTTTGTTCCCTGCATTTCGGCGATGATTGTTTTATAAACAAGGCCCAGTTCAACTCCGGATTTGTAGATCGTCTAATGCTGAAAGATGGAGCTGTCCCAACGATAAAGGTTCACGGTCATGCGTTGGAAGCGCAGGCGGTGAGTAAAACTGCTTCAAATGTCTGTGTTGTTGGCTATCGGCACAAGTGCAGATCAAGTAAACAACATGATCACGTATAGTTAATTTATTAATGGAGCATGCAATGTATGGTGTGTGTTTAAATACATTTGTTTAGCTGACCACTATAGGTGTCTGTTTGTTTATTGTAAAACCACTCCAAACAACAATACACAAAGAGTGGGAAAATATGTTGAACTAAATGAATTATTTCATATTAAACCTAGGGGCCGTTCACACAAAGCGCGCTTCTTCATTCAAATACGCTACTATTCCATTGTTTTTCTATGTAAACACGCACTAGTCTGACATGCAAAACCGTTCTGCTTGCTACTGCTAAGTCACATACAATAGTCCATAAACCAAATCACGTCCTCATAAACCATGAGTAAACACACACAAATGTTGTAAAACTCACGCATGACATGGTGTTTTTTTTTAGTTTTTTTTCCACGTTTTCTAAGGATGTCACAGCTTTCAGACGCTCTCAACACAATAGCTGTGCGCGCTCCTGACTCTTTAGCTCCGCCCACACGATACGCCTCCAGCCGCTCTGTTTTATTCGGTAAGACTCGGTACAGCGTATCTGTCTTTTTTAAATATGATAAAACTAAAGATATGAAGAATGCAATACTACTCTATAGGCACTCAAGATTGACATGAGATTGACAGAAACTGTGTGTGATACCCCCCCTTTAAAGATCTTTGCATATAAACTCACCACATTCAGGCTCAAAACATCTTGAATGGTTGGCAAAAACATGCTAAGGTTGGCAATAGTAAATAGCCACATATTTAGCATTTGGATTAATAGAATAAGGAATTATTTTCTGGCACAAACAGCACTGTTTCTTAAGAATGTCCCTCCTATGTTTTGGTGAAAGACCTCTTTCTCCCTTTTGTCTGACACATGTCTATGAAGCATCATGGTCATGATAGCATACCTTACTATGTTCTGCGTACACTAAATTATCCATCACTTTGAATTCTTACCATCACAGAAAATAATTTAAGAATGACCTCACAACATTTACCTCTACATTGATGACACCATTAATGATTGATTATACTGACACATCTGCAGAATCATAAAAGCCCTTAGACACTGACATACAGAAACGATTTCCCTGATACAGGTTAAACCTCGCCTTGGACTGAACTGCACGGTTAACTGTTTGTCACACGTGGTCCAGGACTAGATTTAATCTGTGTCTTGGAGATGTCACAGTGCGTGGAATGAACAGACGACTACAAGCCGACGACACTGCAGTGTGAAACACAAAGCAGACATCATTTGAAATGTTCAGCTGCTAGCAGCTACGGTGCAAATCCAAACCTGAAGATGAAGAGCAAGGTGAACATCATTGAACGTGACGAAAGTGGGGTTCTGACCAAACGACTATGTGCCACAGGACGGAACGGAGTAAGACGGGATGCTACAGGGTGAGAGGTCCTTGTGACACTCATAAAGCCCCTCCTTACCTCTCTCGCTCCAGTTGTAGGTGGTGATGTGATGCTCATCGTGAGAGTACATACTGACTCCGTGTAACTGCTGCAGCATGGCTCGTCGGGACGAATAACCTATCCATCGAACGCACATACGCACAACACCCCAACGGCCACAGTCACACACACGTAAATACAACGATACATGACCACGACATACAAAATTACACGTACAGACATACAAATGTCAAGACGTATACCAAAAAAACAAAGACACGACCAGAACATTACAGCGTACAGAGAGTGACAGAGAAGGAGAGAAAGAGGAAGAGGAAACTGATAAACCAATATGCAAGAAAGAAGAAAGAAAAATGAAAGAAAGAAAGTCGATCTTTTTTTTTTTTTTTTTCTCGAATACCTGCCCACAACACTACAGTAGATTCAATAGAAAACAACCTGAAAAAGCATCGGCAGAGAAATCCTTTGGTCTTTGGCTGTGAGGGTTGGCAAGGTTAGGATGCTTATAGCTGTGTGTGTTTGTGATCACAATCATTAAAGGAACAGTTCACTCAAATGAGAAATCTGCCATTTACTCACCCTCATGTCATTAGAAACCTGTATGACTGGCTTCAAAATACTAATATACCCCCGGTTTCACAGATGAGGCTTAAGCTAGTCCCAGACTAAAATGCATGTTTGAGCTGTTTTAACTGAAAGCAACTTTGTTTTGTCTCAGGATTCACACTGGTAATGTTTTTTTTTTTTTTCTAGGGCATGTTTATAAAAGCTACTTTAATGCCCTAATTGAACAAAGGCCTAATCCTGGCTTAATCTAAACCCTGTCTGTGAAACCGGGCCATAGTGTATTAGTGATGATGGTCTTTGAATCTTGTTCAGCAAAATGAACTAATCTCTATTTAAGTCATTTATTCAATGAGCAGAGTTATTCAGAAGAATCAAAATGTTACATTTACAATGGCCAAATTTCCCCAACACGTCTACGTACTTCAACTTTGACTATATTCCGAATTAAGAAATCATGATAATACCAGCCAAAGACAAATTATGAGAAACCATTAATGATTAATTTACCATTCAACCACTCTTCTTGTCTGAGTCATTCATTCTTTTGTCATGTGAGAGCCAAATAGTCAAGAAGCTTTTTTTGACTTTATCTTGTTGCCTTAAAACAGGACCTAACACAGTAAAATAGCATAGTCACCCTTATGATCATTTCTGTTTCCTGTATGTAGCCTATGCGGCTGTCATGTGACACAAGAATGAACGACTCAACTAATCATTTCTATTTCCTATACAGGAGACATAAATGATTATTTCATCTCCTAAGTCATAAACGAAAAGTCGTACGTATGCACGGTCATGAAATGATGATGAATGAATCACTTTCTGAGACAACTCAATACTCCCAAGTCATATAAAAGAGTTGTTAATAATTGAAAGAACAGTTAATGAGCGACCCATTACTGGCCACTTGTTAAATCTGATGTCACATGTCACTGTTTTCGGGTCCAAACGCTCTATCAGATGCTAAAAGCAAACAAAAAACAGTGCTAACTTATATTCACGGTGTGCTGTAATACTACTGAAAAATCATGATCCTAACCATAGACTTTAGATAAACAAATACGGTGCACTTATATTACTATGAATGGGAGAAAGTGAAATAAGTCCTGCATTCTAAATAAAAGAGCCAATCGCCAATTGGTAAAGTCATTGTGTCACTGCAGTTGCCATTAGATGCTCCGGTTGCCATAGAAACAGTCACATTGGCTGATCTAGCTTTTTTTGGTCATGATTTGAGTGTTTACAAACAAAATGTATGAGACAGTTGTTATCAGATTTCATTGGTGATTTTAAATATGTAATTTAATCGTAAACTTGGTGAACAGCTTTGGAGAATTTGACATTTCCCCATTCAAAGAGATAGGAACTGCACTTGCATGACTGAAATAGCCGTCCGCGTTTCAAAGAAGGCTGCCGAGTAAAATGACTTGTCTTAAAGGGACTTTCTCCTAACCTTTGTCTCCATCCTGAAATTTCAGATGGCCAGACAGTGATTTTATGAATCGTTAAAATATTGGTTTCCGGGACGCCGTGAGCACGGAGACAGTAGTGCTCACTGTGAGTTTTTAAAAGCTTTGCTTAAATGTGTCATACGAATAAATAGTGCTCATAAATGGCTGCTGAGATAGTATTCTCATTTGAAATGAGTAGAGGCTTGAACCCGGAAACAGTATTCCTTACATCATGATTTAACAAGCGGATTGCAAATAGTATGAGGTGTATTAATACTTATGGAGATTTGTTGACAGCGTGAACATTCTTTAGAATATCTTCTTTTATGGTTTGGAATGACATGAGGGTAATTATTGACAGTGTGAACATCCCCTTAACACAGACCAAGACTGGACACTGATGTCACACAGCATTCATTTTCCAAACAATATAACAGAACGCAAATGGAACACAAAGCCACAAATCCAATCGCACACTCTCACACAGTGCAAAATGGTCACAAACCAAATCACATATACGTTTTGTGGGAAGACATGCAAATTGACCTTTTCTACTGACAGCACCTGTATCTGCGGGGACTGTGAACATAATTAGTTGTATCCATCCTGTTAGCCTGTTAGTGTGAATATTTCATGATAGAGACGGGTGAGAGAAAAGATCTGCTCGCTCGTTCTCTCTCTCTGGGACTATTTTTCTGAGGTCACTGACTGTCAATCACTGCAGGGGAGCCAAATGACACACCTATTAGAAACACCATGCCCTCTTTCTGTGGGACAGGCAAAAGTTTCTGTGGATTTTCTTTTTTTCAGATTGATACCTCTGTGATTGTCTTTTTCTGTTCCTCTCTGTTTTTGGTTTATGTATGCATAAATGTTACACCATATTTAATTTCTAACAGGAATGCAAACGAGGCTGTGAGGGATAGAAGTACAGTGTGGGATCCGAGTCAAGGAGTCACTGGGATAACTCAAAACTTCCAACCACTTATTTATTGTGATAAATTTCTGTAACTGTCCATATTTTATTCTAACATTTTGCTTACATCAAGTGTGTGTGTGTCTTTACAACCTTAATGTCTGTTTATGAGACTACGTATTCCTTCCCGCAGCTCTCTCTTCCTGTAGCATGTCTCATTAGCGCCGGCCTGGCTCTCCTTGCTGCTAATTGACCTTTAATTATCCCAGCGACCCCACTGCGGCACCGCATGCCTGTTACCGTAGCGGTAGGGACGCACGCCACGCGTTGAGACCAAAGAAGCGATAGGTAGTCCTTTAACGGACAATAACACTTTTCCAAGTGGGGAGAAAAAATTTGAATTTGAATTTCACGACATTATTCAATTAAAAAAATTCAAGCAGAGTCTGTGCTGAAGGTTTCAGAGCTGAATATTGCGCTTGCAAAACTGTCAGAATGTCCAGGTGGAAATGAAAGAGAGAAAAAAAAAAAAGTTGATGGGAAGGCGTTTTGACTAGCTTGTGAGCAATCACATAATTTTTTCTCAAAAATGAAATCAAATACAGATTATTAGGTTATAAAGGCAATAAAAGTGCACAGCACGTCTTTCTGGGAAAGATCCAGACACTATGAAAACCTCATAAACCCTGTGACACTATTTGTGCGCTGCCGTTCCGACTTGGGCTGGTTGTCCTGGTTGGCGTCCTTCATGTAAACAGGATTATGGACACAGATGACGGCACAGGAGGAGATGCTGTCTATCGCTGTGATTGGATTAGTGAATGACAGGAAGTCGGTGCCCAATGAGGATATGATCTAAGTGATGCGTTACCGCTGTAGGCCTACAGATCACGCTAATATGAACAAGACATCTGCTATAGGGACATATATGACTGACAAGGACAAAGAATTGACATGAGATAAAGACACACAGAAGTCAAGTTTGGCTGTGTGTAAGCCCATGATAACAGTTAAAGGGATAGTCCACCTAAAAATAAAAAGTCATACAGGTTTCCCAGCAAGCAATTTTGTGTTTAAAAGATGTCTAACAGCCGTCCAAACACAGCCCTGACATCTAGGCTAAAACAAGGCAAAATCTGGGCTCTCAGTGAAAATTTAATAGACTTCTAACAATAGCCCAAGAACAGACTAGTCATCTACAACATGAACATGTCAAAGAAATGAACACCTTGTAATCACTGTTGACTTTTTGCTTACATGATGAGATATCATACATCTCGCAAGTTATTTTGGCAAAAGCAACATGTAACCAAATTCAAGGTCATTTTGGCTAGAAGTAGGATACTCATAGCCAGACTATATCGGGTCTATAGTTAACCAAGGCGGTGAAATGACTACTATTGCTTGCTGGGTTGGAACGACATGTGGGCGAATAAATAACAGAGTTTTCACTTTTGGGTGAACTATTCCTTGAAAGGGGTCATATCTCTCTTATCTCTCATATCTATCTTTTTCTCACACACACGTCAGGTTTTCATGTCTTATGGGGGCTTTCCACAGACATAATGAAAGAAAGAAGTAGTAAGAAGAAAGAAAGAAGAAGAAGAAAACTTTCTGCATTTTTTAGATTTTCAAAAAACAAAGTAGGGAATACCTGAACCACACACATACAGGTTCAAGTATATGCAGGTGATATGGAAAAATGGACCTCAGGATAGAGTAATAATAATTTTTTTTTATCCTGAGTTCCACCCTGAAGGATATGCATAGCAGCAGGTGATACACAGGCAGGGGAAGTTGAGAAAGAGATACATTTGTTTTTTCATGATATGGTAAAGCAGGGCTCTTGTAACACACTCACACACTCCAACATTTAAACATGGCACTGATATGCACAAACATTTAGACATATACTCTGATGATGTGTTTTGTAGAAATGTGTCATGTAGCAACATTGTAGTGTTTGTTGAATTGTCTATGCATTTCATTCTGATAAATTCCCCTCTTGTGATCCCGAGGAAACGGTCGCAACATTTCATTTCACACTAAGAAAGATGGTCGAAGAAAAAGAAGGCCACAACCATTATCGTTTTGTAAACTCAAACCTAAGCTTGCACAAAGACTGCCTAAATTATTTTTTTTAATTCACATCACCAACCCACCTGTCAAATGACTGTGTAGAGGTGGTAATTAAAAGCATTAAAAACAAAAAGTATAATTAGGCTCACAGCAGTGTCTGCCTTAGCCTCCATGTTTGAAGCACAAATACGGTCTCAAACATAAAAGGGACAGAAGATCCCCAAAGCTTGAAAAGCAGAGTCGTTTCTGTGAGTCACACTTTGAAAGGTTTGTGCCGTTTCTTTCTTCCGTTTTTTGTTTTACTTTTAAAAATTACTTTTTTAAGGCTGATTAATAAAATAATACACTTATTTCATCAACATTCATCCAATTCATCCTAATATTGACTTTAATCAGGATAAATGGGATTTAAATTTAATTTTAATTTTTTATAAAATAAAGTTTATAACACAAACCTATTATGAGATCACAAAAACTTTTCACCAAAATATCGGCAAAAATGCAGAATGGTAATTGGAGCATAAGATATTCTGCTACCCCTTTTCCACAAAGAAGGTGCTAGTGTCAGAGCCCAGTCTTGTCCCGTTTTGATACAAATAAATTGACATATATTGTCATTCCAAAAATATATGACTTCGTCCTTTCCCTGAAACACAAAAGGAGATGTTAGGTAGAATTACAGCCGCAGTCATGATTTACTTTCATTGTATTAAACAAAGATGCAATGAAAGTGAATGGTGGCTGAATGGACTGCCAGTTTCAACGATTCTGCCTAACATCCCCTTTTATGGTCCACAGAAGAAAGTCAAATGGGTTTGGAACGACATGAGGGTGAGTAAATGACAGAATTTTAATTGTTGAGGGTACTATCCCTTTAAGGCTCGCAAATGTGACTCATGGCGGTGCTGACAGAGGTCTTCAGATCCCACTCAGTGTAAAAGGGGTATGCCTCCTATGTGGCATGATACGGCTTTAGTAATCACCAATCTCTCCAACAGAGTGGAAAACAAAACAATGAACTCAAAGAAAAGGCATTGAAATCAGAGCGTCAGAAAACACAGCAATAAAATCCCATACCCTCCTTGTATCCCTTGATGAGTGTTAAACATGCAAAAGGGGGATAGGGCAGTGGAGGAATATGGGAATAATGGGTAAATGGATTAAAGGGATAAAGGAGCTGGAGAACAAGCACACACCTTCGGTGAGGGAGGACACAGGCAAAGAGACCTCCATGCATGCGGCGGACTGGGCCTTGCGGAAGGGCGGTCGGCCGGGCCCCCTGCGGGCAAGGCGTGGCCCTTCGGGGCCCCCCGGGATTTTGGCCCTCCCAGATGGACAGGGCAGGGAGGTGGGGCTAGTGCAATGTCCATTCACATGATCTGTAACAACGGGCATAGCATTAGCAAAAAACCCAACTGAGATTAGAAAGAGAAGAGTGTGTGTGAGAGAGCGCGAGAGAGAGAGAGAGAGAGAGAGAGAGAGAGAGAGAGTGGTGAAGAGGGCAGTGGGATGAAAACAATGCAGCTGCAAAGGAAAGCAGTAAGAGGAAGCATTCACATAATAGCAGCTTCAATCAGCCAAAAATCGTTTTGATTTGAAAAGGAAAAATTGAAAGGGAAAAAAGATGGGACAAGGAGAGAGGAAAAAGTAAAAGAAGGAAAAGGAAAATGCAAAGGGAAGAAAAATAGGGAAAAGGAAGGAAAATGAAAGGTAAATGAAAAGGGAAGGAAAAAGGGGAAAAGGAAAAGAAGAAAATGGAAAGGGAAGGGAAAAGTCAAAAGGAAAAAATTAAAAGGGAAAAGGAGAAGGAAAGTTGCAGGTAATGGTTGTTTAAAAAGGTAAGCATTCAGAGAGGCTTTCTCATCCCTTCTCAGCTCAGACACTTGAAAGAATGAAGGTGAAGGACTTGATTTTACAGACCAACTCGTCACATATTGACGCTTGGTCAGGACCCCTCAACGTCACTTTTTAATGCACAGGGTACCCCTTTAGCGTAATTTTTTGACGCTCAGGGTGCTCCATTGATTTAAATTGTTTGCCCAATACGTCAGATCAAGACGCATTTAATTCTTTGCATTTGTAAAAGTAGACATGATTTTATGAATATTTATAGGCTACTTTTATATTTTGGAGCAACTAACCCCACTCCTACCCTAAACCTACCCACTCTCAACAATATAAAACACGTAACAGGCAAATAAAAGTATAGTCACAGGTTTTTATTGCAAAAACTGACCAAAAACAGTATAAAAGTATTAACTCATGTTGCATTCCAAGTCTTCTGAAGTCATACGATATCTTCATGTAAAGAACAGAGTTGATCTTATTGTTTTAATCACTGAAATGATGATCCCGCCGCTCCGTGAACGCACGCACGCACACAGTCATATCTCATTCAAATGATACACACGACTCTTGAGCATGACACAATCGGTCACGAGACACACAAGAGCCAATGACATTTCACTATGAAATCTGACGTAACGTTTCTTCGGGCGGCAATTTTTGAACGTGTTCATGATTTTCGGCGGAGGCGGACGGACACGCTGATCGCATTTGGGGATTTTCTTCACACAAATCAATCGTTTGGCCTCGGAACACTTGGAATATTTGTACTTTTTGAATAAACTGTGCATGCAGTCGTATCTGCCTGTTATATCCTGTGTTTTATGTCATATCATACACAGATGGGTAGGTTTAGGGATAGGATGGGGTTGGGTTACATGTTCAAACGTATCTAACTAGCGTAAATAAAAAACAATAAACATGTAAATAAAAGTATGCTGGCTGAATAAATTGAGGATCACACTCCAACATGTCATAATGGCAAAATCATAATCCAATATATAATTTCATCATGACAATATGCCCAACGCATCGGTGTATGACGCCAAAGGTTTCTCATTGAAATCAATAAAGCACCCTGTGCGTTAAAAAGTGACGCCAAAGGGGTCCTGACCAAGGGTCAATATGTGACGAGTTGGGAGTGAGAATGTGTTGCAACAACAGAAGCTTCCATCTGCAGTCTGTTTGTGCAGGATGTTGAGGGAGGTCTGGTTGAGAATGCAGAAACAGACCCAGATCCAAACTCCCTGAATCTAAAACAGCACATTATTCAGCAGCACCTCCAACACACCTGGATCAAAGTCTTACTAGCATCTACCTGAGGAGATACTGTATCCTGTAGCCAGAACCTCTCCAATGGAGGTACCTCTTTTTATGTGTACCACAGTACCCTGCAAACCTTTGACAGACTCCTGACTATTTTGACATTCTAGCTGCATATTTTCACTCTCCCTCCCTCTATTTTATAGCTATCAATCAATTTCATGCCAACGCAGCCATCCAAATCCAGACTGTCTGCTGTCATTTCATATCAGTGGGATTTCTACTCAGTCATATCGCGCTGCAGACTTGGCAACCAAAACTTTGACACTGACTCATGATGAAACAAAGCACTATTAAGAATACCATCTGTAGTAAGTTTGTGAAACATAAATCATCATTTTAAAGACTACATTTGTTATTTTCTTTTCTTTTGAAAAGTTATACACTAATGTTCAACATTTTGGGGTCAGTACGATTTTTAAAAAACAAATAAATAATTGTATTCAGCAAGGACGAATTAATTTGATAAAATTATGAAAAAATAATTTATAATGTTACACAAGATTTCAATTTCAAATAAATGCTGTTTTTTTACCTTCTACACAGAAGAAATCTGAAAAAAAAAAAAAAAAAAAAAAAAAATCACAGTTTCCACAAAAACATTAAGCAGCATACATTTTTAACACTGTAAATGTTTCTTGAGCAGCAAATCAGCATATCAGAATGATTTCTGAAGGATCATGTGACACTGAAGACTGAAGTAATGATGCTGAAAATTCGCCATCATAGGAATAAATTACATTTTAAAATATATTAAAATAGAAAGCAGTTGTTTTGATTTAATAAGAAAATAAATGCAGCTTTGGTAAGCATAAGAGACATAAGGAAAAAAACCATACCAACCCCAAAGTTAAGAGCAGTAGTACATTTCTATGCTATTTTGTAGCAATTTTTGTTACGTCATAGACAGAAAAAAAATACAACTCATTAAACTAACTAAAATCCACCTCAAGATTGTAGTATCTATCAATTCATCTTCACACGGATTTTCCTGCAAGACTGATTTTCTGTTAAAGATCAGAGAACATCATCTTAGACCTCATGTGAGAGACAGGATGAGAAAGCCCAAAACATGGAGCCCAGTCCGCAGACATCTTTACATCTGTTTTCCCTGGCCTGCACCAGGGTCAGTGTTACTAAATGGGCCTAGCTCAGGACAATGAACAAATCTGAATCGAGAAAAAATATTGAGGAAGCCCCAGTGCATTCAAGGGGAGACAGTTCTACAACACAAAACTACAGAGAGCGACTCCAACCTATACCTGTAGACATCCACACACGCACTAATTCTCTATCTCAGCCTCACACACTACACTCACACAACACTTATAAATTGGCTTTCTAATAAGTACTTATTTTTTTATGCCCTTTTTTTGTTTTTATGACTTAAACCTTGACAAAATGACCCAAGACTCTACTGTGCTTTGTAAGTTTAACTTTTTTTCAAGCACATCTAAACCTTCGAGGATTAGAAACAACTGTAATTATTCATGGCCCAGACGGTCTATTTTCCATTGTAATGCTGCAAAGCTTGACCTGTTGAAGGAACACTTTCATTATTACACATTAGGTCATGTTTGGCACAAGAAATTGGAGAGGAAATTGTTCAGCCCTCAGAGAGAAGTGTGTTAGTCACAGCCTAGCATGAAACAAAAAGCCAGACAAGAGGGAAGAAAAAGGAAAAGAGAACAAGGATAGATACTCAGCGAAAGAGACAGAGTGAGACAATTCGGAGTATATCCATAAAAGGCTGAAGAATGGTCCAAGTCACGATGACACAAGCTCGCTTGCAGAGAATGAGCTCATTACATTAGTGCATGTCGTTCAGAGAGGATGGTCCAATCACAAATGAGCAGGCTTTCATATAGTTAGAGAATGGTCCAATAGGGTTAGAGCATGTTCTGAGGTATAGAATGACCCAATTACGATGGAGCAAGGCTGTTTAGACGTAAAGGATGAATCAGTCGCGAAAGAGCGAGATTTCAGAGTGATACCTTTCTCAACTTAAGAATGATTATGTTGAACAAACCACCTTTGTAAACACTTGCAAAATGTACACTGAGAAGCATTTTTTTTTTTTTTAAATAAAAAGCCACACGCAGAAATGTGAGGGAAATTTTGCGCCACTTCATGAATTCAAATGAGAAGAAAGTGAAAGGATAATAAAATGCATTAAAAATGAACTTTAAAATGCAAAGACGAGGGACTTCATCATGTCATTCCCAACAGGATGGAAACAGAGAAAGTTGATGAATCAAAGGCAAGAATAAAGAAAAAGAACTGCTCGCTTTCGGCCTACCGTACCAAGATCAGTCTTAAGATCTGTGGGTAGACTTAACTTTCTGCCTGGTCCCTTGACTGAAACAAAACAAAATAGGACAGGAAGGAGCAATTAATCCATTTAAGAAACCAAAACAAAAGACAAAAGATGCAGAGGTCAAGAAAATAAAGAGATCAGCTCAAATTAAAATTGAAAAAAGAAAGAAAAAGAAAATCATTAAGTGTAACACATGCAGGTGTACACACTGACGTGACGCTTCATTCGACAGTCATGCCCGATCGCATACTGCCACCAGACAAACAGATTCATCTGTACTTGTCTTTACACAAGCAAACGCACGCATGCAGAACGCATCTAAGCACAAACGCATAAAACAATAAATCATGATCCATTTTTTATTTTCATTTGATAGGGAAAAACTCGTGAATTGAATGTAGAATCTATTGTATTGTATTGAACAGAAACCACAAAAACCACACAGAAACCATTCACATATGTGCATGCGCACACAATAAAACATAACATACACAAAAGTTCAAAATAAGGTATAAAAAAATAAATAAAGCAAGGTCAACATTTTGCAAGCATTTCGCACCGCAAAGGTTAGAGTGTATACTGAGCTGAATGTCAAGAACAATATATGGCAAGATTACTGCTGAAACTGGATTTAACAGAAGATTTTTAATATATATATATATATATATATATATATATATATATATATATTAATTAGAGTACTAATTCAACATAAATTTCCATTACTATGCAGGCAAAAGAAATGTAATAACCAGACATCTTATCACAAAGTCTCTATTTATATAATGCACTCTGTCCAGAACGCTAAAACACACTGAGCAGAATCATTTCCAAGATGATACTCTCCTCTTTAGTATCATTTCAATTAAATGTTTTTAAAGTAGGGTGTGATTTTAGAATGTCATTTTCAGCATGGTGCTAATGCTTTTCCACTTATGGACTCCATGTAATGGTTTGATGAATGCAATTTGCTTTCCTATGTTGACCAAGGAGGTCTGTAATAATCTGGAGAAAGCTATCCATTAGCACTCCCATTCATCTTGGCTGGAGCAAGGCCCCCGTTTCACATTTTTAAAGGTATGGTAGGCAATTTCAGAGAGGCTACCAATAGCAAGCTAGCTTTAAAAGTATAATATCCCACGCTCCCTTCAGAGCGCCTCCAAAGCCACGCCTCTTTCAAAGCACATAAACGCACACAGCAGAGTCTGCAAAGCGTCACGAGATGGCATTAAATTACCTCATGTCTCAAAGCACATAACTTTACTCTAATAATGAATGTAAACAACTTACAAAGCTCTTACTTGTATCAGCTGACTGCTGCAGATTCATTTCGGCGTTGATAGTGACATGGAAACGCAAAAATCCGAGTCTGAGGACATGAACAACTTCCGGGTACGTCATGGGTTGCCATGTCATAATTACGGTTATGACATGGCGCGAACACAGCATAAGCTTATTGTTTTGTTTCAGGAGGAACTGTAAAAGGCAACTGCTGTTTGTTTACGGCACCTGGGGACTGTGTTAGACCAAGAAAATTATATTATACCATTATATTAATTTGCGTTGGCCACCTAACACTGGTTCGTTCATTCAATAGTATTCATGTGGCGAAAGTGAAAGTGATGTATGTGATGAAAAATATTTGATTTTGGGGTCGCCACAAAATCCCAACGCAAGTGTTCACAGAAGACGCACTTGAAACGCGTGACTATACCAGATGTAACAGTAATGCTTCTGGGCTGACCACTTGTGATCGGTTAATCAAAAAGGCATCCAAATACTAGGTGGAAACATGCTTTCTCTCTGGGTTTGCTCAATTTCCTGGGATATTGCATATAATTTGCGGACGTTAGGGAGCTGCTATCAATATGCTTCAAAAATCTGCAATTGTCCGTTATATGTTGCTTGCAAAAATTTTAACATATAATTTTGAATGTAAGATGATTTTTAACCAGCCAAACCTTGACCCCATGGTGCTGACATTTCCTACTAAAACAGGAAGCTGAATTGGGTCATATTAAAATACTTTTTTTTTTTTTTTAGGATTTGCTAACAGTCATGGACTAAATGCAACTAAATTCCAATTTCGATTTCATTTAATTGTAAAGCACTGGATTAAACCTCAGATATCAGGAACACAAATAAAAAAATATATCAAGCTCTACTTAAGGAGAACCATTTAAAATTTTTTATAATTTCATACTAAAGAGATGGAGCAGTCTCATTCTCTCTCTCCCTTTCTTCTTCCAGGGATGTGGAGATTTGAGCATTAGACAATGCGGAAATTGCTCCTGGAAATGGCCGTAATTAAAATTCCAGGATCAATAACCTGTGCCTTAGATGTGGAGTCCTTCCCATTACTCTTGGCACTAAAAAGATCGGTCTGAACTAGGGTTGGGTATCATTTGAATTTTAATTATTCCGATTCTGCTTATCGATTCCTAATTTCGATTCCGATAAGGTAAAAAAAACAACTTAGATATCAATTACATTTATTCTAAATCTTTTTGCAAAACATTTCATCAGTACAAATCAACAGGCTAAAGAACACTTACACAAGGAACTTTTGCCTATGGTTTAAAAATACCATACCAAAAACAAATAGCCTAACTAATACACATTTCAAGCATTATTAAAGATAAGTAAACACTCAGTAACTAAAAAAGAACAAATAAACAGGATTTTATGTTTTAGGATTTTTAGGTATTCAGGTACAGAAACTGTAAATCAAATGTAAAATAACACTGCACTTTATAAATAAAATATCCATGACTAATATAGTTACAAACGTTATTCAGTCAAGAACAGCGAGTGTATTTTCTATTTGTCATTTTATTAACGTTATTATAGAGATGGCGGCAGGAGTATTAGGATGCTGTCACGTGAGGAGCTGCACGGATCCAATATACTGTTACACATGCATTTTCTTTGTCAACTGTTTACGTTCACTTAAGACATAACCGACTGTTTACGAGGATATTTTGACATTTTTGTGTATTTGTCTGTTCAAGTGCAAAAAGACGCAGAAGAGAACGTATCACGCATGATACAGTATGAGAGGTGGCTTTCTGTGTGCATGTTTAAGATGTGTGTGCGAAGCACAGAAAACAGCGCGTTAGTCTTCTTGCAATTGAATGGTTTAAAAATCACATTAAAAATAACTTTTTTTCTGAATTCAGAATTGGAATCGATTTTCGATTCCCAACCCTAGTCTGAACACACATGTGCAGGTGTGTAAACATGAAAGATAGATCGAGATGAGTTGGACTACCTACATGTTGATATGAGATAACTACATTAAAGCCATTTTGCAAGTTTAGTGTGTGTGTGTGTGTGTGTGTGTGTGTGTGTGTGTGTGTGTGTGTGTGTGTGTGTGTGTGTGTGTGTGTGTGTGTGTTTGTGTTTGTGTGTGTGTATATAAACCCATCTCTGTCTGAATAAACCCATGTTGGACATCTTTGGTTATTGTTATCCAGCAGCACAACTACAATGGCAAACATAACAGCTGGAATCCATTGATTTCAACATCAGGCCTCAAGTGGCCACCCTGTTTTATTGTTGTTGTTTTTTTTCACAGGCACAATTTCAGGAGTCGTTTAGCTGTTCGTTAGAACGTTCCGAACACCATGGCTTCAATCCCGTCTACTCCTCTGTGAGCCTGACTCAGATGAACGGTAATTTGGGACTGTTTTTTGGAATCATCACAAAAAATGTCTTCTGCTATCCTGCACTGCAATTTGCATGAATTACAGACTCCTTTGCTTTCAGCTCAGGTCATTTTCCACTAATTCATAGAGGCGGATATGCGTCAGAATTAAAGATGCAGACTCTACAATGAATTCAAAGGAATTTCATTTCAGAAACATACAACAGCATTTTTGAGCCTCAACGTTGTTTTTGCTTAAATAAAAAGGCTAATCTTGAGCATTTTACTCTCTTGTAAGTCTTTCATAAACAATATATGAATTTACTTCTGTCTTGCAAAAGAATGCGTTACTAATTAGCATCACCATTTTGGTGACCTAGTAGTTTTTTTATATTTTTAAAATGCCCCAACACATTCACATGCAGCACATTTTCAAAAGTAAACAAAAGCATTATTAGCACAGATGTAATCTTCATGCTTGTAGCCATTCTCTCTGCCATGCTCTCAAAGCTTTGCAGTCTGGCGCATTTGTGTAGTTTTCGCATCACATAAATCCATCTTACATCAGTTCAGTAACTACACACAAAAATCACAAAGCTGCTAATGCTAGTCATTCCAAAATTGCACCTAGGACATTGCACCAAAAAAAACTAACTATACATTTAAATTGTAGGCATTTGCTATGCCTTCCAAGACTTTTACAAAATTGACAAACAATTAAACAATTACCTACATGCTGCGTACTAATCATTGATAAGTTAAGTTAACCAGTGAATGAATTCGATTTCAAGATGGTATTGTAAATGTCTACAAACACATTAGCATGTGGGATAGCAAAAAACTAGCATGTTTTCAATAACACACACAAACAAGCACGGATGGCCGAGCTACTAAAGTCCAAAGAAAAGAGCCTGTTGAGGTCTAAATAAAGCCACAAAAATAAAAGCTTTAGGGCTATTTGAACCCACTTGACCTCAACAATCAACGCTCTGTCTGGGCTAGTCACAATATCACCCCTATCGTCAACACACAACACATACTACTTAGTACCATGCCCCAATCACACACATGCCTACAATAGCCACATGTGAAGCACACTTACACATACTCGCATACACACTCACACACACCTACACCTCAGGAGCACAGAGCGTAGCACAGGGCACTACGAGCGTTGCAGCATGCAACCCTCAAAACAAACACCCACACACACGCAGATTCAGATGTTGAAGCGCATGAGCCACGGGCTAGTTGCGTGTGGGTGTTTTTAAGGGTCTGGACACATTCTTACCATTGTCCAACAGGTAAAAGACAGGACTGTAGTGGCAGGACCGGAGGTTGGACACAGGTTCCCCTGTGCCTCGAGGGTCATTATGGAGGGAAGGGGAGTAGGGTGCTGGAAATCAAAGATCACACAGTCACTGGCACATGCTAGGCTGAATCACATATAGTCAAACAGCTTGTTATTATAAGTCATCGGGATTTATAATAAGAGGTTGTAGAGGGATGCTAAAAATCTAACAGCAACAACAACAACAAAATGACAGTTGCAAGATTTGTGGATCCTTTATGATATCTATATTTCTGTATGAAAATATTCCACAATGAATTAAATACTGCTGCCATACTGGAGCTTCACATCAGGTAACGCAGTGGTGTTTAAGGCGTAAACAATTGTTTTTTTTCCCCTTCATACATATATACATTATATATATATATATATTGTATGTATGTATGTATGAAATGAAAAAGTACAATAAATCATATTTATTTTTTATATATTTTTTAGGCTGGTCTAGCTAATGTGCATTAAACACTTATGGTGCTTAAATGCTTACATGTATACACATGCAAGTTTTAATAAAAGTAACTTGTTTTGGTGAACGTGATTTGAATCTGTTAAGAGACTGATACAATGAAAAAATCTGAGCTTTTTGTCTCTAATTTGAGGAATCTTAGACATGCCCTTGCATTGACCTTTGTTCAATGTGCACTTCTTGAAGAAGAGTTTCTTGGAAAATATCTGGTAGAATTTACTGAAGAGCACCTGATGTGTTTTTTTCATTTGCAGATGTTTCAGTGCACACAAGTGTCTTTATCAGTTGTAGAACGGTGGAGATTCCCCCTGCATTTAACCTCACCACACATGATGAATTCATAAGACTCACAGCAGGTGTTGACCTGACGACATAAATCATGATTGCTGTGAGAATTGAGGCCAAGCTGCCGAGGGTAAAGATGAGAGAACAGTGTTGTGAGAGGCTGACAAGCGTATCGCAAGCCTCCTGGTAATTCTACTTTTACATTAATGGCCTTCCTCAGTCCTTTCTTGAACCATCTGCTGTCCAAAAGCTTCATATTGCTCTCTTCTGATTCTTGCCTTTTAGAGAAATAAAGCTCAGAAGTGTCCACAGTGTTTCACCCATCTGTGCTGTGGCATCAGCTTGTAAAATTTCTCAATTATAGGTAAAGTATTTTTGCAATACATACATACTAGCATACTAAAAAACACCACATCAGTGCTTCCTTAAACCAGTGCATGCTTCTGTTTCCTGTCAGCTGTGTGCGAGAATGAACCACCAGTAGACAAAACTAATAACCTGTTAACTCTTTTTATAACCTAAAACTATTTGTTTTAAGAAAATAGAAATATGACTGGTTTTGCAGAGAGGTAAAAAACTAAGAGATTAACAGACAAATGGAGGGAAATGTAAGGGACAACAAAGCATATGGTACAATTAGAGTGACTGTGGTCTTGTGATTTGACTTTCTGTGAAAACAGAGAAAAGTAAAAGGTGACGACATAGCTGAAGAGTATAAAATACTGGTATCTAAAAACAGGGCTATGACAATGTGTGGAGTGACTCTCAAATCATTAATTTTTCATGAAAAGCGAATGGATTATAATCATAATTTTTTTCCAGTCTAAAAATTGCCACAGGAGGCAACATGTCATCACAAATGTAACATTCAAATGTGTGGTATGTAGCACAAACCAAATACTAATTTATAATTTCACATTTCAATCATTCAATAGCATTTGGAGTCAGTAAGACTGTTTGGGAAGAAATTAAAGGTAGGGTAGGCAATTTTGGAGAGGCTAGCAATAGCAAGAAAGCTTTGAAAGCATAAGATCCCACCGTCCCTTCAGAGTGTCTCCAAAGCCACTCCTCCAAAACACATAAACACGTACAGCCAGAGCACAGTCTGCGAAGCATCACGAGAGACAGCGTTAAATTACCTCATGTCTCAAAGCGCATAACATTACAATAATAATAAATGTAAACAACTTAAAGAGCTCTGACTTGTACCACCTGACTGCTGCAGAATTATTTTGGCATTGATATTGTTGCCATAGAAACGGCTAATTAAAAGTCAGAGGACGTGAACAGCTCTGAGCAGAACGTCACGGGTTGCCATCTCTTAATTATGCTAATTATGACATTACGTGAATGCAGCATGAGCTCATTGTTTTGGTTCAGGAGGAACTGTAAAAGGCGGCTGCTGTTTGTTTCTTTTCTGTCCTTTCACATCCACTTTCTTCTGCTCTTATTTATCCCTTTCATTCTATTTATTTTATTTTTTTTTTACTAAAAAAAATATCTTTGCTGGTCACAGTCAATGGCTGACATTTAAGCTTATTAACCACCTGGCAAAGTGCCACAATCAACAAGGTCTCAGTACCCACCTCATCCCTACTGACAAAAACAACACCCGCACAAACAACAAACGACAACAACTAGTCGGCTAGACAGAGAGAAACTTCAAAGTGGAGTGCGGCCCAATTATTGGACCTGATGGAGAGCAGGGGAGTGCTGGAGGTCAGAGATGATATGAATGAGTGCAAATAAATAAAATGAGAGTTAGAGAAAAAGTTGAATAATGAAAAAAATCAAAAGATGATATCAAGCTTTTACAGATGAAGTAAATACATTAGCAGCTAATGTGCTCTGTGACTGTCTGTCTACAACTCTGCATGGAACGCACCGATAACGTGTGATGTCTCCACGAGCAAGGTGCGTGGACCAAATGCAATGATTGGGCGAACATTGAATCTTGTATAACATGAAAAAAGTTGAAAATTGCTTAACTTATTTTGATGTTAAAGAAATGTAAAAACATGTTGTTACAACTTATTGATCATAGGGTTGGGCCGATAGATGATGCCATCATCCATCACCGATGGCTGACAGACATCACGATGTTGAGCCGGCATCGTGATTTCCCTTTCCCCGCCCCGCCCCCCCGGCAAATAAGTTGTTCCTGATCACAATGCAAATTACATTCAAAACAGTTCAATGAACACAATTTAAACACTAAAGATTTTATTGTGCCAAAAATTATTATAGGAATTATAGGCTACTAGATGTTTTACACGAACTAAACCAATAATATTCAAAGGGCGGTCCGCATCAGGACCCCGGCATGTTTCCATCCACAGCGTCAAAACAGCGGTGCGGTTCACACCACAAGCACTCAGGATCGTTTATGGTAATGATATTTCAGCGCTATATCCTCTAGTAGTTTTATCTAAAGCCAAACACGCTTCATTCAAGCCCTTTCAGTTTTCTCATTCTCCAGACACGCACCACATTAACAGAGCTTAGCGCTCAAACACAACCCACCGATGTCATCGTCCATTGCGATGTTTCACTGTAGTCATCGCCCAACTCTAATTGATCATATAATTTTTTACAGTGTGGTAGTTGTGGTTTGGCACAGAGTAGCTGACTTCTAGGCTGATTATAAGCTGATTATTACTGATTATTACTGGTTGAACTGCTACCCTGTACATAAAACCAGCTAAACCACCTAAATGGCCAAATTAGACCAGCTAATAAAGAGCTGGAAGCAAGTTCCAAAATACAACGATAGCCAGGTTTAGACTGAAAATGACAATAAAAGTCATATTTTATTGGGCGGAAATGTTTTGAATATTTCATGATGATATGACACATTAAGTAAAGCTTTTGTGTTCTGAAAGGGGTTTATCTTCCATCTTTGCAGGTTAGACAGGAACAATAAGCTCATCAGAAAAACCTAATTACAGCTTTCTGTCCTTTCACATCCACTTTCTTCTGCTCTTATTTATCCCTTTCATTCTATTTATTTTTTTTTACTAAAAAAAAAATATCTTTGCTGGTCACAGTCAATGGCTGACATTTAAGCTTATTAACCACCTGGCAAAGTGCCACAATCAACAAGGTCTCAGTACCCACCTCAACCCTACTGACAAAAACAACACCCGCACAAACAACAAATGACAACAACTAGTCGGCTAGACAGAGAGAAACTTCAAAGTGGAGTGCGGCCCAATTACTGGACCTGATGGAGAGCAGGGGAGTGCTGGAGGTCAGAGATGATATGAATGAGTGCAAATAAATAAAATGAGAGTTAGAGAAAAAGTTGAATGATGATATTAAAATTCAACTTATTTTATAAAAAATCAAAAGATATTATGATGATATCAAGCTTTTACAGATAAAGTAAATACATTAGCAGCTAAAGCAAAGTGTAATTTTATGTCAGCTGAGGTGAAGTTAGCACAGGAAGTGCTTGTAATGGTAAAGGGTTTGTGCCCCTGAGCAAACACATGAAAAACAGCAGC
Organism: Coreius guichenoti; assembly: GCA_039654105.1. Taxonomy (NCBI): domain Eukaryota; kingdom Metazoa; phylum Chordata; class Actinopteri; order Cypriniformes; family Gobionidae; genus Coreius; species Coreius guichenoti. Next base: position 20,223,528 of record CM077172.1, on the reverse strand, counting down.
AGAAACATCTGCGCAATCTTTAGTTTATTCATTATTCATCTCTTCTGGCTTATTGCTACTTTCAAAAGCACACATCTAAAAGCTGAGATAGAAGTAATAACAAATAAAAAGGCCAAATGACAAAAGTGTCATCAAACATTTATTTGACACAGCCAATTTCCATCATCCTAAGTTTCAAAATCGTTCCTGTGAATGTAGCACAACAAATAGTTTTGATATGCAAATAACAGCCTATCGCCTGTAACCTCTAACTAGGGTAAGGCACAATGTTAATAGAGGAACTGGATCCCTGAACCCTGTGTTTTCCAGACTCTCACTTTCAAATATCAGGTTTAGACTCATGTTTCTTCAACTATGGATCTTTAATGTCCAGTAATTTTTATGCCATTGTGTAAAAAAAAAAAAAAAAAAAAAAAAAAAAAAAAAAAAAACACACTGTCTACATCTTACTATTTTTAAATGCCTTTCATATACAGATTTTGTTGTTTTGTCCTTCTTACAGACTTAGAAAAACATAAAATATTATATTATATTATATTATAATTATTATATTATAAAAAACTATGAACTACATAAAGATAAATAATAATTTATTCAATATTTAGTGTGTGGATTTGTGTAAAATTGTGACTGTTCCTTGGTGGTGTAATTTCCACCACAAAAACAATTTTGCTCCAAATAACTTTTTATGAAATATATTTTTTATAACTTTTCAAATAATTTTTTGAAAAGTTAGAGTACTTTAAGTGACACAACAATGTCAATTAAGAGCTTGAGATGAAATATGAAAACCGAAAATGAAAAACAAAAAAATCTGTGAACAGAAAATGTATTATTCTACATTATTAAATAACATAAAATATTTAATATTTACATTATTGTGCATTATTTTTAATCAGCTGTAATTATATCAGATTATGCAAAAAGTGTGAAGATATAATGTATTAGAACCAGTAAGTATGACCATATTAGCCCGGTTCTGGCAACACTGCATTGGCTCCCTATTAAACATCGTATACATTTTAAAATCTTGCTGATTACTTACAAAGCACTAAATGGTTTAGCTCCCCAGTACTTGAGCGAGCTCTTAACGCATTATACTCCATCATGTCTATTGCGGTCTCAAAATTCTGGCCAGTTGATAATACCTAGAATATCAAAATCAACTGCAGGCGGTCGATCCTTTTCCTATTTAGCACCTAAACTCTGGAACAGTCTTCCTAGCATTGTTCAGGAAGCAGACACACTCAGTCAGTTTAAATCTAGACTAAAAACACATCTCTTTACTATGGCATACACATAAACCATTTTTAATTTATATTATTCAAATCAGTTAAATGATTGTTTTAGGCTGCATTAACTAGGTCAGTCGGAACCGGGAACACTTCCCATAACACCTGATGTACTCGTTATATCATAAGAAGAATGGCATCTACGCTAATGTTAGTCTCTCTGTTTATCCCGAGGTCCAGACCAGATGGTGGACCTTAGCCTGGACATGACGACCATATCCCTGAAGTGTCTGTAGAGACCGTGTCAATTAAACTCCCCCCTGTAAATGCCGCATCGACACGACATCCTCATTAAACCCGTCCCCGGCGTCACGACTCCAATCTTTCGAATAATCCTACGAATATCTATTGATCTAATATGACTTCTGACCTGTAATGTGCCAGAATCATAATCATACACTATTTGTTCGTCGGCCAGAGGAGAACTGGCACCCCGACTGAGCCTGGTTTCTCCCAAGGTTTTTTTTCTCCATTCTGGCCCTGTAGGAGTTTTGGTTCCTTGCCACCGTCGCCTTTGGCTTTTGGCTTGCTCAGTTGGGGACACTTAAATTTCAACTATATTACTGATCTGCCCGCATTGACACTATATGATAATTGAAATGAGCTGGATGACATCACCGTTTTCTCCAGAGCGGCTGTACAGCCGAATCAAATCCCGTTGCATTATTTTCCTGTTACCACTGTGAAGCTGCTTTGAAACAATTGCCATTGTAAAAAGCGCTATATAAATAAAGGTGATTTGATTTGATTTTAGGATACATGAAACAAAGAAAATCTGGCATTGTATTCTAAGAAAGATGTTTAAAATGTCTCCATCAACATCATTTCCACCACAGAATGCTACTAAACACAATACTGTACATAATTTGAGATGTGGTGGAGAAAAAAAAAGACAAACATTATGCAGTATTTTGGACATTGTTATACTAGTGACTAGTGTTTGTTTTCTAAAAGTTCACAAGGCCAAAAGTGTATTTAAACAAATACCCAGGCACATTTACATGCACCAATTACCAACATGAATGCAATAAAATCTGCTCATACAAACACAAACAAATGTTTTCTTCATCATATTCTCCCTCATCATCATCATCATTATTTATATTTTCTCTACTAGTCCTAGTCCTTCAAACTCTTAAAACTAGTCCTTCAAACTTTCTTTTTATGCTTCAGTGGCTGATGCCCAGAATCTCAGTCCAATTTTTTGGCAGAATTCCCCAGCCAATCGTAGAAGGCCATTTCCTGACTCCTGTCATAATAGCTGCTTTCACAAAAAACACATCTGAATTACTCAGCAGCCTGAAGCCAACGCAACAAATCCCACAGAAGACAACACACAAAGGATACAGTTCTGACAGCCAGTTCTTTACCACAGAACACTCTCCTATGAGAATGACTCCTATGCTTCACTACAGACTTAAGATCTTAAAGGAACAGTTTATACAAAAATGACATTTCTGTCATTGTTGTATGAAAATGAGCACAGTGAACATTCCTCAAAATGTCTTCTATATTGGTTTCACAGAAGAAAGAAATTCATACAGGCTTAGGTTAAACAACCTAATTTTCTTTTTTAGGTGAATTTTTTTAAATGCTTGATACACAGCCACATTTCAGAAGTAAACCTCATGTCTCCTCTCGATCTCTAAAATTACTAATGTCAAGCTACAGCCCTCAGCTCGGCTTCCCAAGTGACTTCCATCTTTCAGGCTGCCTGCTGAGCTGAGAACTGGGAAAACAAGCAGAGGCTTCAACTGCACTGAGACATGAGAGTGAACTGAGAGAGAGAGAGAAAAAAAAAAGCACATTTTGTGTTCTTGAGACAACGCACAAAATGTGCCTCTGATATTTCAAACAACAAAAATGTAAAAAAAAAAAAGACACAATGCAATATTTCTTCCCCTGAGAAATCAAAGCTTTACTGAAATACTTCTTCTAAATTAAGAGCTCTATTTAGATCCTCAAGGACAAGCACCGTTGTTGTCATCATGTTCAACCCACTGAGACAATGCAAACATTGAGTAAAGCTCTGTAAACATTATCATATTCTCATAAAAAAATTCTACACAGGTTATAATAGCTTTAAAGATGAAAGGAGAAACAAAAACACTAGAAGTAAGAGAGTGGAGGAAATTGCCTCCTGGGACTGAAGACCTGTGCTGTGGGGAAACTGAAATAAGGACAGAAGAGAAAAAAAGATGTTTGAAGGTTTTTGTGAGCGTTATTTTAGCGTTTTTGTCATTAAAGCTGAAATGTGTGATATTTTCATTGGAATTTCAAAAATAATGACTGCCTTGAAACAGCTTTCTCAAACACTGCCTCTGTCATTGTTTCCAGTGGTGAATATTAGAGATAGGCGTGGTCATGTGTGGCTGTGGCCATCAGAACTAGCAGTAGGGGTGACAGGGTGTTCGCCTGCATTTTATCGAACGTACTGACATACTATACACTATGCATTTATACTGTGCACTATGTACTCTACCATCTAGTGTATGAATTTTATAAGATTATTTGGTCATACAGCATCGGCGTCTGGTAGCCCCTCCCCTTTCGCTACATAAGGAAAGCTGAAACAGTTAAGTGTCCAACATTCCACCCTTTTCAGTGTGAACACACTACTACTTACACTACAAAATGGCACAGAATAGTGCATAAGTACGCAAATTGGGACACACCTTAGGTGCAAATATAAAAAGTGATTTGGCTACTAAGGTGGGCTTGGTCATGAGTGGGTGTGACTATATTAAGTTGGTGTAACCAATTATGGATGTGGCTATGTGTGATTTACAGAGGTGGTGAGGCAATCAGAGGTGGGTGTGGCCAATCGTGACTGTGGCAAACAGAAGTAGGAGTAGGTGTGGTTATCAAAGGTGATTTGGGTATTTCAAGATTTTTCCTGCATTGAAAATATTTTGGCAGCCGCTGATAGCCGGCTGTTTTAAAACACTCCCATGAGTGTTTGTGTGAATGTTTCCATTTGTTTTTGCAGCGTTGAGCTTTGTAATCAATAACAGACATATCTGTTGAGCGTGTGAACGCAATGGTCAATCAGATGTTTAAGTTAGTCAGAATCCGCTTAACACAGTTCAAAATGGCGTGTTTGTTCAGCGCAAGTTCTGCATGCTCGTGACTCCTTTCATTATAACCAACAAAGTATAAACACAATGTTAATAAGAGATTCACTGCACAGCTTCATTGATTATAACGGGAGTTTTCGCAAGAATGCAGCTTTGTGTACCTCGCATTTTAACTGACAGCTTCAATGATTATAATGGCAGCGATCTTTGCTCGCTTTCTATATTTTTCATGCTGCTAACGACACATTGCAAAGTTTCTGGAATGACAGCCGTCTTTAAATGTGCGACTGAAACTAATTGACAGTAATAACCATAGCAGTGGACAGAACAAAACAATCTGATACTGTATGTCAAATGATCTGTGCGAGTGTAAATGCAAATAGACCTGCCACTTTTTCTATGTAATGTGTTACTTTCTTGTTCATTTTATTACTCACTTTTCAAATCAGTCGCTGAGTGACTTTTTTACATATAAATATACAGATTTTTAAAATAGTTCTAAGCACTTTATCTCATGATCTATCCTAACAGTGATTATTTTTTTATGTAATGATTAAATAGGATAAGTTAATATTTCTTTGCATTTATTTTGAGAAATCCTTTGAATTTATTTGAGGTAGGTGTGGTCATGAGCGGGTGTGGTTAAATTAAGCGGGTGTGACCAAACATGGGTGTGCCTATCAAAGGTAGAAATATGTGTGATTATCAGAAGGAGTGAGAATATCAGAGGTGGGTGTGGTCATGAGTGGGTGTGGTTACCTGAGGTGGGTGACTTGCTCCTCTCTAGGTCCAAAGACACCTGATTATCAGAAAGCTCCGTAAGGCCTGCCATGGAGGAACACGGAAGGCACAGTAAGAGGAAGCAGATGATAATATCACTAGGTTCAATTACCACCAATCACATCTGCATGCATCAAACCACCAGGACAAACAATGTGGTCTGAGACACTATCATGATCCTGGAGAAATACAAGGAAGATGTATATACATCTTCATAACATACAGTTTTTAAACTCTAGGCGTAACTAGGCATACATACTTTTTTAGCCAAGGCGTGGTTGTTCTACTCTTGTCTGCTGTGTTCAATTGAGTTCAATTGAACTTGTCTGAGTTGTTCAATCGCATATATACAGGTATATTAACTCCAGAATCAAATGTGCACCAACACCACCAACAATTCCATGCATATGTGTGTATGCAGGAGAGAGAAAGAAGAAACAAAATCGTATTGACGTTACTCAGGGAACGACGGTAAATGACAAGGCCTGCACTGCAGCAATATCAGTCAGTTCATGAGAGTGTGCGCCAACTAAAGTTCTTCTGGAAAGCAGACGCTTAGCAGATCTTGATGACTTAAAAGAATGAATAACAGTAACTTCATAAAGAAATTATGAGATTATAGTCATATAGAGGAATGCAGTGAAAGCCTCATTTTCACAAACGTGATAATTCCATCGGCAGAGTATATTTTTGTATACCGAATTTTTGGCCCATTCTGACCACCAGAAATATGTCAGATTAAAAAAAAAAGTTATACTATACTTTAAATTCACAGGTAACTTCCAATGTTTTTCAAAAGCTTCTCTATTTTTAGCAATGTTAACTTAAATTAGTAGAATTAGTTGACTTTAGTATTAGTATGAAAAAATATAAATTTTTTCACACAAAAAATGTCCTATTATTTATTAAATGGAAATGGTCCAATGGTTCACTGAACAAACCTTTGGCACAAATCAATAAAACACTTAGCAAGGAGACAATCAAAGATTGTGATTGGATGTTTCAATGTATGCAAATTCAGGATATGTTATGATATTCTGTAACAATTCACTGAATTGCTATAAATAATAATATATTGCACTGAATATAATGCGGTATAGTAATTCTACTTTTGGTAAACTTCATCAAAACTCAAAAAAATTGATAAATGGCATCCCATTGTCTGTGCTTTGTCTCCTTGCTGTTGTGTTGCCCCCGTCGGCGTTTCACTGGAGACGTGACTTACTCTGGTAGGAAGTACGGATCCGTTTCTTTGAATCGGAATATAAGTTAGACAGGCCGCGCATGCAAAAGTCTGCAACAGCGCCCCCATGCCCCAGCACCGCCACCCACGAGAGGAGAGATGGAGCGAGGGAGGAAAAGAGGAGGAGAGAAGAACAAAACAGGCTCATAGTGACTAAACGTGTGTGACCACAATCTGAGCAAGACCCAGTGTATTGAGGGAGAGAATGAAGGAATGAAGCTTGGAAAGTGAAGCCTAACCATTTGTATTTTCTTATTTCTTCCAAAAAATAAGGCAAAAAAACAGAGCTAAACAGAAGGAAACAGCTTTTTGGGATTAATAGCCACCTCAAATGTGGCAATGAAATTGTACAAACAAACAAACCAACAAAAATAACATACAGTAAGTACAAAATATGAACAAATAAAAATGGCTCCTCTCTTATCTGTGTCTATCTAAAAGTGTATATGTGCAGGTGTGAGTTAATTTTGTAGACAGATATCATCTAAACCGAGTGTTAGTATCTGACAGCAGGTGGATCAACTAAGCTAAACCATCGTCACTCGCATTGGTAGTCGCTCCATCACAACATTGCATTTGTTGAATATAAGGTAACCAACCATTTCAATTTTTACAGCGCAAACTGCGGCATCACTGATAAAGTGGAGTCCAAAAGTCTGAGAACTGACTGAAATTCTGGGATTCAAAATTTATTTTAAACCTGGAGATAAAGAGAAAAAAAAATTCAACAAAGAAATGTTATGATAAACCATTATTAAGAAATATTGTCACTAACCAAATAAGCATATTTGTGAAGAATCATGTGACACTGACGACTGGAGTAATGACTTTGAAATTCAGTTTGCCATCAAATTACAATTTAAAATATATTAAAATAGAAAACAGTTATTTTAAATTGTAATATTATTTAACAATATTACTGTTTTTACTGTAGTTTTGATCAAATAAATACATCCTTGGTAAGTATGAGACTTTTCAAAAACTTACTGACCCCAAACTCTTGAATGGTATTGTATATAAAAGTACTATTAATACACTAAAGTAATATTAAGTTTGAATGAGAGAAAATTATTGAGTGGAGTCAATTTGTTACACTGTCAACATCATTTGCAATGAAAAACTGCATTGAAAATTTTAAAATAGAATCAGTCTCAGACTAAAGACTAAACCACGTAATCAATGATAGAATGAAAACTGAGGGGGACTTGTGGCCCTTCAGATGGGAATACACACCGGCCATAGTGTGTAGGAGAGAGTTAAGACGTTCTCTCTCTTTTTCAAGAGCTTACATAAGGTACGGCTCAAAATCACTCTTCGACCGCACCAAACGACCTTTCTGCCCACCTCTGCATCTCCATGTCGGCTCAAAGCCTCTCGGTTTCTAAAGATACGGCTGCCTGAACAAGAGGAGGGAGAGAGAGCACTTTGAAGTGAGAAGCCAGCATGACCGCCTTCCCACAGCTTCCTTTTGATGAAGCTCTATGAAAACAGATCTTCATCTTCAGCTTTCACTTATGACATCTTTCTCTGGATGGTCCGTGTGAGTGTGTATGTGTGTGAGCAGTCGGGGTAGGAGGAAAGAGGAGGGCAGGTGGAGCGAGATCTGTGCTGGATTAGTAACAGCGAGTCCGTATGGCAGGTTACTCTGTGTTCTCTGTTAGGTGTCGTGCTCAGGCAAAGACCAACAGCAACAGAGATACAGACGACATGCAGAGAAGGCAACCATAAATGCAGTCTGTCCCATGCAGTTAAAGAGAGGGACTGTGTGTGTGTTTTATGGAAGAGAGACAGAATATTTACAGGCAAGGACAGAAGACAGACAGCCTGAGATTTGCAAAGTTTGCTTTTGATGGCTTAAACGCTGAGCATGTTTGCAGATGCATGCCAGCGACGTGTGTGTTCACAGCTGGTATTACAGAGAAACACACTGTATTTGAACATTTGAGGACTTCTGAGACACACTGTGCATGTGTACCTGATGTGGACTGCCGGTTTTTGCGAGGAGAGCGTGTAAGTCGCTGGAAAGGGTCTGCGGATCCATATAGCTCCAGTGTGTTCATACACAGCAGAATGGTTTTTTGCAGGTAGTCCACAACTGCCAAACCATTGCAGTTACCTAGAGCCAACCTGTACAAACACACACACTCACTGATCATACACACAACTATGTTTCATATTAAAAGTGTCAGTTATATACAAAAGCCCATTGTAAAGTCAAGTTCAGTCTTGAATATAATACAATTACTGAAATGTAACATACAGCTCTGCTCAGTTTACATACCCCACCAGAATAAGTTACAATTTCCAATTTATGTATTTTAACCTATTTCCTTTGTACGCACAAAGGAAATAGGTTAAAATACATAAATTGGAAATGCCATTTTACTATGAAGAAAACGAGAGTATGGACGCGCATGAATTTAACGCATTTAACGCATTCTTTGTGACGGCCAAGAAACCGTGTGTGAAATGGACTGATGGCGCAAAACAGCTGTATGCATTGTCCTATTTGCCAAGTTCAAGGGTCCATGAAGCCAAGTTCAAGGCTTTAACACATCCTCTGTGTTCGCTCTGAAATGGGCTGATGGCACAAATAAAAGATCGGGCTTATAGGAGAGCCGATACCGATAATTTAAAAAAAAAAAAAAAATGCTTAATCGGCCCCAATACCGATCGAATGTCTCGGAACATCCCCAGAATATACACACATTCTGTTCAAAATTATATTATATATTAAAAGTCAATTCAGTATAAATTCTGAAGATATTAAAAATCTAAATATACTAACTAAAAAGAAAAACACAACCGTTCAAAAGTTCAGTGCGATTTTTTTTTTCTAAAGAAATTAAAATAATTTTTTTTGCAAGAAATAATTAAATTAATCAGTGACAGTTGAGACATTTACATTGTTACAAAACAATCTATTGAAAATAAATGCTGTTGTTTTACATTTTCTATTCATCAAAAAATAAAACTTTAAACTATATTAAAATGTTAATAAAGTTATTTAACAGTTAACAGTTTAGATATATAAATTGAAATTTTTCAAAATGTGTTTTTTATAGTTTTTCACTGTATTTCACTGTATTTCACTGAAATTTTAAAACCCCACATTTTTAAATAAATATATAAAACTTTATTTTTATGCTAAATATCTAACATGATCTACAAGGGGTATGCAACTTTCTGAGATCAGTTGCAAGAGACTGATTATAAAATGTTCCATCAATCACTGATAAAACCCACACCCCTGGGCTCAGTCATGAACAAACAAATCTCAAGACACAAAAAAAACTTAGTCCGAATGACACTGGGTGTGCCGTGACATTTAATCTGCTTGACTGAATTCAAAGTCTTTCTGTCCATTGTTTCCAGACATCACCATGGCAACCTTTGCTCCTAATAATGCTTTGATGACATGGTTGTGACTGAATCAAAACAGGATGACAACAAGTGAAAGATTTGAAAGGACACCAAATTATAATTAAGAGTTTCACCACTTTAATTGAAAACATCAAACACCCTGTGAGCTGGGATATTAACAGCTGGACACATGAGTCTGGAGTTTTGATGATGACAAAATCAATTACATTAAACATGGGAGGACTGATATTATGAGTCAGAGAAGAAGAGATATTAAATCTCATATACCACACAATACTGTTTGATTACCAGACTCATATACCATGGTAAGCAAGTCAAAACAAATCCTACCAAAAAAAAAACATGGTATTACCACAGTATATTTTATTGGTAATACTATGGTGTTTACTTGCAAGAGACAGTAGAAGGCAGATTATTAAATTAGAGAAAAAAATGAAGATTCTATTGGCTGAATAAAATGGATGACATAAAAGAGGAGGGGTCACTTACAGTCCATAGGCGGAGTTTAAATCCAGGCTGGTGATTTGTTGTGGTGGCTCTCCATCGATCCATAATAACTGAACCACCAGCTCCGCCTGGTATCCAGGAGGCATTCGGATCATACGATCTTTAACCCTAAGAGATGAGTACTCAAATTCAGTTTAATGTGGAATCTAATTTGAATGTTAAACTTTCATTTAACCTTTATTGTATTATCTAGCAAGTAAGTAAGCTAACAATGTCGTGTCAAGTCCTACATATAGTAGGAAAACATAAACATTGTAAGATTTTTGTGTAGTCTAACTTGAGGCAAGGGATGCTGTCCCGCACGCTGTCCGGCGTGTTGCTGCGAGGACTGGGGGGCTGTGGTTGGGGTGAGAGACCGCTGGGGTCTGAAAAGCACGGAGTGTTCTCGGTATCCGACGGAGAGATGACGTCCTCCATCTCACACTGCAGCCGCACCTCTAAGGACTTCAATGGAGTATTCACACACAACGTAAAGTTAATTAATCAAATCCATAGTATGTACTCAAAAAAGAAGATATTTTTAAGAATTATTTTGTCCATTCAATAAAAATCAATTGGGTCCAAAGTTGTTTTGAACCCCACTGGCTTTCATTGTATGGTCAAAATCAGTTGAAATATTATTCAAAATATCTTCTTTTGCGTTCGACAGATCCACAGAAAGACCATACAGAAAGGTTTGAAGCAACATGAGGGTGAATAAATGTTTTTTTGGGTGAACTATCAATTTAAACTCATCAACTCACCGTGATGGTGGTGTTGGTGTCATGTTTGCTGAAGCGGTACAGGATGACATGGGCACCGATGCCGACTACACAAAAGATACGGCTCTGCGGGCACCAGCTGATCATCTGAACGGCGTAGGGGTCTTCCTCCACAAGCTCACCGCTACGTCCCACGTCTCCACTCTTAGGCTTCTCAAATACCTTTGATGTCTTGAGCTTATACAACATCTGCAGTGTGACTGACAGAGATGGAGGTTATCACCTCATCACATTTTATTACATAGTGAATGTGATGCACAGGGTGTTAAAATGGAAACAATGCTTTAAAAGAAATATTCTGCGTTTAGTCCAAGTTAAGCTTAATCGACAGCACCTAAAGGTGGCATAATGTTGATTACCACAAAGATTAGTACTCTACTTTTAGAGAAAAAAAAAACTCACAAAGGATAAGTGTAACGATAACTATGATTATAAAGTTTTAATAATTGTTATAATTCTTTGAGAATAGAGAAATCCACACCACAGCTATACCAATAACACAGAGGAACAATATCTTTGTGTGGCAGGGTGGTCAGGTTAGAAAAGGGCTACAGGTTAACAAAGGCAACTGAGAGTTCTACTGTTGACTGATAGTCGACTACGCCACCTGGACTACACCAGGAAATAACAGCCCTACACAAGGGCATGCAGGTTTGCTGCTAAGGGCAGGGTGAGCATGGAGACGTGGACATAAAGACAAAAGACAAATCGGTTTATTTAAACATACAAAAATTAATTTAAAAAAAACATCCAATCAATACAAATCACATCACAGTCACAGTCTCAATCGCATCACAAAACGATACATGCAAACCCACAAATACAATAAATGAAGAAATAAAGAGGGAGACGGACAGCAGAGGTCCTCAGCTTTACCACACACACTCAATACCCACACCAACACTTGTGAAAGCAATACAAATCGTTAAACACAGCACGCCGTGTGGACACACCAAATAACTGCAGTTAACTTCAGTTAAACCAAGACAAAGAGAGAGTCATCATGCTGAAATACAAATGGTCACTTGCCACGCAGGATTACAGCAACTTGCATGCCGATAACTGAAATTAACAGCCAGTACACAACGAACGGAAGGATGCTCCAACCGCCATTCCTCGTTCATAATGCCAAACGTCAATATAAGGGGGCAGTCCCAAGGATGAAACATCCCAAGCAACCAAACACTTCCCCTTTTACACTCCCAGCATGGGCACCGATAGGTTCATGACACTTAACGATACTGAATCAGTGTAGTAGAAACACTGATTGGTTCACAGGCTTGAGTGACACCATCCAATCGTACCGGGGCTATACCTCACCCGGCTACATTTGCAATCACATTCAGAACTATTTTTTTTTCAGCTGATGAACGAAAAAAAAAAAATTGACAGCCAATCAGAGTTTGAGCATTTAAAGCAGAAGACAACATAACCGCAGCATGCACTTATAATAAACAGAACATTATTGTTCATTGGTGTGGATACTAATATACAGTGTTATAGTTATCTTTATAGTTTTCATTCTTGGTGTGAACAGGCCTTTACAATGGAAGTGAATGGGGTTAATCTGTTAACAATAAAATAAGACAAATTTTTCAACATTATAGCCACAAGACGTAAACAATATCTGTATTAACATGGTTTTAGGATGGGATTTCTGCTTTTAAATCCTTCAAAATTGTCCTCATTTACTTCAATTGTAAGTGCCTCACTGTAACCTCAATTTTAGCTTTTTTAATAGAAAACAAGGGATGAGTCCATTTTTTTTTGTGGTAATCAACATTATGCCACAAATGCTGTCAAATGAGCTTAACTTGTATTGAACCCAGAATATTCTTTTAAGTAATGGCCATGGTTGTGAAACCAGCACATATGGGTGTGGTATTTGGATGTCCATTTTGGTCATATATACTTGGTTCGAGAATGAAATGAAAAATAAGGAATCATATGGCAGAGGTAAGAAAGAGTGAGATGGAACAGCATGAGGCTAAAGGGCAAGCTCTTCAAAGCGAATACACTTACTCGCTGTTGCATCCCAAAATTTTATCGATCCATCTGCATGTCTGTGGGGGACAACAAAGACGAAGGACAAAGAGCGATCGTATGAGCGAATGAGTGTATGTGTTAAACCGCTTAAGAGGAAGCAGGCAATGACAGCTATGGAAACAGGAGGAAAAAAGAGGCAGAGAGAACAACAGGCAGGGTCAATAGCACTATTGAATTAAAGCGGAGAAGTGCGATACATTTACCAATGAGAGCCAAGCAGGAGGGCACATTTTAGACATCATTGACTTCAAGTGAAAACAAACGCAATCAATGCACGCTTCAGAACAAAAACAAAATCAATCCAGAGTTTTCAAGAAAATAAAAATACTATAAATGACCTCCATGTGTGGGTGGAAAGTTTCACTTTTTTGAGACAGGGGTGTCAAACTATTTTAAGTAAGAAGCGTCACCTTGTGTGGGCTGATTTGTTCATTTGTTATACCTGCACAACAAATCTCCTGAAGTTACTAAAGTCCAAATGCTTTCAAAAACATAAAAATTTCAAAATTCAGCTGCAAGAAAAGGGAGCACATGGATTTTACTACTTTTGCTAATAAGAAGCCTTTAGATTACATAAACATATGAACATATGAAATGTGGTGGAAATGATACTGTGATATTCATGACAAAAATCCTCTTGTGACAACTAGTGAGAGAGTTAAAAGTGAGTTTATTTTCTAAAAGTACACAGAGTCAAAGGTGCCAATATCTGAAGAAACATCCATTAATGCATTATATCTAAAATAATTTAGTGGAGACTTGGAAGCAAGTGTGACATTCAGTTTTTTATTCCCAATATGTTTCCTTCTATCTGTCAATACTGCTGTGAGCGACAATGTGATAAGCACACACACACATACAAAAAAGTGAGAACATGAAGTGTTGCTGCTCTGGGACAGTTGTGTCACCCACATATTCAGTTCGAGAGTTGACGTATTTGTAATATACACTACCGTTCAAAAGTGTAGTGTATTCTAAGATGTAAACATGCAATACCAAAAATAATCATTAAAATAATACTTAATGCTGCCATTTAGCCTTGTTTATGAGCTTTTAGTCACAGTTGCAGATTGTCACAGTTGCAGAACAAAACACACACAAATTCACTTACCCTGTAACAATAATCTCTGGATACGTCTGCGAACCGACTGTCCATGTGCCACCACTGACTGGCCACTCCTGAACACACAAACAATAATAATAAAAATAAAAAATAAAAAAGATGTTAAGTTACATTGAAATTTGAGAAACTCTGAAAAAAAGTACATAAATTAGCTGACAAACCTTGTGGCTGTAGCCAGTCTTTTTGTGTTTGGCTCCTATGGAGTAAAGCACGGGTATGATGTCGGGGGGACAGTCGGCAAAGTAAGCCGTGCACGTGACTGGAGACTCATGGATGTCCATGGGGTAGGGGTTCTCAAAGATAGGAAAACTAAAGGAGAGAGAGTATTTTAAATGTATAACAGGTATTTATAAAGCAGAAGATTTCTCTCAAGTGTGACTGGAAGAGTCAAATTTAGGGCCCTATCATACACCCGGCACAATGCGGCGCCAGGCGCGACGCAAGTGTTCTTTTCTAGTTTCAGCCCGACACAGTTATCGTTTTCACGTCCAGCGCCACGTTGTTTAAATAGCAAATGCATTTGCGCCGGTCTGAAAACGAGGTGTGTTCAGGCGCATTGTTGGCCCATTGCTATTTTGAGGCAACTGAACTAGACTGCACCACTGACCAACTGAAACCTGGTCTAAAGTCAATGCCGCAATATTTTTTTGGTTATTTAAAGGGCCCGTTAGTAATATGCGCCTATAGGTGGGTGCACAATGCGCGTACACTCTGCTTATTACACACACAGGGACACGCAGAAGCACACAAACATTTTTAAATATGAAAAATTAAAGGATCCCTCTCTGGAGAAGCGTTCAGTCTTTCTGATCGCAAATTCCACCATGTAAATAGTGAATCCGGCATGGCACGAGCGCAACTGGCTTTTAAAGGGAATGGGAGATGAGACTCTGATTGGTTTATTGCACATTACGCCCAAAACACACCCATTACTCATTAAGTGACTAGGGGAAACCCTTTTAGACCATGCACCGGGCACACCTACCATTTTTCCCATCGTTAAACTAGCTAAAGTGGATTCGGACACGCCACTTGCGCCATGCGCTTTAGACCATGCGCTTAGATCTTTAAAATAGGGCCCTAAAATGTAATAAAATAGTCTATATCTATATGTCACCGGTCCTATTTGAACCGTTGCGTGCCTACATCCATTATACATGGATGTGACCGCACATCAACTAACTTCTGTATTAATATACATTACATTGCTACAGGCAAGCATAAACAGAATACATCAGGCTCTCCAACCTTACTTAAGTGACAGCCACCTGAAGGGACAAAATGATCTGCAGGGCGACAAATTTGAAATACTTAAGAATGAGTGTTATCATGATAAAAGAAATTGAGGCTATTTATAGAATGTGCCCTGTGGGCGACTCTATGTGGGCTACCAGGTACTGACTCCCACGGGTACCGTATTGATGCCACTGACCTACATTTATGTAACTGAACTATATTACTCAAAAAAAGGATTAATAACTAAGAATATATTATATTATTAATAATATAATATTGTCATTATTATTAATAAACGTAAGTGTTTATTAATTGCTATTTATAGCAATTAATAAACATTGCTATTGCTATTGCTGATATAAAAGTAATAAGATCAAGGTTGTCTGTGATTGTCTTGAGTGGCTTATTGCTTTTACTATGTAGTATAACACTATTTAACTATATAATAAATAGAATACATTTTAAGTAAATTACACTTTAAATTTTAAGTTTAAAGTCGGCATGAAATGGAAGTTGCAATAGTCTTTTCTTCCCTATTGTAATGTATATCCAAGATGACTTCTCGAACATGACAAAACGTAGGGCAGGACTTGATTGTATACATCGGGAATTGATTGGATCATTTGGATGGTTGTGGTTTACTAATGCTATGATCTCATGTGAGTGACAGGTTGTCCTGCCCTCATGCCAGTAAACACACCATCAGAGAAGAGAAGAGATGTTGCTGTAAGAGGAAGGGGAAGTTATTTTGATTAAAGATTACAAGGTTTTTTTTTTTTTAAATAAATTATTTATAATAAATACTGCAATTATATTCTGTAAAAAATAAGAAAGGAATATATGGATGATTCTGAGAGGGTTTGAATGCAGCAGTTTGTTTGAAATGGCCTTAAAGCAAAGAAAATATTTGATGTCAAACTGGCAAAGGAGTGGTACTTAAAACAGTGACAAATGTCCAGTTGGTGTGTGTCTGTGTATGAGTGTCAGGCTGACCTTGGCTCTTCTTAATAATGATTCATTTGATGGATGTTTATGAGTGACAACTCTATAATATTTACCCATAACAGATAAACATACCCCCACACAAACTCAGATTTAAACCCTTTTTCACAAAGCATCTTCAAAAGGAATGCTCGCGCACACACACACAATATTTATTGGGTGTTGAGCAATGTTGCCTCTGGTGGAAGTACTAGTGTGAGGTGTTGTTGGAGTACATCACATCGAGTTACATCATTCAGACACACACATGGCATGAAGTGTGTGAGTATGATAGTGGAAAGAGAGAGAAGAGATTGCTCACTTGCTCTGGGTTAAATCGACCACAACAAAATCTTTTTCCAGCAGAACCACCACCGCATACGGCTCCTGGACCTCTGTCAACACAAACACAACATCTCAACAAATCATCATCTATGAACTCAAGACAATGACAGCACAAGAATAGATACAATACTCTAGATTTACGGATACTTCATTTATAGGAGAAGTAATGTAGTACAACATTGGACCCCATTGACTTTCATTGTTTGGACCATTTTTAAATTAATATATTATGAATATTTATGTTCCACAGAAGAAAGTCGTACAGGTTTGGAACAACATGATGGTGAGTAAATTATGACAGAATTTTAATTTTTTGGGTGAAATATCATTGTAATATACACTCACCTAAAGGATTATTAGGAACACCATACTAATACTGTGTTTGACCCCCTTTCGCCTTCAGAACTGCCTTAATTCTACGTGGCATTGATTCAATAAGGTGCTGAAAGCATTCTTTAGAAATGTTGGCCCATATTGATAGGATAGCATCTTGCAGTTGATGGAGATTTGTGGGATGCACATCCAGGGCACGAAGCTCCCGTTCCACCACATCCCAAAGATGCTCTATTGGGTTGAGATCTGGTGACTGTGGGGGCCATTTTAGTACAGTGAACTCATTGTCATGTTCAAGAAACCAATTTGAAATGATTCGAGCTTTGTGACATGGTGCATTATCCTGCTGGAAGTAGCCATCAGAGGATGGGTACATGGTGGTCATAAAGGGATGGACATGGTCAGAAACAATGCTCAGGTAGGCCGTGGCATTTAAACAATGCCCAATTGGCACTAAGGGGCCTAAAGTGTGCCAAGAAAACATCCCCCACACCATTACACCACCACCACCAGCCTGCACAGTGGTAACAAGGCATGATGGATCCATGTTCTCATTCTGTTTACGCCAAATTCTGACTCTACCATCTGAATGTCTCAACAGAAATCGAGACTCATCAGACCAGGCAACATTTTTCCAGTCTTCAACTGTCCAATTTTGGTGAGCTCGTGCAAATTGTAGCCTCTTTTTCCTATTTGTAGTGGAGATGAGTGGTACCCGGTGGGGTCTTCTGCTGTTGTAGCCCATCCGCCTCAAGGTTGTGCGTGTTGTGGCTTCACAAATGCTTTGCTGCATACCTCGGTTGTAACGAGTGGTTATTTCAGTCAAAGTTGCTCTTCTATCAGCTTGAATCAGTTGGCCCATTCTCCTCTGACCTCCAGCATCAACAAGGCATTTTCGCCCACAGGACTGCCGCATACTGGATGTTTTTCCCTTTTCACACCATTCTTTGTAAACTCTAGAAATGGTTGTGCGTGAAAATCCCAGTAACTGAGCAGATTGTGAAATACTCAGACCGGCCCGTCTGGCACCAACAACCATGCCACGCTCAAAATTGCTTAAATCACCTTTCTTTCCCATTCTGACATTCAGTTTGGAGTTCAGGAGATTGTCTTGACCAGGACCACACCCCTAAATGCATTGAAGCAACTGCCATGTGATTGGTTGATTAGATAATTGCATTAATGAGAAATTGAACAGGTGTTCCTAATAATCCTTTAGGTGAGTGTAGTTATAAAACTTTAGATAAACCGTTTATAGGTTGATTCCCCCATAAGGGTAACCATTGTGATGCTTTTATAAACATTTGTTTTTATTTGACAATTTAACGTGTTTATTTGAGCATCCTGACCAGCCTGACCAATAGCATGAGATCTGTTTTTATGAGCAATGGTAGATGGGTTAAGTGTTCAAGAAACTTTTAAAACTCATTATTTTTGCAACTCTCTTTATTCTGGTGGTGTATACAATACACACTTCAGCTTTAAGCTTTGTCAGGGAAAACTGATGACAACGATGACATCTTGAAACCAACGGGACAAAGACATTAATTGTGTTGTGTGTTTGTGCATGACAATTAAGCTCTGGAGACCTAATGATACATTATTCTCATGTTCTTTTTTATGAAATATGTACAGGTCATGAATATGTAGGGCTACGTACTGTGCTGTTTTGCAATGTGTGTTGGTTAGAGTGAAAGAACAAGCATAGAGTAGCCGGGAGACAAGCAGGGAGAAAGGAAGATAAAAATGAGTAACAACTGAAATCCCTTCACATTTGCTGGATGCTTGCTGTTTCTTTTCTGTTGTATTCTGGGTAACAAATGTGCATGTGTGTACATGTGCTTGACAGGGCTTTGTCTGGCAAGAGAAAGAGACTGATATAGCGACTCTGTCTTTCCCCTTGACTGAACAGAGCCAAAGCTGTCACTCCTCAAACCATTCAGAATCAATTCTTATGTAGCATCTCACCTTACTGATGTCAGATTTGTAAATGAGTCATTCCTTTGAGCTGGTTGTTTCTAAAGATTTTATGGAATCTACCATTCAAAAGTGTCTCTTATGTTCACCAAGGCTGCATTTATTTGAATAAAAATACAGTAAAAACAGAAATACTATGAAATTGTATTACAATTTAAATAGCCCGTTGTCTATTTTAACATATTTTAAAATGCATTTTTAAAATGTATTCCTGTAATCGCAAAGCAAAAGTGTTCAGTGTCACACTATCCTTTAGAAATCATTCTAATATGATTTGGTGCTCAATAAACATTATTTGATGAACAGAACATTTAAAAGAACAGCATTTATTTGAACTAAAAATATTTTATAACATTATGAATGTCTAAATAAAAGTATTAATTTCTTAATACTTAAAAAAATCTTAAAAATTCTGAAAGGTAGTTTATAAAATCACTGAATTGTAAGGGAGAATTTTTGGGGAGATATAATAATAAGTTGAGGGACATGTTAGAACCATAAGATAAAAATATTTGATAAATATTATTTGTTTATTGTTTGTTTTTTTGTAGATCATTTGATTTGTTTCGAAACAGGGACTTAATTTGCTACAATGTTGCATTTTCTTCTTGGTTCGGTTCACTTTCACAAGGCAACATTTCATACCAAACATTTCGTAGCAAAATGTGTTTATGCAAGTCATATGTGAGTGAAACTGTCCTCTTACTGGTTAGAGTTTCCTCTGCATCATCCAAATCAAGATGGATCGCTCTGCAAGATTATTGTGGCTTTATCTGTAGCTTTGTTTAGTTTTGTGTCTTTATCTGTAGTATTGTATAGTAATATGAGTAGTATTGTGGCTTTATCTGTAGTTTGTGTAGACACACAAACACTTATTCAAATGTAGCTTTCATTCCTGCTCTAACTAATACATTTTTACAATTTAAAATAAGAAATCCTTCAGAAATCATTACAACATGCTAATTTGCTGCTCAAGAAACATTTATTATTATTATCAGTGTTGTAAACAGTTTTTAATCATAAATGTTTCTTGAGCAGCAAATCAGCATATTAAGCCCTATTCGGACGGTAATTAATAGTATTTAATTTGAATATATACACATTTCAAAATAAGAAAGACTTCAAATGCAGAACAGGGACTATAGGATCTCTACTATGTGATGACAAATTAATGTGTGAATTAGATGTTTGAACTGATTTATTAGAAACATCGAATCAATTGATTCACTTAAATGAATCTCCTCTCCACTCTCTGTTAACAACAATGATTGGGTCTACAATGAGACAAAGAACAAAAGACAGCAGACTGAACCGCTCAGCATACTCACCGTTGAGATAGGGCGTGTCACAGAGCACCATGAAGTCCACTATTGGATAGTCCATCTCTAACACTGTGATGGCTTTGCCATGCATGATGGTTAGGGTGGGTCTCCGTCCTGCCTTATCATACGAAAGGCCCCCGGAAAAGACTACAAAGGCTTCACTACTGAAAGACAGAAAAATAAAAGTAGAGTGTAAATGGAAGACATAATTTTGTCTGTCTGAAATGATTTCAAGACCCATAGCTTCTATCTTATTGGAAGGAGATTTTCATGCCACACAAAACAACCTTGCTTTGACTTCGAACGTCCTCTCAAAAGGTTGATAGGAATGCATTGTTTCAATTTAAATTTAAATATTTTTCACAATTTAAATCTTTTTCACAACCCTGATATATTCAGTCTCTATTAAAATTGGAAGAAACAACAGGGGGAAAACAACATTACAGCCAAACTAATCTAAAATATCATTAAAACTGAAGCGGCCACTTATGACCACTGCTTTGAACAAAGCATAGGGAGGGAAAACACACACACACAAAACCAAGCAATCAAAGATTTCTTCAAATTATGTTTTGCTGCTCATCTCCCGAGGGAAACGGGCTTTATAAAAACAGGCAGTAAACTTGAATTGTTTTGTGACAAGATAAAACAGCAGTAATGGTTCTCGAGTGGGACTTGGGCACATCTGTCGCAAACAAATAGCAGGATTAAATTCATCTATAACACTCAAGACTGCATTTCCCATAATTCATTAGCTGTATATTATGGTGCATTCCATTTATCCACAGAGGAGGGAAATTCCTAGTCCCTAGTAGGAACTTTTAACAGGAACGCCACCCTCAAGTCAGAATTGCGACTGGAAAACTGCGGGGAACGGCAACAACCCCGACTTCAGAATCCAATATGACTGCTCAGTAGTAATATATTGTTTATTAGCATGTCTGTCTTAATAAACACAGCGGTGCACACAGTACTATCCAACCTCTATCTGTGGACATGATACTTCAGCATTATCTGTTCAAAATACCACTTATATTCCTAAAGAGCAAGCACAACAAAGTTTTGCCAGGATGCGTCAATCTTAGTTTTCCGACCTGTGTACTGGAATGCATTCACCTCGGGCGTGACATCATTCCCAGCCCCGAGATCCCTCTTTCGAGGTAAATGGAATGCACCATAAGTCTATGTGGCTTTTTTGTGTGTTCTCTTACCTGTTTCTGGAGGTCTTGTATTCGACCTTGAGAATGGGTTTACATGATTCTTTTCTACCATCTCTCTGAGTCTTGCCTGAAAAAAGAAATGAAGACAAAATGCTAAGTTTTAAATGCCTCACTTTTTCACCTAAACCTTTCTTAAGTTTATGTCTAGAACTTTGATTAAGAAACCACTTTTCCCAGTGCGAGTGTGTTCATCTTTATATAACCACTGAGCTCAAGGCCAGGACCCCAAACATAGCAGCAAAGACTGAGAGTGAATCACTTATTCCTGTCAAATCAAACTTGCACACACACACACACACACTGCAAACCCACACACTGAATCATCCTCTATAATGAACACACCTGGTGAGGGGGTGTGTTTGCTGACTACGTCAGAGTCAGATTTCACTAATAGATGTTGAGTCATGGCTGAAGGGGTCTTTAACTGTCTGTGTGGGTTTACTTAGCTATACTTTGGGATCAAAATGTGGCCCCAGAAGTATGCCAAGTCTGAAAAAAAAAATAACTTTTGGGAAATTTGAGGACATCCTTATTTGGGAAAACAATTCACTGATCAAAGAATTTTTTTTTTTTTTTTAAATCTACAAATCCAAAAAGTCTTCTTTTAACTCTTTCCACACCACTGATGTAATTTTCCGGCAATCCATGTTTTCACTGCTATGCGGTAGGGGGCACTATTAGGCATCTTCTGAAAGAGTACAGAATCTCTGGATCAAAACACAGACAGAAACAGAAACAAGGGATAAAAGCATTGCTTATGCACATTGTTGTCTTTGAAAAAAACATGATTTTCTCAGCTTTTTGTTCAAAATGTTGCCTTTTTTATGAAACCCACCTACATTCAAGTGTTGATAAAAAAGGGAATGCATGAATCTAGATTAAAATGTTTGTTTGTTTGTTTGTTTTGTTTAAAATCAGAGGTTCTGTTGTTTCTTTTGATATATTGCATGTTCAGATATTCATACAACAAAATATTCTGGGGGCCATGACATTTTTGTGAAAATGATCAAAAATGCTGGCAGTGGCTGGCAAATTTTAAAAAACGCTGGTGGGGAAAGAGTTAAAAGGTTCTTTTGGGTGTGGGTTAGGGTTAGTGTGTTGTAAATATAAATGGCTTTATATAAAAATACAAACCCGATTCCAAAAAAGTTGGGACACTGTACAAATTGTGAATAAAAAAGGAATGCAATAATTTACAAATCTCATAAACTTATATTTTATTCACAATAGAATATAGATAACATATCAAATGTTGAAAGTGAGACATTTTGAAATGTCATGCCAAATATTGGCTCATTTTGGATTTCATGAGAGCTACACATTCCAAAAAAGTTGGGACAGGTAGCAATAAGAGGCCGGAAAAGTTAAATGTACATATAAGGAACAGCTGGAGGACCAATTTGCAACTTATTAGGTCAATTGGCAACATGATTGGGTATAAAAAGAGCCTCTCAGAGTGGCAGTGTCTCTCAGAAGTCAAGATGGGCAGAGGATCACCAATTCCCCCAATGCTGCTACGAAAAATAGTGGAGCAATATCAGAAAGGAGTTTCTCAGAGAAAAACTGCAAAGAGTTTGAAGTTATCATCATCTACAGTGCATAATATCATCCAAAGATTCAGAGAATCTGGAACAATCTCTGTGCGTAAGGGTCAAGGCCGGAAAACCATACTGGATGCCCGTGACCTTCGGGCCCTTAGACGGCACTGCATCACATACAGGAATGCTACTGTAATGGAAATCACAACATGAGCTCAGGAATACTTCCAGAAAACATTGTCGGTGAACACAATCCACCGTGCCAGTCGCCGTTGCCGGCTAAAACTCTATAGGTCAAAAAAGAAGCCATATCTAAACATGATCCAGAAGTGCAGGTGTTTTCTCTGGGCCAAGGCTCATTTAAAATGGACTGTGGCAAAGTGGAAAACTGTTCTGTGGTCAGACGAATCAAAATTTGAAGTTCTTTTTGGAAAACTGGGACACCATGTCATCCGGACTAAAGAGGACAAGGACAACCCAAGTTGTTATCAGCGCTCAGTTCAGAAAGTTGCATCTCTGATGGTATGGGGTTGCATGAGTGCGTGTGGCATGGGCAGCTTACACATCTGGAAAGGCACCATCAATGCTGAAAGGTATATCCAAGTTCTAGAACAACATATGCTCCCATCCAGACGTCGTCTCTTTCAGGGAAGACCTTTCATTTTCCAACATGACAATGCCAGACCACATACTGCATCAATTACAACATCATGGCTGCGTAGAAGAAGGATCCGGGTACTGAAATGGCCAGCCTGCAGTCCAGATCTAAGATCCAAAGAGGAAGATGCGACAAAGAAGACCTAAGACAGTTGAGCAACTAGAAGCCTGTATTAGACAAGAATGGGACAACATTCCTATTCCTAAACTTGAGCAACTTGTCTCCTCAGTCCCCAGACGTTTGCAGACTGTTATAAAAAGAAGAGGGGATGCCACACAGTGGTAAACATGGCCTTGTCCCAACTTTTTTGAGATGTGTTGATGCCATGAAATTTAAAATCAACTTATTTTTCCCTTAAAATGATACATTTTCTCAGTTTAAACATTTGATATGTCATCTATGTTGTATTCTAAATAAAATACTGAAATTTGAAACTTCCACATCATTGCATTCTGTTTTTATTCACAATTTGTACAGTGTCCCAACTTTTTTGGAATCGGGTTTGTAGTAAAAGTCAAGTCACCTTTATTTATATAGTGCTTTATACAATATAGATTGTTTCAGAGAAGCTTCACAGTAATTCAAAGTCTATGGTATGTCCTCATTTAGATATATAGAATATAAAGGATGGTACACAAGCAACTGAAACCTTAATTGTGAATTGTAATTATTTAACCATTTTAAGCACCATAAAAAAATATGGTAATTAGGGGTCAATGCTTTATTATGTGTCCAGGCCTATTAATTTCTATTTATAATAATTGTGTTTAAAGAATTGTTTATTTAAAAGTAATTTTGACATTTGCATGAGAAGTTTAAAGTAAAAATTCAAGGATGTGTAACTGTCCTTAATTTAATGAAGAAGAAAAAAGCTCATTAAAAGGTTTAAGTATTTATTTTAAACAACAGTGAACCAGCATTGCACCAGATTATTATTAATAAGTGAAAAAGACCATGCTTTATGTGTGTACCCACCATGAGGGAAGGTGACTTGAAAAGGTTTGGCTGTGTTTCTCATATTCCACATGCTCAGACTGCCGTCCGAATGACTGCACATGAACTGCCTCCCCTCATGATGCCAGCTTACTGAGTGAATGGCCTGACAGAGAGAAGGCGAGCAGGACTGCATTAATAAACATTTCAAATGATGCCCAGACCATAATACAACTCATTTGTTTCATGCTGTTAATTTGTGGCCTTTATGAGAGGACAGGAAATGAGGAAGAAAAGAAAAAGAAAAGAATGTGATCACAAATTAAAATAAAGTTTTAAAAATAAACCTCCAAGTGCTGCATAGTGTGTCTGTGTGTGTGTGTGTGTGCGTGTGCATTATATATATATACACACAGAGAGAGAGAGAGAGAGAGAGAGTGAAACAAGTTTATAATAATGTGAACAATTCTTCTTGAGCACCAAATCCACATATTAGAATGATTTCTGAAGGATCATGTGACACTGAAGACTGGAGTAATGATGCTGAAAATTCAGCTTTGCCATCACAGGAATAAATTACATTTTAAAATATATTAAAATAGAAAACAGTTATTTTAAGTTGTAATAAAATTTCACAATATTACTATTTTTACTGTATTTTTGAGAGAACAAAAAATATTTTCTGTCAAAAACAATAAAAAAATCTTACTGAGGGAAGAAGACAGAGAAGTAACACTAGAAAACAGTCAGAGAAGTGAAAAGAGGGAGAACCAAATGCAGAGATGCCTTCACATGTTCGCATCCTCAATTTGGCTCCGGAAATTAGAGAAATCAGATAACTGAAGAGATGACTAATAGTTCCTGCTTGTAAAAGTCTCTCTCTCTCTCTCTCAGACCTTCATCCATCTAAGAGTCAATAATCCGATATCAGTAATTACTTCACCATCAAAGCAGCCTGATCTCCACTCATCGATTTGCTAATGTCACACAGTAAATAATAATTGGAATGATATTGGCATCAGATTATTTGATGTTAGTTGGGAGTGTGTATGAAAGGGGTTTAAAGTGTTTGAGGGTGATGTTTAGTATACTTTAAATGAATGAGATGGAAAGAGATTTTTGCACCTTTACAAATCTATACCAATTCCTTTCAACATTAACAAAGTGTCTTTTTGAGTCTTTGGTCTCATTCCCAGTTTCTTGCTTCTTTCCTCACTCCCTCGTTCAAAATACTTTCTATTAAAGCACTTTATTTTTGCACACACACCTGGGGGGCATCTAAAGCAGTAATTAGCAGACCCCTAGACATTTCCATTTACCCATTCTGACAAACGCTTGCCGAGCGACGGTGCCTCAGACTCCTTCCACACAGGCAGCGCTGACAGATGATCAGAGGGCGCTGCCACCGAACTGAAACCCGCAGTAAAGGGTTGGAAGGAGAAAAGGGTGAGTTTTTGGAAGGTTTTGTGCATGCCGCTGTGAGCCAAGGGGAGCTGTGATTGAAACATGTTTTGGAAGGATGAATGCGAGCAGCTGGCTGCAGGAGGCAGTTCCCGTTTCAGAAGGAAGATAAAGTTGTGTGCCAAGCAGTGATTATGCTAAACACATCCACATGGCAAAAGGAGGGAAATTAAATCAGAAAAGTGACTTGTGCTCAGTGTTGTTGTTAATCAGCAACAGTGTGGGGGGAAAAAAAAGAGCAGATGAGCCCAGTGCTTTGTACCAAAAGTAAATTTACTTGGACAATGGCGAGCGAGAGAGACGTCATTTTTTATTTATATAGCCTAGTTGTTTTTGTTCTTCTCCAATTTATTTTTGTTTGTCTTGTTTTTGGCTGAGGGCTGGATTATAACAAGATGATAAACTGGAGTTTGTGGGTCACAGAAGCGCACACACACGGAGACAGACTCCGTGAAGAATAATATGAATGTAAAAATCAAACGTGTGTACTGTATGTACATACATAAACACTGTATTTACTGTAAAAACTTATATAAAATTATACAAACAATATTTATTTGTGGACATATTTCTTGTAGAGACCGTGATACATCTTTTGCAGGATTCTTTGATGAACAAAGTTTAAAAGAACGGCATTTATATATATATATATATATATATATATATATATATATATATATATATATATATATATATATATATATATATATATATTGCCATCACAGGAACAAAATTACATTTTAAATTGTAATAATATTTCACAATATTAGTAGAAACTTTCAACAATATTTTAAAAATCTCACCAACCCCAAACTTTTGAACAGTAGTATACGTATTATAATTTATTATTATGGAAGTTTTATGCAAAAAAAAAAAAAAAAATCACCTCTGTAAAGAAGTGTAAGTGCAAACATTTGACACTCACCTCATCATAGTATATTCTGAAGTCGGCTCTTTTGGCCCTCAGGTCCCACATTACTATTGTACCGCTCTCAAAACCTATCAGCAACTGAGGAACACAGAGCGAGAGCGAGAGAGAGAGAGAGAGAGAGAGAGAGAGAGAGAGAGAGAGAGAGAGAGAGAGAGAGAGAGAGAAAGCAGGAGTCTATAAATCCCAAATGAATGGCAATAAATAGTGGAAACAGAGCTAAGAGTGTGTTACAAATATCAAGAGCCTTTTGTCTGTTTTGGTTTAGAACAGAACTGACACACTGGTGACTGGGCACATTTATTATTTAACTGGACATGATGGAGCAAGCGCTGATCAAAACAGACCCTTTATTCATACTGGGAACCCTCTCTCTGTCACAAACATTGGCAGAATGTGTGTTGGGGAAAAATTCTGAATTCAAGAAACGCCTTTCAGTTCATGAGTGTGAATTTGAACTGAATTAGCCACACCTTACAAGTTGAATTGGTGTGAAGGGAATAGAAATCTCATCCCATTTTAACGGTTCTTCCTTTAATTCAAATTCAGATTCAAATTCTGCATCCTATTAATTATACATTGAACTGTCTCCACCTCTTATATTGTCTCTGCTACAGCATATTTTCTGTTCTGTATCCTTTTCCAAAACCTCATCGGCCCCCTAAGCTCATCCGCGTCAATTCCCACAATGCATCTGATATTCTCTGACTACAGCAGCATGTAACCACAGCGATCTTCTCAGATCCTTTTCTTGGATGATGACCTCACGGTACCTACTCCAAAATGCAATACCCCCTCCGGAGATAGCAGATGCCTTCACCCAGAAATGAACATTTCATCACTCACCTAAGTTATTCCAACCCTGTATTATGTTCTTCTTGTGTTATGTTTTTCTAGGAAACACAAAAATGTTAGGCAGAATGTCCAAGCTGTTCTTTTCCATACCTTGAAAAGCGGATGGTGAATTATACTGACTTAAAATATAGTGCATTAGTCTCTTGTCCTTTGATTTTTGTCGTTTTTGGAGGCTGGAAATATAAATCACTAGCCACTTTCATTGTACTTCTCAGACTTTCTGTCTAACATCTCCTTTTTTGTTCCACGGAAGAAAGAAAGTCATACAGATTCCGAAAAAATGAGAGTGAGTATATAATGATAAAATTGTAATTTTTGGATGAACGTTCCTTTACACGATTATGAATTTGTGTGGATTTTAGAGAGATGTTTACCATGCATCCTCAATACAAGATGCTAACACCAGTAGTTGGGGTGAACATCAGGTCACATAACAAGCGTATGTGTGTATCCTGATGAGTGTTAATGAATCGGAACTGTGCCAGCGCATGCAAAGTACCTTTTACAAAGAACTCCAGCAGTCATGCTAAGGAACACTAATGCATTTTTTCATAATGGGAAGGCTTTGTGCTCACTAGTTCTTAGTTGTTTAAAAAAAAAGTTGAGCTCTTAAAAAAAAAAAAAAATGCATTCCTCACCTTTCCCTCATCTTTTGGACTGTCACTCAGATGAACAACGGGACCTGGATGTGTCTTTGTTGATCTGAGAGGAAGAGAGAAAAAGAAAAACTCCTTCAAAAGATAATAGGACGATGGAAATGACACATTCTCTGTGCTTGTGACTTGTAGATGTCTGTTAGCTATGAGGTCATCTATATACTCATAAAAAGTGACAAAATAAACTTTTAGCAAATAAACACACTTAAAATGTACTGTAGTCTTTCTCTTCCTAGGAAAATGGACAAAAACTATTGATGAAATCACCTCTTGTTTAGGAGTGTTGCATTTAAAAAAAAAAATGCACAGACTAGCAATAGCACAGTAAGTTGTTAGCAAGAATATCCTGTTTCAACAGGAAATACATTAAGACCGAAACACATTACATCCGTCATATCATTTTTATGGGGTCTTTTAGGAATAATAACACAGAAGTCAATTAACTATTGATCATGTGTCTGGTTTTGCAGTAATCTCTTGCTTTTAGCTAGAGCAAAGAAGAAGACAACGACTTTTGTCAAACTAAAGGTTACTGGCAAACATCAGAAAGTGTTTTCAGCTAAATTGGACACATCAAAATCTTCTTTTCAGCAGTATTTCACAGGCAAAGAGCGACAGGTCAGAAAATGTGCTCTGACAGCCTCCAGTGAAATGACTTCCCTAGTATTGTGTGAGGATGTGCCAAGTACAAGAACGATAGAAAAACAGTAAAGTGACAGTCAGAGTGAGAAGGGCACAAAAGAGTTTTATACACACAGACATCATGCCCATTCAGACTGGTCCCCAGATGCAGAATGTGACTAAAAAGTGTCCCTGGTCTTTCTGCCACCACACATGATCTGCAACACTCCACAGCACAAGTTTTAACCCCACTTACTAACATTAAAATATAACATAATTGAGGTAAGGGATGAGCGAGGACTCAGAGATGCAGATAAACGGGCTTTATTAAAAATAAAACAAAAACAAACAAAACTACCCCAAGGGGGAAAACAGGCCTTGGCCTTGGCGAACAAAAGAGGGTAACGAACAAAAGAGGGTAACGAGGGAAGACAGGTGTGACAAATGAACCAATAATCAGGAAACAAGATGGGCTGGGATAGACAATAGACAGGAGAGCACATGGCACAAAGAAACACATGACAAGCCATGTGCTTACACCAAACATGACAAACACATGAGCACATGGCCAGCAAACACAAAATCACAAGCCATGTGCCCAAACAAAACATGACATGAACACGCAGCCAATGAGAACTCATAAGCTGCGTGTTCACACAAAACATGACAACATGAAAGCACGCAGCCAGTGAAAAAACACCAGCCACGTGCTACACAACACAAGACAAAACATAACATGAAAGCACGCCAATGAAAACACGAACCACGTGCTACACAGAACACAACACACATGGACAGAAGAGCGCACGCTCACACGACAAGACAGAGCGCACGAGAACGAGCGAATGCTCATTCCGTGCGCTCACTACAGAAGACAAACACGCGGAGCATGAATGTCCGAATCCCAACACAAAACCGAAACCAAACAGAAACTAGACCGAAGTCCTGGGATCCGAACACCACGCTCCGCACACAAAACTCACAAGGACAGAAGACAAACAATACAGGAGTGTCAGGGCTCTGTCACAAAACCAAGAATAAGCTAGACGAAGTGACAGAACCCTGACAATAATACAGAAACAAATGCTATTTAAAATTATTTAATTGAAATAACAGGTCTTTTGGAGCTTATCATTAAATGTTGGCATACTTCAAGCTATCATTTGTCTAATCTTTCCTGGTGTACATGGCATATAAAATTGATGATTTTACATATTTTAGGTGAATTATAATAATAATAATGCTTCTTTTAAACCTGACAAGGACATAGCCAAAATAAAATGCTTTTATTTTTTCATGAACCCTAGTGTTCTCTGAAAGAAGACACTTGGGGTTGTCTTGTCCAAGAAAAGAGAATTAAAGTTGTAAATAGTTAAATAATATTTTATTTATTATAAAAATTGCATATTAATTATTTGCTAATAAGCCTAACATTTTTTATATTAAGATGAAACACTTTCCTTACTACAACTTATCTTAAACTTAAAGGGTTAGTTCACCCAAAAATGAAATTCTGTCATTAATTACTCACCCTTGTGTCTTTCCACATCTGTAAGACCTTCGTTCATCTTCAGAACACAGATGATGATATGTTTAATGAAGTCACAGATCTTTCTGTCTCTCCATAGAGATCCAACGCAACTTACACATTCAAGGCCCAGAACGGTAGGAAAGAAACTAATCCATGTGACTTCAGTGGTTTAGCCTCAATTTTATGAAGCAACGTGAGTGCTTTGTTTGCGAAAAAAACATAATTTACCACTTTGTTTACGAAAATATTGATATGCAACGCGTTAATGTGAGCTTCATGACGTATGCGCGTTGTGGTCAGACTTGCGCGTCAACACAACGCACTTGCGTGACGCCGGTTTCACACTGCACGCGCAAGCAGTGCGGTGGCAGGGCAGAAGCTGTGCGTATGGAGAGCGGGAGCAGCTTTCACACTGCCAGCGTTTGTCGCGCGCAGCTGAACCGTGGCGTGTGTATTGCAAATACAGACGAATATCTTCCATTCTGTCACCTTTTCCGGTGTTCTCCTCCGACCCCTGTCTGTCTCGTGCTTTGATTTATGATGGGCAGCATATATCTGCTGCGAATGCGATCGTGTTCCCCTCTGTCCCAAACACATATGCATAACATGCTGTATATAAGTAGTTTGCATGATAAAAGTAACCTTAAAGTTAAGATATGCTTCTAGTTTTAATCATTTAAACAGGCCTTTGAAATTTGGGCAAAAACTTATGGCAGTGATGTGTTTTCGTGTATTTAATTTATTTTTTTCCACAGCACTGGATGTCATATGGTGATTGTGAAACACACGGAACACTTCACTACATGATTTCATGGTGAAATTTGTTATTTTTCATGTTAATCAGGTCAATTTTGATCAGGAACAATGCACTGTGGCTTTAATTCAACGTAAGCAGCGCAGCAGAAATAGACTCGGCGAGGCCTCTGCGTGCGGTGTGAATGCTCTAATCTGTTAACATCGGCGCCGAAAAAAATACGCGCTGCTAACGCATGCAGTGTGAAACCGGCCTGAGTATTCACGAAAGCACCACAACGCATGCGTTTTGTGATCACGCGAGAGCTGACATTGCGTGAACACGCTTTGGATAATATTATGTTGTAAATAAAGTGGTAAATTATGTTTTTTTTGCGCAAACAAAGCACTCGCGGTGCTTCATAAAATTCAGGGTTAAACAACTGAAGTCACATGGATTAGTTTAATGATGTCTTTCCTACCGTTCTGGGCCTTGAATGTGTAAGTTGCGTTGGATCTCTATGGAGAGACAGAAAGATCTGTGATTTCATTAAAAATATCTTCATTTGTGATCTGATGATGAGCGAAGGTCTTACGGATGTGGAACGACACGAGGGTGAGTTATTAATGACAGCATTTTTATTTTTGGGTGAACTAACCCTTTAAAACTTAACAAGCACAATTGCAGAAAAAAAGTAAATAAGTTGCTTTTCTAAGGTGCTCAACTATTTACATCTTCTGCACATCACTTTCTTTATAGGCATACTGAAAATTCTGTCATCATCTATCACTCTCATGTCACTCCAAAACAAAAATGTCAGAGCTGCTCTTTTTCATAGAACAAAAATATGTGGTGATCAGTAGTTATCAAGTTCAAGTTTAAAGTTTAAAAAAGTTAGATATTAGGTTGGGATTTGAACTTTGGAATGCTAAATGAAAAGTGTACCATGAGACTAACATATCTCACATATTGAATTTAAGACATATATAAGTCTTTTCTTGCCTAGGGCACCAAGGGCACACACATGACAATAAATAAACATCTCTGTCTGTCTCTGCTGCTGTAAATGTTATTGGACTAGTCATTACAGAGATGCTTGGCCAACAAAAGCCAGAGTATCGCATAAAGCTTCGAGCCATAAGTTTGTTGCCATAGCAGCAAATAAACTCATTTAGTCAACTAATCAATCACTGTGCAAAAGAAAATAAATATAAAGAAGAGGATATAAAAACCCTGTGTATTTGTGTACACTAACCAGTCCGTAATTAAATTATATATTTGTCACTGTCAAATGGTTTAAAGGGATAGTTCTCCGAAAAATGAAAACCCATAAGCCATCCTAGGTGTATATAACAATCTTCTTTCAGGCAAATACAATCAGAGTTATATTAAAAATGTCCTGGCTAATCCAAGAACTATAATGGCAGTGAATGGCAGCCCAAAATTTTAAGAGCATCCATCCATTATAAAAGTAATCCACACGGCTCCAGGGGGTTAATAAAGGCCTTCTGAAGCGAAGCGAAGTGTTTGTGTAAGAAAAATATCCATATTTAAAACTTTATAAAGTAAAATATCTAGCTTCTGCATAAGCTGAATACGGAAGGCGGTCCGCCGGAAGCTAGATATTTTACTTTATAACGTGTTAAATATGGATATTTTTCTTACACAAACCCATCGATTCGCTTCAGAAGTCCTTTATTAACCCCCCGGAGCCATATGGATTACTTTTATAATGGATGGATGCACTTTTTTGGGCTTCAAATTTTGGGCTGCCATTCACTGCCATTATAATGCTTGGATTAGCCAAGACATTTTTTAATAAAACTCTGATTGTATTCGTCTGAATGTTTTAAACATTTATCTGCTTAAAATTCATCTGACTGTGTTAGATTAAACATGAATATTAAGCAGATAAATGAACAATAAGCTGAAGACCATACAACTACTCTACCTTCTCTTTCTCAGCTTGTAGCACTTTGTCATGTTAGTTGGCTTCCCCATGAGAAACAGTCTTCACACGTCCCCTGCAGAATGCTGAGGATACTTTTGTCAACTCATCATTCTTGTATCAATGCTGCTGATGCTGCAAGAGATGCAGTTGCCATGAGCAAAATAAGGTAACAAGAGGACAAGTGCACAAGCTATTACGTGACCTAAATTTTATGCCCATTCCACTCTTGCAATGTATACTCAGACCAAGAAGGTTTTGCTATCGGATAGAGTTCCCATTCATCTCAATGGCAGTTCCATGCTCCTCACTAACAATTATTCTTAGATGCAGCGCCTGAAAATGTGCAAGCAGGTTGTCACGTTGGTTATGTTGACGGAAGTTATTTTCAGGCGCTGCGTAATATCATTGCGCCTGCTGCACCCATGGTACGGCAGCAAAGTTCCTTGATTATTACGCAGGAATGAGAGTATAGTTCCTAGCCATATCGGTCTAGAAAATCGCAACTTTTCATTTTCTACAGAACTACAGAAGATTCAAGTTTTAAATAGGAAAAATATTGAAAGTCTTTGGTCATTTTTGAGCGAGATGCTAACGGTCTAATCAGATTCAATTATCTATGCTAAGCTATGCTAAAAGTTCTACCGCTAGATCCGGAGATCGGCTGAATGGATTCGAAAACGGTAAAACTCAACTGTTTAACTCTAGGGGAGTTGGAAAATGAGCCTATTTTCAAAAAAAGTGGAGTGTTCCTTTAAAGACCTTGATTCCTAAGATTAAAGTTAAGCAGTGAAGAGGAAACATTCAGAAAATAATTTCATGGTTTTAGTGCAGGTGATTCTGTAAGGTGTATACACAGCACATCTAATCTACAAGACAGATTTTCTGTGATGTTATATCACATCGCCTCATAGCCACAGCACAAAAACACATCCACTCCAGTAGTCCTTTATCTTCAGCCTGAAGTCCCTTTGTCTACTGCTTGTTACTCACACAGGCTGCTTCGATCCGCACCACTTCTCATAAACGACTGACCTTCAACTCTACCAGACCACGACCTGTCCATCATACTAAATCCATTTCTGCAACCACTCGTCTCTTGACTCTGGAATTAAGCAGTGCTATTATTTATTTTTCTTGTGAAGCCTCCACTTCCTAATTCTTCATTTTATACCAGTAAGGTAAATACAATAAAGCTTTTTAAAAGGAAAATATCTATTAAAATATATAACTATAAATAACTTAAAAAAATTAAGGTTTATGAATTAATCTTGATTAGGGTGAGAACAATGAACATATAATCTACACTAAATACAATAATCTAAAAGAATATAACAGAGAAAAAAAAACAGCTACTGTAAATATTCTGCCATTGTTTATTTAATTTTTTTTGTTATTTCTTTACATTTTTGTTAACGCAAAATTATGTGCAGAGACTACACATGAACATTTACATGAACTTTCCGAACGAACCGATTCACTTAAGTGAATCTGACTTCGGTGGTGTAGCTATTGCATTTACCAGTAGGGCCTAACTGGGCCTAATATTTTTCGTAAATAAACCCTGACCCGTTAGGAAGGTGTGACCAAAATCAAGTAGTTTTGAGCCAGCCAGTGAGACATCGCCCAGCGATAGGGGAGGGCGACCTTTGGAGTGTGTTTTGACCGCTAGCAGCATCAAGAAATGATGAAATAGAATGATTGCATTACAGAAAGACAAAAGCAGAAAGGATAAAGGACAGATATGTCATCCCTAAACGAGTCTCTGTCTTGCCGGGCTTCAAATCTAATTTCAGTGTGATGGAATGTCCAGCACAGTGTTGAGTCTCTTTTCATCTGTACTTTGTCTCTGCTCTCTCCATGAGGCCTGTTATTGTGATCTAACAACACTGATATTCATCCTGAGATATGGAGCTAGAAATATGACATAATGATCTGAATTTGAATTGTGTAAATCTGAAAAGTGTAATCTAACAAAATTAAATATTATGTTGAATTTTACATAGTTCTGAATTTGAATTTTTAAAACTTGAATATAGAACATTTGAAATTGAACACATCTTAAATGTTTTTATGTCGAAATTGTATAGACATGTATTTTCAAACAGCAGATATTTTGTTCTGAATTAATAGACTGGAAATATTCCGTTTTTGAAAATACAGATTCAAGATTTCAGACGAAGAAGAAATTCGGAACATCAAATTCAATATTCTAACATTCAAAACGCAGAAATTCAGATCTTACAGAAAGTAGGTCAGAGGTCATCATCAGGGAAGAGTAAAAGGTGTCAGAAAAGTCGAACGGAGCATTTTGGCCAAGGTCCGTGTATCATCTGATCATTTCATTTCCTATTTGGAATGGAATAACGAGAAAAGATTAGACGGCCTGTTTATTCGTTTTTTTTTGTTGTTGTTTTTTTTAGATTAATGCACGGAAAATGAGATTTCGGCTAGATTTATAATTTTTCGTTTGTGGTTTACAAATCGCCGATTGGTCAAGCAAATCTGAGCATGTGACGTCATCTGTCGTTCCCCAGGTCTGTTCAACAAAATAATAGTCCTGTATAGCAGTAGTAGGCTACCGCTTCTTAAACTGTACAGGACAGGTCCTAGATCGGGCTTTCTTCTGTGCAACTTAACGCGTTTCACAGAAAAAAAATAATATCAGAAATATGAAATATTAATCAGCACCCAGCCTGTTTTATTTAGCTGTGCGGAGTTAAATCTGTGTGGTGATGCTGCGCTAGAGAGCGCAGAGCGGGTGTGAAGCACAGACCAATGATCGGTCAAGTGTAAATACGCAGCAGTCATAACTTTTCTTTACAATACGCTCAGGATTCGTTTTAAAGGGGAATTTCCAAATATCTTTTATTTGTTATAGGCTAATGCAGGTAGGCTATTTTATGTCATCCGTCGTAACATATTCGTTTTTAATAAAAGTTTAATATACGCGAGTTTTTTTATTGAACTATTTTATTGTTGTATTTTCATTAAAATAGGCTAATAACGAACAAAACAATAAACATTCGTTTGAAAGTAATTCAAGAGGAAATTCATGGTCTTTCATTTATTTGTTACAACGCGGGTATCATTCGTCTTATTCGTTTTGGTAATAACAAATAATGTGGTTGATAATTTTTGTTCAAAGAGTGGAGGAAGATGCTGTCAAACACGACCAAAATAAGCGCTATACAGATGCTGAACGTCATAGCTAGGTTTCCATCCAAGGATTTTTTTTTTGTTGCGAAAAATGGTTTAGCGCATCAAAATGTTTATAATAATTTTTTGCAAATGTCGACACAATCTTTTTCCGTTTAACTTTAGCGCATAAACTGCCGATACTTCAAATGTCGCGAAAACTAGTTTGGAAACACTTTTTGTCGAGAGAAGGGGCTTTAAAGCAAATAAATGTGGCGTCACATGACAGAATTAGCCTATTACAGCGTCCGCGCGTGGCGTTGCTAAAGCACCGTTTCTCTGTAGTTCAAAGGCGCACTAAATCTATTATATTCATATTATTAAATTGTATATTAAACTGTTTTATTAAGACGTGTTATCTCTCAAACATCATTCATCCTTATTTTTGAATTTGTTTTTAATTTTATTATTATTGTTTTTTTTTTTTTACAATAATAAAACTTCAGAATAATCAGACAAACTAATACCTGCACCCTTTTCTGAATATTGCTTGATCAAGTATCGATCTAAACGGTGTTAATAACGAAGTAAAAAAAAAACATGACACTTGTTAATAAAAAATATTTTATGTATAGGGCCTACAATTTAATAATATATATAGCCTAATAAAGTTTTGTTTCAAAATGGATGAGGAAAATACAGCTCCTTGAAAATCTGTGCAGCTCGTCAAAAATAAAAATGTGGCGTCTGTCAAATGAAGGAAGGCTCTTGGAGTTTCTAATACTGACAAAAAGAAAGATAAAATACACAACATATTAGCCTACGTCGGTATCTGAATAAATAAAATGAATGCCATAAAATCACGATTTCATGGGCAGGATCTGGCTACTTGACATATGAAAATCACAAACATGACACTTGTTAATATTTTATAAATACAATTGATTAATATGTAAAATAATTTTACCTCAAAGAAATGAACAAATAAAAATAAAGTCGGTTGAATCCAAAAAGCTCTAAACGAATTTTAGAATTGTTAAGACGGCATCAGTTAAGCTAGACTAGTCTAAAAAAGTTAAATATAGGCTACACAAATAAAACGTTTAGGTTACAGCTGCATCTGTCTCTGAGAGAAAAAGAGATTTTTTTTCAGAGATTTGATGTTTTTGATCGATTTGATGTTACTGAACTCTGAAGCCAGAACCAATAACTTTGTTTGGTTTGAATGATCTGACCTGCGTTCTCGGCTACGTCAAACCGCGACTGTTGGACTGTTGTTCAAGGCTTACGTTAAAGATTGTTGCTGACCAAACATTTTACTGTACCAATCTTTTTTTATGGATAGTAAAATGTTGCATACAGGACAATTGAGCTGCTCTGTGTCCACGCCCATGAGCTTCGTCATAAAGGCATTAACATTCAGTCCTGTCAGACAAACTTTCACACTTGTGATCTTCTGATTAATATTTCCTAATTTAGTAATAGTCCTATATTCTGAAAAAAGTGCAGGTGATTCTGTAAGGTGTATACACAGCACATCTAATCTACAAGACAGATTTTCTGTGATGTTATATCACATCGCCTCATAGCCACAGCACAAAAACACATCCACTCCAGTAGTCCTTTATCTTCAGCCTGAAGTCCCTTTGTCTACTGCTTGTTACTCACACAGGCTGCTTCGATCCGCACCACTTCTCATAAACGACTGACCTTCAACTCTACCAGACCACGACCTGTCCATCATACTAAATCCATTTCTGCAACCACTCGTCTCTTGACTCTGGAATTAAGCAGTGCTATTATTTATTTTTCTTGTGAAGCCTCCACTTCCTAATTCTTCATTTTATACCAGTAAGGTAAATACAATAAAGCTTTTTAAAAGGAAAATATCTATTAAAATATATAACTATAAATAACTTAAAAAAATTAAGGTTTATGAATTAATCTTGATTAGGGTGAGAACAATGAACATATAATCTACACTAAATACAATAATCTAAAAGAATATAACAGAGAAAAAAAAACAGCTACTGTAAATATTCTGCCATTGTTTATTTAATTTTTTTTGTTATTTCTTTACATTTTTGTTAACGCAAAATTATGTGCAGAGACTACACATGAACATTTACATGAACTTTCCGAACGAACCGATTCACTTAAGTGAATCTGACTTCGGTGGTGTAGCTATTGCATTTACCAGTAGGGCCTAACTGGGCCTAATATTTTTCGTAAATAAACCCTGACCCGTTAGGAAGGTGTGACCAAAATCAAGTAGTTTTGAGCCAGCCAGTTTAGATTAGACGGCCTGTTTATTCGTTTTTTTTTGTTGTTGTTTTTTTTAGATTAATGCACGGAAAATGAGATTTCGGCTAGATTTATAATTTTTCGTTTGTGGTTTACAAATCGCCGATTGGTCAAGCAAATCTGAGCATGTGACGTCATCTGTCGTTCCCCAGGTCTGTTCAACAAAATAATAGTCCTGTATAGCAGTAGTAGGCTACCGCTTCTTAAACTGTACAGGACAGGTCCTAGATCGGGCTTTCTTCTGTGCAACTTAACGCGTTTCACAGAAAAAAAATAATATCAGAAATATGAAATATTAATCAGCACCCAGCCTGTTTTATTTAGCTGTGCGGAGTTAAATCTGTGTGGTGATGCTGCGCTAGAGAGCGCAGAGCGGGTGTGAAGCACAGACCAATGATCGGTCAAGTGTAAATACGCAGCAGTCATAACTTTTCTTTACAATACGCTCAGGATTCGTTTTAAAGGGGAATTTCCAAATATCTTTTATTTGTTATAGGCTAATGCAGGTAGGCTATTTTATGTCATCCGTCGTAACATATTCGTTTTTAATAAAAGTTTAATATACGCGAGTTTTTTTATTGAACTATTTTATTGTTGTATTTTCATTAAAATAGGCTAATAACGAACAAAACAATAAACATTCGTTTGAAAGTAATTCAAGAGGAAATTCATGGTCTTTCATTTATGTGTTACAACGCGGGTATCATTCGTCTTATTCGTTTTGGTAATAACAAATAATGTGGTTGATAATTTTTGTTCAAAGAGTGGAGGAAGATGCTGTCAAACACGACCAAAATAAGCGCTATACAGATGCTGAACGTCATAGCTAGGTTTCCATCCAAGGATTTTTTTTTTGTTGCGAAAAATGGTTTAGCGCATCAAAATGTTTATAATAATTTTTTGCAAATGTCGACACAATCTTTTTCCGTTTAACTTTAGCGCATAAACTGCCGATACTTCAAATGTCGCGAAAACTAGTTTGGAAACACTTTTTGTCGAGAGAAGGGGCTTTAAAGCAAATAAATGTGGCGTCACATGACAGAATTAGCCTATTACAGCGTCCGCGCGTGGCGTTGCTAAAGCACCGTTTCTCTGTAGTTCAAAGGCGCACTAAATCTATTATATTCATATTATTAAATTGTATATTAAACTGTTTTATTAAGACGTGTTATCTCTCAAACATCATTCATCCTTATTTTTGAATTTGTTTTTAATTTTATTATTATTGTTTTTTTTTTTTTACAATAATAAAACTTCAGAATAATCAGACAAACTAATACCTGCACCCTTTTCTGAATATTGCTTGATCAAGTATCGATCTAAACGGTGTTAATAACGAAGTAAAAAAAAAACATGACACTTGTTAATAAAAAATATTTTATGTATAGGGCCTACAATTTAATAATATATATAGCCTAATAAAGTTTTGTTTCAAAATGGATGAGGAAAATACAGCTCCTTGAAAATCTGTGCAGCTCGTCAAAAATAAAAATGTGGCGTCTGTCAAATGAAGGAAGGCTCTTGGAGTTTCTAATACTGACAAAAAGAAAGATAAAATACACAACATATTAGCCTACGTCGGTATCTGAATAAATAAAATGAATGCCATAAAATCACGATTTCATGGGCAGGATCTGGCTACTTGACATATGAAAATCACAAACATGACACTTGTTAATATTTTATAAATACAATTGATTAATATGTAAAATAATTTTACCTCAAAGAAATGAACAAATAAAAATAAAGTCGGTTGAATCCAAAAAGCTCTAAACGAATTTTAGAATTGTTAAGACGGCATCAGTTAAGCTAGACTAGTCTAAAAAAGTTAAATATAGGCTACACAAATAAAACGTTTAGGTTACAGCTGCATCTGTCTCTGAGAGAAAAAGAGATTTTTTTTCAGAGATTTGATGTTTTTGATCGATTTGATGTTACTGAACTCTGAAGCCAGAACCAATAACTTTGTTTGGTTTGAATGATCTGACCTGCGTTCTCGGCTACGTCAAACCGCGACTGTTGGACTGTTGTTCAAGGCTTACGTTAAAGATTGTTGCTGACCAAACATTTTACTGTACCAATCTTTTTTTATGGATAGTAAAATGTTGCATACAGGACAATTGAGCTGCTCTGTGTCCACGCCCATGAGCTTCGTCATAAAGGCATTAACATTCAGTCCTGTCAGACAAACTTTCACACTTGTGATCTTCTGATTAATATTTCCTAATTTAGTAATAGTCCTATATTCTGAAAAAAAGTAAGTACATTTCAATCTTCTAATTACTCTCTGCATTTTACAAATATTTGGGACACAAAAGATAAGATATAATTTGCGATGCGTGAAATTATGTATGGAAACTAGGCCTACTTTTTTTTTTAGCGATACAACAAAACGTAGGCGACAATGCGGTTTTTAGGGATGACGTCATTACGCACACCATTTTATCGGCAAAAGGTCAATTGGATGAAAACAGGATATTCACTTTGTCGATAACAAAACAGTGGAAAAAGTGAATGGAAACTTGGCTAAATGACAAATATATATTTTCTTGATAAATGTATACAGAATTAATGGATAACACTGGGGTTGTCACAAGTTAATTAATCAGTGGGAAAATTTCCTCATCAGCACATCCCTATTCTTAATGTTGGCTACATGTTACTGAGGTTTTTGTAAGAAAAATGTTGTGAGCAAATGTCAAACTATACAATGTAGGCTATAATAATGCAATGGGGGAATATATGTGGGACCTGTTAATACAAAAATTACTTGTAAAAAGTCACCATAGCTATAGTCAGTGAAGAGTGCAAGCATATTGGTCTAAAATAATTCTGTATTTTCAGCTTCAGAATCATGAATATTTTTATTCTGGTTTCACCATTGTCCTGTGCATTGTGTTACCAGCACCAAGTCCACGCCTATTAATTTCGACCCCCAATGTAATATCAACTTTAGCATTTTAATCAACAGAACGGTTTTTTGTTAACCTTTTACCATGCTTTGGACTATTGCAATAATATCGTATTGTGAGTTCAGTATCGTAATATGTATCGAATCGTGACACCCCTAGTAACATTCATGTTTGTTTGACATCATTATCTGTAAGAGACACTGGCTGCATCCGAAATCGTTAAAACAGTAGGCCTACGTTCTATTTTTAATGAAAATACAACAACAATAAAATAGTTCAATAAAAAAACTCGCGTATATTAAACTTTTATTAAAACGAATAGGTTAAGACGGTTGACGTAAAATAGCCTACCTGCATTATAACAAATAAATAAAAGATATTTGGAAATTCCCCTTTAAAACGAATCCTTAGTTTGTGGTTCACTATTATTTGACTGAAATCAACAACAACAATAAAACAAAGACAAACTCTTATATTAAACAAAGAAATATATACTTCTTATTAATAAAAGTTATCTTGCGCTAGCCTCCGCTATCGTCCTGTCAATCATCTCGCTCGCGGCTATGAGTTACAGTAAAATTTAAATTCACCATCATCGGTACCCACCCTCAGCCGATTTGCATGACAGTATTTGCAATGACCGCATCCCTATATTTGCGTATTGTAAAGAAAAGTTATGACTGCTGCGTATTTACACTTGACCGATCATTGGTCTGTGCTTCACACCCGCTCTGCGCTCTCTAGCGCAGCATCACCACACAGATTTAACTCCGCACAGCTAAATAAAACAGGCTGGGTGCTGATTAATATTTCATATTTCTGATATTATTTTTTTTCTGTGAAACGCGTTAAGTTGCACAGAAGAAAGCCCGATCTAGGACCTGCCCTGTACAGTTTAAGAAGCGGTAGCCTACTACTGCTATACAGGACTATTATTTTGTTGAACAGACCTGGGGAACGACAGATGACGTCACATGCTCAGATTTGCTTGACCAATCGGCGATTTGTAAACCACAAACGAAAAATGATAAATCTAGCCGAAATCTCATTTTCCGTGCATTAATCTAAAAAAAACAACAACAAAAAAAAAACGAATAAACAGGCCGTCTAATCTTTTCTCGTTATTCCATTCCAAATAGGAAATGAAATGATCAGATGATACACGGACCTTGGCCAAAATGCTCCGTTCGACTTTTCTGACACCTTTTACTCTTCCCTGATGATGATCTCTGACCTACTTTCTGTAAGATCTGAATTTCTGCTTTTTGAATGTTAGAATATTGAATTTGATGTTCCGAATTTCTTCTTCGTCTGAAATCTTGAATCTGTATTTTCAAAAACTGAATATTTCCAGTCTATTAATTCAGAACAAAATATCTGCTGTTTGAAAATACATGTCTATACAATTTCGACATAAA
This sequence comes from Coreius guichenoti, assembly GCA_039654105.1. Lineage (NCBI taxonomy): Eukaryota > Metazoa > Chordata > Actinopteri > Cypriniformes > Gobionidae > Coreius > Coreius guichenoti. The sequence continues at coordinate 20,180,267 of CM077172.1, read as the reverse complement.
AACATTTCAGATGTGTTAAATTTCAAATGTTCTATATTCAAGTTTTAAAAATTCAAATTCAGAACTATGTAAAATTCAACATAATATTTAATTTTGTTAGATTACACTTGTCAATAATTCAGATTTACACAATTCAAATTCAAATCATTACGTCATATTTCTAGCTCCACAGTGAGAGTGCCTCTCTTCTTCCTCTGTTCATCTCTGTCTAAAAGAACACACAGAAGGCCATTTAACTTCCCTTTCTAATCAATTATATCTTTGTAAAATATGTTTGTTTTTTTATTTACATCTGTCAACTAAAAATGGTAACATGGTAACTTTATTTTTATAGTCCACTTAGACATTCTGTATTCTATATTCTATTCTAACTTTGCACTATACTCAACTATAAGTAACCTTTTCAACTACCATTAGCAGACTGTGTGCTTAATATCTGCTAACAATTTATTTTGATGGTTTGATGGTACATCAGCTTATTGTACTAGACCTAACCCCATCTAACAGTCTAATACTCAAATAAGAGTTAGTTGAAATATAGTTAAAAAGTTATTTATAGTTAGTGGAATGTCTAAAGTGGACTATATCGAAATAAAGTGTAACCCTGACAATTTCTACCACCTACTTCTCAAAATGCTATTGAAATGTTTGTTTAACTGATTTTGGGATGGTTTTAACTTGAAAACTGCATAACCTAATTAATATACATAAGCTTATATTCAGGAGCATTTTCCATTTCGTTACAATCAGCACATCCACACCTCCGAGCTGTCTCCTCCACAAAGTGATGGCCAAGCTTCTCTCTACCTGTCTAGGTCTCCAAGCAAGCAGACAGACAGTCGCCATGTAAGACACTGTCTGGCTGTCTGTGTGTGTGTGTGTGTGTGTGTGTGTGTGTGTGTGTGTGTGTGTGTGTGTGTGTGTGTGTGTGTGTGTGTAAAGTGGGCCATAGCCTGACAGTAAAACAGCACAGGATATGTGTGAGTGAGTGTGTGTATGTTTACAAAGTAAATTGAGAACAGGAGGTCCCTGCTTATCAGCTGAAAAAAAAAACCAAGCCTCTTCTCCCTCACCAGTATCTTCCCTTGCTACCTGTGTGATCGCATAAGCCTCAGGCAAAAACACACAGAGATGCATATGCAGTGGCTCATGGGGCAGATTAGAACCGCGGTCTAGAGCAGAACTGTCTTTCGCATCCTATTTGGTCATCAAATCCAAAAATCCAAATCCTCATTTATTGTTAACTTATCGTTTGAAAGCAAACCTGAGAAGCATGCTAACGTTACCTCACTAGCTCTGAGCGCGCACTCGCTGTTTGAGTCCAACTTCAAAGGCTATGATAAGAGTCACTGAAGTGCTTTCAGTGCTTGCAATGGTTGCCGTGGCAATGGTGGCAGCAATCTCATTCAGGATAATAGCTTTGAATATTATGGTGAAGAACTAGAAATTGGTTGGTTGCAATTTGGTAAGCGTGATTTGAAAAGCTTGAGTGTACCGAAGGGTATTTTGTGTGTTTGTACAGCTTTGTTTGTCCATCCATCCATCCATCCATCCATCTATAGGAAGATTAAATACATCAGTAAAATCATACTTCGAGAACCATCCATCCATCCATCTATCCATCTATCTACAGTATCTATTTATAGGAAGATTAAATACATCAGTAAAATCATACTTCGAGAATCCATTAAATACATCAGTAAAATCATACTTAGAGAATCCATCCATCCATCTATCAATAGGAAGATTAAATATATCAGTAAAATCATACTTTGAGAATCCATCTATCCATCCATCCATCCATCTATCTATCTATCTATCTATCTATAGGAAGATTAAATACATCAGTAAAATCACACTTCGAGAATCTATCCATCCATCTATCTATCTATCTACAATAGGGAGAACAAGTATTTCATACACTGCCGATTTTGCAGGTTTTCCTACCTACAAAGCATGTAGAGGTCTGTAAGTTTTATCATAGGTACTGTTCAACTGTGAGTGACGGAATCTAAAACAAAAATCCAGAAAATCACATTGTATGATTTTTAAATAATTAATTTGCATTTTATTGCATGACATAAGTATTTGATCACCTACCAACCAGTAAGAATTCCGGCTCTCACAGACCTGTTAGTTTTTCTTTAAGAAGCCCTCTTGTTCTCCACTCATTACCTGTATTAACTGCACCTGTTTGAACTCGTTACCTGTATAAAAGACACCTGTCCACACACTCAATCAAACAGACTCCAAACTCTCCACAATGGCCAAGACCAGAGAGCTGTGTAAGGACATCAGGGATAAAATTGTAGACCTGCACAAGGCTGGGATGGGCTACAGGACAATAGGCAAGCAGCTTGGTGAGAAGGCAACAACTGTTGGCGCAATTATTAGAAAATGGAAGAAGTTCAAGATGACGGTCAATCTCCCTCGGTCTGGGGCACCATGCAAGATCTCACCTCGTGGGGCATCAATGATCATGAGGAAGGTGAGGGATCAGCCCAGAACTACACGGCAGGACCTGGTCAATGACCTGAAGAGAGCTGGGACCACAGTCTCAAAGAAAACCATTAGTAACACACTACGCCGTCATGGATTAAAATCCTGCAGCGCACGCAAGGTCCCCCTGCTCAAGCCAGCGCATGTCGAGGCCCGTCTGAAGTTTGCCAATGACCATCTGGATAATCCAGAGGAGGAATGGGAGAAGGTCATGTGGTCTGATGAGACAAAAATAGAGCTTTTTGGTCTAAACTCCACTCACCGTGTTTGGAGGAAGAAGAAGGATGAGTACAACCCCAAGAACACCATCCCAACCGTGAAGCATGGAGGTGGAAACATCATTCTTTGGGGATGCTTTTCTGCAAAGGGGACAGGACGACTGCACCATATTGAGGGGAGGATGGATGGGGCCATGTATCGCAAGATCTTGGCCAACAACCTCCTTCCCTCAGTAAGAGCATTGAAGATGGGTCGTGGCTGGGTCTTCCAGCATGACAACGACCCGAAACACACAGCCAGGGCAACTAAGGAGTGGCTCCATAAGAAGCATCTCAACGTCCTGGAGTGGCCTAGCCAGTCTCCAGACCTGAACCCAATAGAAAATCTTTGGAGGGAGCTGAAAGTCCGTATTGCCCAGCGACAGCCCCGAAACCTGAAGGATCTGGAGAAGGTCTGTATGGAGGAGTGGGCCAAAATCCCTGCTGCAGTGTGTGCAAACCTGGTCAAGAACTACAGGAAATGTATGATCTCTGTAATTGCAAACAAAGGTTTCTGTACCAAATATTAAGTTCTGCTTTTCTGATGTATCAAATACTTATGTCATGCAATAAAATGCAAATTAATTACTTAAAAATCATACAATGCGATTTTCTGGATTTTTCCGTCTCTCACAGTTGAAGAGTACCTATGATAAAAATTACAGACTTCTACATGCTTTGTAAGTGGGCAAACCTGCAAAATCGGCAGTGTATCAAATACTTGTTCTCCCCACTGTATCTATCTATGTATCTATCTATCTATCTATTTGTAGGAAGATTAAATACATCAGTAAAATCATACTTCGAGAATCAACATTTTTCTGTTATTATAGCTTCATGAGGGTTGACAAACCTAGTTAGAATCAGAATGTAGGGAAATTCTGGGAAATTAAAACCATTAAAATCTTTAATAGGCTTGAGAGGCACTGATGCGTGTCTGAAATATCCTGAGAACCATTAGAAGCGTAGTTACGTAAAAACATCAGTCTTGTATAAAAAGATTTGAATATCATAACAGACAATCCACATTTTAGAACGTGCAGCATGACCTAGAACATGAAATTCTTCCATGGCATTTTCAAAGATGTTGAAAGTCTAAAACAGATTACTTGGAAATGTAGGCGTGACGTTAGCTTACTGCTGCAAGGCAGATCCATGGAGTACTGATTATGTTTAGGATCAGGGTTCCCAGCATGCTCAGCAAGCCCTTCCAATATCTTCAGAACAGGCACAGAGGTTTAAGATAAACTGTGCAGAATCGAGACATGCAGCGACGTTCCTTATGGTTTGAGGAGCTGCACATTTGAAGGGTGTCACACAAAAAAAAACATGAAAAACAGATCTGATGGAGCGAGCACTGCAGCCTAAAGTCAACTGATTTCAGTGTAGCACAGCGTGGAATTGTTGGAGGTTGTGAGGTTACAGGATCTCAGTTAATCCCTCACACCCTGTTGAATGCATCTCCAGTTTTCATCTCCCTCACTTATTCATGTTTGCAACAAGAGGAAGAAAAAAAAATCTCTGGCTTCTCTTCCATCCTTGTACTTGATTTCCTTCAGAGGATGCCTGCTGTCGGCGCACAGGGGCCGTGTTTATATTTATTCATATTTACTTATTAAAATGAGCTGCACTTTGCCTCTTTAAAGGGGAATTCTCTCAATACTGCTCCTCAAGGTTGCAGTGTATTAGTGTAATGATAATATTTCATAAGTATTTAGACATTCAACATAGACTACACATGAGAGGAGAGGGAAACGTTAATAGAATTATATGAAAATAATTTATTAAGAATTAAAAGAATTAATAAAAGAATTATAAAAGAATATATAAATATATATAAAAGAATTAAGAATAAAAAAAAATATTTAAGAAAAAGAAAAAATATATATTTTTAATTTTTTTAAATAAAATTTTACTAATTTCACCATTCTTTCATTCTGACTGCTGATAGTAAGAAGAAAAGAAAGAAACAAACAAATAAACTATTTTTGGTTGTCTTTCATATTTCACAAATTTCATGATCCATTCTGACTGCTAATAGAACTGTACTGTGTCTAACACATGCATTATGGGATGACGATGACGTGTTATGTTTGTGATGGAGCACTGATCTTGAAGTGAGAGAAAACACCAACGCTTTAAAAAACAATTCTTGCTCCAGGCAAAAACATGCAACACTGCTCCCCACTTCCCTTCTACTCTGACCTCCTCACAAACTCTGCACTGGAGAATCATGTACAGTAAAAATCATATGAATATAGTATATTATTTTGGTAATAACTTTTTCACCATACTAACAAAGCCCTTTAATTATATTCACCATATTTACAATATCTCATTGCTTAACCCAGAATACTCAATTTGTTAACCGCCACTGCAGCTATTTGTATACCAATTAATATGATTAAGCCACTTCTGTTCAAAAGTATATAAAAACTTCAATAAAAGACCGAAAATGTTGCGTTTACCATCAAGCACCTTTAAATAGCCCTTCAGCATAATCAATCACAAGGATCAAGTTCTCTCATTTGAAAAATACAGATGTACTAGCGCACACTCGATGTGCCACTGAGCTACTTGAGGAAGTAAGGGAATTGTGGGTAAAGGATTTGTAGTGGGTCGCAAGTAGGCAATAGGAGATCTACATATCCTTCAGAAATGCATCCTCGGTTACTACTACCGTTAATGTCTTTCAGCAGGGATGCTGCTAAGAGCCTCTTGTGTAGAAAGAGACTTGATTGACACTCTCAAACTATTTGCTTTATTTGATTATCACTCATGAGAGCGAGGTGTTGGTGTTGACTTACACATTTATTCATGAAAAGAGCCGTAGATGTGTGCGAACCAACCGTTGTTTGTGTGTTTCAGTGTGTTTAAATGTGTAACTGTAGACAGGCAGATACAACGGATCCTCTGGGGTTTAAAATGTTTAAAAGTGATAACTTATTTATACTTCAGCAGGGATGTGGTTTACATTTGTTGTCTATGTGGATTTTGTGACAGATCTGTTTAAGCTATACCCATCTTTGGATCTATGAAGAGTGAAAATGAGTTTGGTCCTCATTTCATTGTGACACTTAAAATAATAAATGTGAAAAGAAGAAATGTGTCACTTTATTTGAGGCACTTCTATGGTTCCTTGGAATACATTTTAAAGGAATAGTCCACAAAATATTGAAAAATCTGTCATTATTTACTCACCTTCTTTCATTGAACCGATTTACAGTGAATGATGACTCAAGATTCAGTATTTATCCTCACTCAAATTTGTAATTTTTCAACAGAATTGGAATATGAAGTTGATAAAGTTGATAGATAAATAAATAAATTAAATTAAATATATGGACTCTGGAAGGCATAATTCAATTAACAAGGTAAAAAAGAAAAACAGAAGAGATGAAGAGATGGTTAATGTATTTTTTCCAATTGCATTTACAATTTTTTTTTTCATTCTTTAATTCTTTCTTGTCATTTTTAGAGTATGACAGCCCCTTTTGCAATTATGCAAAAGAGCACAAAATAAATCCTGCATTATATCTTTGGTGTTCCACAGAAGACATTCTCACAGGTTTGGAACGACATGAGGGTTAGTGAATGATGACAGAATTCTCATTTTTGGATGAATTATTCCTTTAGGAGTATAATTGTGCTAACCCTCTAATATTCCTCCATGAAATCGCAGACTTACATTTATAATTGCATTTATAATTGTTTCATATTCCAGATGACTTATCACATCATCATCTTTATTAGATACACGTATTATTTGATAGCGTGGGCGCTCTGGCATTCTATCGATTAGCTCTTTATTAGTCATGTTAGCTGCATTGACTTTTATATTAAAATAAAATAACTTTTATATTTGTACTTGTACTCACAGTTCTATGGCCTTGTTCCACATGATGACATATCCAGACAAAACGAAGGATTCGATGTTCACTATGTGCGTATTTCCGCGCTCTGTCCCCACATAAAGCCATTTACTTTGAAACGGAAGATGACAAAATGTGATCCTAAAAGAGAGATGGAAAAAAGAAGAATTATATTTGTGCAAGAGAGAATGAGAGATTACACAGGGTATGTCAGCATCATATTAAAGAATGTAATTAATATCTCACTATGAAGAACCAGCAAGCCAATAAATACCATTCTAACTAATGGATCACTGTTTTTACTTTTATGCACAACAATCACATTTTAGCTAATTACATCGCAGTCATAATTTTCTTCAGAAAGCTGCAGATGTAATTACAAAACCCCATAAGAGTGTAATGTGCATTATTGTACATATTCATTACCAGAATGTGGGTAGACAGTGAACCGTGCAAAAACGAAACAAACCAAATTATATGCGCAAGTTTAAAGTTCTGCTCAGTATCAAACATTTTTCAACATGTCCTTGCTCATTTTTTGAGCTAAGGCTGAACCGTCAATTAAAATATGAATCACAATATGGCCTTGTGTGATTATTAAACTGGAAAAAGGCTTCAAATGAATGAAAAATATATGGTCTACATGCACTGGGCTTCAAAGTGAAGGGGCGGGATGCTCTGTTTTGTCTCTCGACTATTACACAAGCACGCTTGGGCCTCATGATAGGGTGTTTTCACACTCGGTTCATTTCAATGGTCTCATAGAGCCTTTGCAATACATGAATGCTGTGAACTCCATCACTGGAGTTGGTTTGAGTTTGCTTTCCTGTGGTGAAGCTTGCCTATAAAATGCATGTGCAAAGTAGCCCAGGAAAACATTCATGAAATTCGAATTCGAACAGTTTTTGTAAGTTACTGACGGAGACGAGTTATGTGAACAGAGGAGGGGTTGACAACAAAACAACAACAAAAAAATGGTCAAATACACAGGCCTCAAACACAGCTTAAACTGAATGAAATCTGAGTTTGAATTCTTTAAAGAAAACTTTTGGCAGAATAGAAAAATGTATGCCTTTATGCCTATTCTTTTATTTTTTTTATTAGGAGCAGCACTATGAGATGTTAAACATTTATCACATGACTGTTCAAATTGCAATCATAACGTCAAAACTACCAAATATTTACTGTTCATTTACTACAGTTATTTTTTTAAATTATGTGTTAAAAATAATTACTAATGGAAATACCACAAGAAATGCTAAACCGCATTTAAGGCCAGTTCATCCTTTTCCATCCAAAGCACCAACAAGCACTAAAATCCAACAGTTGTTGGTTTATTTAGCACATATTTGCATAGACCAACAATTAAAAAACACCCCAGAGGGAATACAAGAACTCATCCTGATCAAATCAAACCCTAAATCTACCTTGTGCAGTTTACTTCAAATGGATTGCTGTGTCCTGTAGGTCAGTGATAACATACTCTTACATTCAAAAATATGGAAATAAACTATTTATTGACATCTTAAAAAAAGACACTTTTTGTAAAATCTAATCAATGCTACAATCTAATGTCAATTATCTTCATTTGGGGATACATGTCAGCACATATCGATAAACAATATATGGTTAGTTGTGTATAATTTGATTATTTAATCAAGTAATAACTTTGATTAATTTCTTTTTTTCAATCAGAGCCAAAACCCTGCAGTCCTATTCTGAGTCGATCATGTTCAGAGGCAGTGATTCATAGCTCTCTGTGGTTCTCTGTTTCTTTAGCAGTTGGAAGTAACACTTGTCACACTTGTTCATGGTGTTGCCTAGTTTGGATCTGCTCTAAGGCTCATGCCAGTCAAACGTCAGCCCCTCTTGGGTGCACTTGTGTGTATTTTGGGATTCAGCAATTAACTGGAACACGATTACCTCAAGACAAACTGGAGCTAATGAGACATGAATGAGATGAGAGGAGACACTAACTCTGTTTTCTCTATTCCAGCAAAACCAAGTATATGACATAAAATGATTCGAAAATGAAGTTTGTGTGTGTTTGTTTCCATAGTGTGCCACTGTCTCCAGTATCATCAAAAAGGTTAAAAGAATAGAGTAAGATAACATTTGGCTGATGCTCACTATGTTAATTGTGAAATAATTAAGAAATTAGGCAGCTTATTATAGGACTCTGATTTATCTCTGCCACTGTCACAACAGAAACTCTCCAGGGAATGCGTCTAATAACATGCCACATATTTATACACATGTAAACAGGGTTTAGCATTAAAACTGAGTTGTGCACTTATTATTAATGCTAAACATGACATTTTATGATTCAGTTTATATGTGACTGTTCATGTAATATAAAGAGTATATGTGGTTAACTCTGACTCTCTAACATGTCAAATTCTGGCCTAACCATTGTTGTGAGTTTGGGGCGAGACTACCTGTTTGTCCAAACAAAATGGAAGACGGGGACAAGACTGAAGGTTTGGAAACGTCATTACTTAAATGCAAATAAATGCGAATGGGAACTGTTGCAAGTCGGATTCAAATGTGTATCATCCACAGTTGATCGTGACGCATGTGGCATAAAACGTATTGATAATATGAAGTGTCTGGTGAGTGATTATGAAAATGATCAATAAAACTATCACATATCCAAGGTCTATTTGAGACGTCATGCTGAAATCTATCCAGTGGCATCATCCATCATCCTTATAAGCAGGTTAACTAGAAAATAAAGACCAGCACACGGTAATTCACTGCTGTCCACACTCATTACATCTCTCTCTGTTTTCCTCGCCTCACGCCCCTGGGGTCCTCAGACAGTCGGGGTGATTGGAAATGAAGGTTGCGAGAAGCTGGACAGACAGCTAAACTTGTCAGGGTTAGAATGCTAATGGAGCACCTGGCCATGCTAATGTGCAGTTACCTGTTTCTGAATGCAACACATGGAAAGCCCAGATGAGAAAATGACTCTTTTGTTGGTTCTGTGGGTAAGGTGAACACGTCTAATTGGACAAAAATCAGTGCAGTGCAGAGTCATTAATATTTTTGTTCTGTTTCCTAGAAAAAGGAAAAGTGTCAATTTTAAACACGTACTATAAACTGTCGTTCAAAGGTTTGGGGTCAGTATGAGATTAATACTTTTATAAGCAAGGATGCATTAAATTAATAATGTTATAAAAGATTTCTAGTTTAAAGGCTAGGGGTTTAACCCAAGCATCCTGGCCTAATTTGCCCATTGGCCTCTGTCCATCATCATGGCCTCCAAATCATCCCCATATACACTGATTGGCTTCATCACTCTGACTCCTCTCCACCAATAAGCTGGTGTGTGGTGGGCGTTCTGCCGCAATATGGCTGCCGTCGCATCATCCAGGTAGATGCCGCACATTGGTGGTGGTTGAGGAGATACCCCCTTCCATGTAAAGCACTCTAAGTGCCGAGAAAAGCGTTATATAAATGTAACAAATTATTATTATAATTATTTAAAATAAATGCCCTTCTTTTGAACTTCCTAAAAATCAAAGAATCCTAAAGAAAATGTACGGTTTCCACAAAAAATATTAAGCAGCACAATGGTTTTCAACATTGATAATGATAATAAATGTTTCTTAAACACCAAATCAGCATATTAGAATGATCTCTGAAGGATCATGTGACACTGAAGACTGGATGATGACTTTCATAAACAAACAAAAACACTTACCTCAAATATGTGAAAGTTAGTGTACATCTGCATGAATCCATGATTTTGCATTTGCATACTTGGGTAACACTTTAGTTTAGGGTCCAATTCTTACTATTAACTAGTTGCTTATTTGCATGTATATTACTAGGATATTGGCTGTTTATTAGTACTTATTAAAGGCCCACTGAAATGCCTTGAAATGAGTAGCATTATTCAGTGTGTTGACGTTATTTCCACTGAAACAGGAAGACAGGGCGGGACATATCAAGTAGCCCCTCACCTTTTTTAAAACAGCCAATAGCGAGTTTGACTATAGCCTTTCAGCTCTGTTAAGCCGCAGTTTCCTCCTAATCTCTAACACAGTGGTTCCCAACCTTTTTTACTCGAAGGCCCCCCTCCTCTCGAAATCAATTCTGCAAGGACCCCCCCCCCCCCCCAACCCCTGCCTTTTTTATTCACAAAAACATTTGTGAACATGTATTCTAGTGTTATTACTTTTCAACTCCATGTTATTATTTTTTAAACAAAAGAAATTCAAGCTAGATTTAAACCTTCAGTGTTCTTTTTTGCAAACATACTTTGCAGACATTCTTTACAACTTAAAAGTACTTACTCTGCTCAGTACAGTACAAATAAGCACAAGTCAACCTGCCATACCAAACAAGACCACAGTGAGATGCCAAAGGACTGCATATAACTACTATACGGATCCATTCGTAATTAATAAACACACTAAAATACAAATGAAAAATAAAATAATTCTGAATGTGTGGAAACTTGTGTGGAAAGCGATCTGAAGGTGGGTCGATGTCATCAGTGAACAGTTCCTCTGTCAGAACAAGCAATCATGTCTATGTTTGGAGCTGATGCTAGGGTTGCCACCTTCAGTGTGGCAAAATAAGGGACACCCATTCACGACACCCATTCATGCACACACAATTGCATCAAGGACTTCAAGGACACAAATAAAGAATAAGTCATGAACTGATTATTTCAACAATGACAACTTGACAGCTCAACAATAAACCATAAGAAAACATGAGATCAAGTATGTGAACTTGCAACAGAACACATTTTATATTTGGTTATTTTATTTTGTTCTAAAGAACTCTTTAGTAGCCTATTTGGTGCACTTTAAAGGGATAGTTCACCCAAAAATGAAAATTCTGTCATCATTTACTCACCATGATGTTCCAAACCTGTATGAGTTTCTTTGTTCTGCTGAACACAAAGAAAGATATTTTGAAGAAAGTTTGTAACCAGGCTGCTTTGGGGGCACCATTGACTTCCATAGTAGGAATGCATCTTCCTATGTGTTCAACATAACAAATAAATGTATACAGGTTTGGTACAACTTGAGGGTGAGTAAATGATGACAGAATTTTCATTTTTGGGTGAACTGTCCCTTTAAGCAGTCATTCTGAACCAGTAATCACTTTTTTGACAATTCTGAAATTCAGAATTTTTTATTAATTTACTTAAATTATGACTATATTATTATGTAATTATTTGTCCCATTTTTATCTAAATATTTTTTTTAAATGTCATAAACTTTATATGACAGGATTATTTATTATGCATGATTAATATAGCCTAGCTAAATGAAAAATTAATAATAACATTAATTAGGCTAACAGGCACGGATGTGTCTGTCATCGCATGCTGCTTTAAGTCAGACAGTCTGAGCAACTGAAATGCTTCTCTGCAAAGTGTGCAGTTCGCTTTAGGATTATCATGAGTTACTGGACAGAGAAAATGCTTGACATCAACAACATCGACCCGTATGACCTTCCAGCTACAGAATGGACGAAAAACCCAGAAGCACGAAAAGTTAGAAAATTTCAATTTTCTCTAAATAACGCTGTTTGGCTGTTTGGTGTTATTTAGTCTCTCCCGGTAGAGCACCTTTCATTTAGTTTCCTCCTTCTCCATTTCTTCCCAAGAAACTGTGCTGTATCGCAAAAATTCAAACAAATCTCAAGCTGCTCTCTCTGTCTCACTGTCAAAGTAACCATGGCAACAGAAGGCGTATCCTCCTAATATGAAGCCTCCCCGAAATGCAACGCGTAGTAAACATCGTTACGTCACCTTCTCATTCTCTATTCCTGACATATTATAATTAACTAAATATATATATTTTTTAAAAAACTATTTTGTAAATTAATTTAGTTTTACCATGATGAATACAGATTATGAATAAAGAGTAGAAGTGGACTGGAAAAAATACTTAACATCATGACGTACAGTCATAATCAGCCAATTACATACAAGCTGCTACCAGTGACGTAATTTACTTAATCGCCTGTTGCGAGTGCAAATGCAAAGTTGCAAAGCTGATTTTGTCTAAAACACTTTGTCTTTTCTAAAGGTAGGATGTGTTTTTGCTTTTTTGTCTTTGTTACTAATATGATTGATTAGTATTATTTGACAGTGCCATTATTTATGAGAATGCTGTAGCGTTGCTCTGTATCGTCGCGTCGGGTATATGATGGCATGATGGTTGTTGTTTTTTTTATTAAAAATGGGTATTATTATTATTATTATTATTATTATTATTATTATTGAGGGTGGGAGAGGTAGGCCCCCCAGTGACACATCGAGGCCCCCTCGTTCCGTATGTCCTGGCGTCTCGCAGCCCCCCGGAGGATCACTGAGGCCCACAGGCTGGGAACCACTGCTCTAACTGTTTCTCATCATAATCTCCTCCATATCGCTTTGAAATCCACCATTCTGTGCAGAATTCAAATGGGTCCAATATGTTTTGTGGTCTGCGCTGACTCGCGCATGTGATCTCGTGTCTCTGGGCCGTGTGTGCACTGCAGTGCACGTGAAACTAACTTGAAACCAGACTTCAATCGCCTCAACTGAAAGCATATTTACACTGTCTGAATCGTTCCCTATCCCCTATATAGTGCACTATGTGCCATTCACCTTGTAGAAAATAGTAAATGTGTGAACAAGTGACCAATTTCAGCCGCAGCTTCAGCGTCTATTTAGGGGGCGGGACGTTTCAGATTCTAGAGAGCATTTGATTGGACAGAAGATGTGATGAACAGCTGAAGTCCGCGGGGATGTCAAAAAATCCATGATCCGTTTTAGCGGAAGTGAGAGACTGTAAGTTTTGAATGCTTATATCTCCTAAATGCGAATTTTGTCATTGTTTTGGAACACACCAGCTTATACATAACCTTAAGGCTAACATATTCATACTAAAAGCTAAAAAACTTAAATTTTGATTCCAGGGGGCCTTTAAGCACATATTAATGCCTTATTCTACATGGCCATATTCTACATCCTTTAATCCTACTACACAATACCTAAAATTAACAACAACCTTACTAACTATTAATTATTAATTAATTAATAAGAATTAGGAGTTTATTGAGGCAAAAGTCGTAGTTAATAGTTAGCTAATAGTGAGAATTGGACGCTAATCTAAAGTGAGAACCATAATTGCATATTGTATGTTTTGGGCCAAACATGCCTCGGATTCAAATATCAAATTAATGGACCAGCTAAAACAGAATATCGTAGGACTACACAATTCTGTACTGTGATGAAAGCGCCTTGTATTTTTGTGACAGACTAGCATGCTGAGTGTCTTGAATCAGTCTTATAGCCCCCCCGAGTCTGTCTCCTGACCCTGCTGAGCTGAAAATCTCTGTCATCTCAAACAGCAGAGCACGAAAGTATGCACCCAACCGTGCACACACATACACACTCAGACAGGCACCTACTGATCTGAGAAAACATTTCTCATTGCATGTGAATTTACATAATTTTAATAAAGCCAAATATAAAACACTTCAGGGTCAAAGCACACACACATAAGATGGAAGAAATCCTTGTCAATTTGTGTGTGAAACTGTCACGGAGGGCGAAACCATGACTTTATTTGTTTGTTCCAGACGGTCTGATGGGGTGATGAACACAATCATCAGTTATTACGGAGGGGAACAAAGCTCATTAGCCATACCCAGAAAACACAGCACGTACAAAAACCTGTCAGATACTACCTCGTAGCGCTATTCCTAAGCTTTCATGTTTTAGATGAGTATGAACTAGTGTATCCAAATCTTTAACAATAATTGTAATGCAATATTTCAGTTCTTTTGCACAATATGCTTTATGACACTCATTAATCAGGCTTCTCAGTTTGATGCCGATCTAATGCTTTTGTCCCATGTGGCTGATGTGGTTTCTGAGTATTATAATCGACCACATGGTAAAAGATCAATGTCAAAGATGATAATGGTCAAATGTACACTACCATTCAAAGGTTTTGGGGTCAGTAAGATTTTTTAATGGCTTTGAAAGTAGTTTCTTATGTTCACCAAGGCTGCATTTTTTTTTAATCCAAAATACAGTCAAAACAGTAATATTGTGAAATATTATTACAATCTAAAATAACTGCTTTCTATCTCTATATATTTTACAGTGTTATTTATTCCTGTGATTGCAAAGCTGAATTTTCAGTATCATTACTCCAGTCTTCAGTGTCACATGATCCTTCAGAAAACATTCTAATATGCAGATTTGGTGCTGCTTAATATTTTTGTGGAAACCATGATACATTTATTTTCAGGATTCTTTGATTAATAAAAAGTTGACAAGCAAACCATTTATTTGAAATAGAAATCTTTTGTAACATTAAAGTCTTTACTGTCACCACTGATCTATTTAATGCATCCTTGATGAATAAAAGTATTAATTTCTTTAAAGAAATTTTTTTTTTCTTTTTTTGCTGTCAATTTTTTTTTTTTTGCTGTCAATTCCACTCAAAACAGCTCAAATAGCCTGTCAGACCACACATACACATAAACCACACATAAAGCTATCACTAAAATAAGTGTCCTGAGAAATCATGCCGTCCTGTGTGACAGCCCAAGGCTCTGTAAACAACAAAAAAGTGTCAGGGGAGCGACCTGAAAAATGCTGTCTACCTTTTACGTGTTCGGATTTACTGACACAACATGATCTCATTAGTAGTATTTATAGGTATTCGTACATGAAGTGTGGTTTCAGTATACATACAATTTTGTAAGTTTGGATAGAAATGTAATGTACATTATTAATGTATTGATTCGGAACTGTCAGGTTCAGTTTTGGTTTCCGTTTCATTTTGATGGACTGCCGGTTTTTGCGATCTTATAGTAATTTCTCTTGTGGATTATCTTTTTTGTATTTGATTATAATAAAGTGCTAAATTTAGATCCTTTCTCTCCTCATTTTTGCCTGACCTGCCGTGACAGCAACAACAACGAAAACACTTCAAAGATAAGGTTTTTCAGGGTTCCCACTCTTTTTCAGCGATCATTTTCCAGGACTTTTCCAGGCCATTTCCAATTTTACTACGACAGGAATAAAAGACAAGGATCATGCCAATCAGTCTTTAAAAGGCATACAGTTTATTGCCATGACTTAACTATATAACTGTTTTTAATATGAGCTCTTAATCATACATTATGACTATGGAAGCTTGTTTCTGCCACAGAATAAAAAGAAAAGAAAAAGGTAATTGTGACTTTATCTCGCTATTCTGACTTTTTCTCACAATTGCGAGTTATAAAGTCAGAATTGTGAGATATAAACTCACTAAATAAAGTGAGTCTTTTTTCCTCAGAATTGGACTTTATAACTTGCAATTATGAGATTATATCTCACAATTCTGAGAAAAGTAGTCAGAATTGCAAGATATAAACTCGCAATTGCGCGAAAAAAGTCAGAATTGCGAGATATGAACTTGCAATTTGGAGAAAAGGTCAGAATTGCGAGTTTATATAACGCAATTCTGACTATATCTCGCAATTCTGACTTTATACCACAATTGTGAGTTTATATCTCACAATTCTGACTTTATAACTCGCAATTGCAAGTTTATATCAAAATTATGTGATTAGGTAGGTGCTAACCAGTTAACATTCACTGCACACATTTGAACAGTTCATAACATTATCAAACTGCTGCAAGTGGCAACACAAGACTAAATATCATCATTTAAAACACTCCTCTCACGTGTCAAAACTCAGTATTCCTGACCATAGCGCTTTCTGCAACTAGCGGTGATTGTTTGGGCCAGTGATAAACTCTGTACTCAGCTAAAAAAACAACAAAGAACTATTAAAAAAATTATTTTCCAGGACAACAACAAGATTTTCCAGGACATTTTACATGTTTAAGGTCATTTTAAATTACTCTAATGTTCCATGTGTTTTCCAGGACTGGAAAATTTGTCATCAATTTTCCAGGACGAGTGGGAACCCTGTTTTTATAATGGACTGATTTTTGATAGCTAAAATGCTCACTAGGTATGTTTACATGCACTAATTTACGTAAATCTGACTTAATCCAATTTGAGTTTGGCTTGTGAAAATTCTGTTTATATGTACCTCAAATGCTGCAATCCAATTTACACATTAAAACGTATTCCGTACAAAACTTCTGAATATCTGCAGTGATCAATCGCCGCATTCAGAACTGGAGAAAGCCATGTGATAATGTCACCAGAGCAACCGCGAGTATAAATGTCATTTTTGCCTAGACGACATACAGTATCTGAAAAGAAAGCTGACATATATGTCAGAAGAGCTTTTTTAGCAAACATTTAGTAAATATTCAGTCTCTTCCATTGACCAGTTTATATGACATGAACAGTCAAATTCAAGCGATTACATGCTTGATTTATTCCTATTGATCAGATTACTTCAGGTCTACATCACCCCTTCCAATCCGACCGAAATTTCATTTGGATCAAACTCAATCAGAGGTGTTGGTGTCTGGTGACTAAGGTGTTGACATGAAGGTTTTCAGTCCAATTGAGTCATCAATCTGATTACTAACATCATTTAGTTGCATGTAAACATAGACAATCCGTGTGTCTTATTTCGAAGGCTGTGTCCTCTGGAGGTCGCATTTGTCGGCCGCATACGTCATAAAGGAAGTCTTATTTCAGAACAGTAACAATTACAAAATTGACCGTTATTCCTAGTGAAGCATAAATTGTTGTAATTTCTTAATGAATTTGGATTGTAGTGGTCAGTTTGCAGAAATGAAGCCGTCTCAATGACGTATGCAGCCAAAAATGCAACCTCTGGAGGACGCAGCCTTCGAAATGAGACACAGCTACTGTTTTTCATCCCTTTCTTGCGATCCACTAAATAACCAAAAGCCTTCATGTAAACATTTCATTTCTTCATGAGAATAACTCAATATTCAATAAGCTAAATGAAAAAACAAAATAAAATACATGTCATAAATCTTTCCTTCTCTCACACATACAGTGGGGAGAACAAGTATTTGATACACTGCCGATTTTGCAGGTTTTCCTACTTATAAAGCATGTAGAGGTCTGTAATTTTTATCATAGATACACTTCAACTGTGAGAGACGGAATCTGAAACAAAAATCCAGAAAATCACATTGTATGATTTTTAAATAATTAATTTGCATTTTATTGCATGACATAAGTATTTGATCACCTACCAACCAATAAGAATTCCGGCTCTCACAGACCTGTTAGTTTTTCTTTAAGAAGCCCTCTTGTTCTCCACTCATTACCTGTATTAACTGCACCTGTTTGAACTTGTTACCTGTATAAAAGACACCTGTCCACACACTCAATCAAACAGACTCCAACCTCTCCACAATGGCCAAGACCAGAGAGCTGTGTAAGGACATCAGAGATAAAATTGTAGACCTGCACAAGGCTGGGATGGGCTACAGGACAATAGGCAAGCAGCTTGGTGAGAAGGCAACAACTGTTGGCGCAATTATAAGAAAATGGAAGAAGTTCAAGATGACGGTCAATCTCCCTCGGTCTGGGGCACCATGCAAGATCTCACCTCGTGGGGCATCAATGATCATGAGGAAAGTGAGGGATCAGCCCAGAACTTCACGGCAGGACCTGGTCAATGACCTGAAGAGAGCTGGGACCACATTCTCAAAGAAAACCATTAGTAACACACTACGCCTTCATGGATTAAAATCCTGCAGCGCACGCAAGGTCCCCCTGCTCAAGCCAGCGCATGTCCAGGCCCGTCTGAAGTTTGCCAATGACCATCTGGATGATCCAGAGGAGGAATGGGAGAAGGTCATGTGGTCTGATGAGACAAAAATAGAGCTTTTTGGTCTAAACTCCACTCGCCGTGTTTGGAGGAAGAAGAAGGATGAGTACAACCCCAAGAACACCATCCCAACCGTGAAGCATGGAGGTGGAAACATCATTTTTTGGGGATGCTTTTCTGCAAAGGGGACAGGACGACTGCACCATATTGAGGGGAGGATGGATGGGGCCATGTATCGCGAGATCTTGGCCAACAACCTCCTTCCCTCAGTAAGAGCATTGAAGATGGGTCGTGGCTGGGTCTTCCAGCATGACAACGACCCAAAACACACAGCCAGAGCTGAAACACACACTGTAAGAAGCATCTCAAGGTCCTGGAGTGGCCTAGCCAGTCTCCAGACCTGAACCCAATAGAAAATCTTTGGAGGGAGCTGAAAGTCCGTATTGCCCAGCGACAGCCCCGAAACTTGAAAGATCTGGAGAAGGTCTGTATGGAGGAGTGGGCCAAAATCCCTGCTGCAGTGTGTGCAAACCTGGTCAAGAACTACAGGAAACGTATGATCTCTGTAATTGCAAACAAAGGTTTCTGTACCAAATATTAAGTTCTGCTTTTCTGATGTATCAAATACTTATGTCATGCAATAAAATGCAAATTAATTACTTAAAAATCATACAATGTGATTTTCTGGATTTTTGTTTTAGATTCCGTCACTCACAGTTGAAGAGTACCTATGATAAAAATTACAGACTTCTACATGCTTTGTAAGTGGGCAAACCTGCAAAATCGGCAGTGTATCAAATACTTGTTCTCCCCACTGTACATGCAAACACATGCATGGTCATGTTGATTTCATTCAGAGGAAGACATGTAGAATACAGAACTAACTGACAACATTGCTAGCTAAAATGGTACACTGCCCCTGGCATCACAATGTAAACACATTTGAAATCAGTTACATGTTGGCTAGATAGCAATATACAGTAGTCTTAAAAAAAATCATCATTCCCTGGATGTTATGAAGACGCTAATGCATATGGGAATGCACAACTTAACACAAATGTGCACAGACAGCACACTGAATTTTTGTTTGGCATCTTCTGGACTTATATGAGCTGCAAAATGTCACATAGCATTTTGTCATTTAGCTGTTTTGCCTCAAGGATTCTTGAGCCAAAAAAAAAGTCATAATTTTCTTTTCTCATGACCGGTTTCCACCCTCTCTCTGACCCTGACAATTAAACTGATCTTTTTTGCTGCTGTGCCTTTGAGATTTTAATATAAACACCCTATTTGTATGTGAAATTCAACCAGCTCTATCCTGCACTCTCATACAAGCTGAGGTTTACTGTCAGATCAAATATAGCCTCATTACATTGTGACATGTTCACAAAACAACTCTGCTGTGCTCAAATGTGACACACAAACTGTTAAAATCCGACTGAAATGATCATGCTGCTATCGTGCTAAATAATCATCATATGGTTATTCATCGTCTGTCTGCTATCAAATGCATTTTAGTTGAGGGTAAGTCAGTTAACTTTCTCTCTGGTTCAAATATTACAAAAAAATATTTCTTCTTTCTTTTCTGTTCCACATCAATCAACGCAGTGATAAGAAGCCACATTTGGACAAGGTCCTCTTACATGTCAAGTGATTAGGTGGGGAGGGAACAAACATAAAAAATAAAGAAAAGCTGTACATGACTTTCTCTTCAACTCACTCAAGGTCTCTCTGTACAGAATACGTCAGCATTTTTGTTATAACTTCCTGAAAGGTTTCTATACTTCTATACAACTACAAGAGGCCATTGCTCATAATGCAACCGTAACATTTCATAGCTTTGAATGAAAGTGACATTTATTAGAGCTGACCCTGACTCATTCAACAGGAAAATAGAGTAACAAAAGCCATATTAGTCATACCTAGTAGGTCAGTTTCCATTTCGTGAATAGTGCACAGTTTGAGAAGCAGAGGAAGACTTATAGAATAATGTAACTATATAGAATATAAGAAGAATGAGTTATGGTCAGTGGTTAAAGATCACAGAAAAAGTTTAACAAATTCAGTTTCCTTTTCAGTGTTGACATACTTCCAACTGTTCCAGGAGGGACATATTAAAGGGACATATTAAAAAACCTAATAGCCTTTAAGGCTGATACATACTGCTTCAACAAAGACCTAACATTATAGAACTCATATATAATAAAGTACTCAGTATACAGTATATATATATGTATATATATATATACACCGATCAGGTGAAGGTGAAGTGAATAACGCTGATTATCTCTTCATCACGGCACCTGTTAGTGGCTGGGATATATTAGGCAGCAAGTGAACATTTTGTCCTCAAAGTTGATGTGTTAGAAGCAGGAAAAATGGGCAAGCATAAGGATTTGAGCGAGTTTGACAAGGGCCAAATTGTAATGGCTAGACGACTGAGTCAGAGCATCTCCAAAACTGCAGCTCTTGTGGGGTGTTCCCAGTCTGCAGTGGTCAGTATCTATCAAAAGTGGTCCAAGGAAGGAACAGTGGTGAACCGGCAACAGGGTCATGGGCGGTTCAAACTCACAGGGTCAAACTCGCTCAAATCCTTATGTTTGCCCATTTTTCCTGCTTCTAACACATCAACTTTGAGGACAAAATGTTCACTTGCTGCCTAACATATCCCACCCACTAACAGGTGCCGTGATGAAGAGATAATCAGTGTTATTCACTTCACCTATCAGTGGTCATAATGTTATGCCATATTGGTGTATATATACGTATATATAAATAAAAATAAAATAAAAATAAAAATATATTTAAAAATATTCCATTTATAAAATAATGATATATTATATATAATTATATATAAAAATCTAAAATATAAATATTAAAATATTACAAATTAAAATAATATACAGTATTATGTATATTTATAAAGTATATATAAGTATACATAAGTAAAAAGATGGCAAAATGTATGCTAGTGTTTAATATAGGGTATCACAGTATAAGGTTAAAGCTATATTTTATGATGGATTTGATATTTTTATTTAATAAATACTGCACTGTGTCCATTGCATTTTTAGAGAAGAAAATCCTCACTACACTCTCAGAAACAGACCTGAAGAGAGAAGACAGGAGCTAGAACAGTTTAAAATATTGAGGCTTGGCTTCACTCTGCAGCCTTGAGCTATCTCTGTTTACTCCATCACATATTCATTCTTACCACTGCTCTGTGGCCTTGAGCAGTCAGCAACTTCTCCTCAAGTTGAACTATTCAGATGGATTCTTACTTTTTATGTAAAATTAAATGGATAATAATCATATTTTTTTATGAAATCCTTGGCACATTCATTTTGGAACTTGAATTATTATGTGTGCTCGGTGCATATGCCTGTTAATTCCTGAAAAAATATATTAAGAGTTGTGTATTGTATATAGGCTATACTCACCGCTCTCTATTGAATTTGAGAGAGTGTAGGATAGCCGGACGTCGCTGTCGTAAATTCCAGAGATGCAGAGTGTCGTCCGCACAGGCTGTGACCAGCGCCCCCTATGGATACATAAGTGTAACAACGACACTCATTTCCTACAATGAGGTGGCAAATTTACACCATTAAGAATATTCTCTAATAATGCTAGATACATTTCTTCTTTGTAAGGTATAATCCAATGTACAAGTTTGTGAGACTTTGTGACTGGTGTTTTATTTCAGCTCATGATACCAACCATTTTGCTTCTTCGTGTGCCAGAAAATATTCTTGGAGATCATTTAAATTAAACACACAAGTCAGTTTTCTTTATATACTATGTACCGAATAACAAACTTCTCACACCTGTAATTGAATTGCTTTTATTCACTTTCTATGATGTATAAAATTATGCGGCATACGATGCTTCTTCCAGGTCACAAATGAAATAGGAATTTACTCATATAGTTGCTGGGAAATGATAAACCTTAATTTATTTTGTCACATTGATATGTTTCAGTCTGTACAACTCTGCTGTTTTCCCATGCATTTCATGCATATTTCATGATATTAAAGTCCTCCTTGGATAGAGACCGCAATAGTCTGAAAAGAGAGAATTGCCACAAGTAACGCTGTGTTCTATGTATTACAGAGCTCGGGATGGTGTTCCTGGTTAATGGAGTACAGAACGAGAGGAGAGAGCAAAAAAAGTGATGAAAGTGTCAAAGTGTGAGTGTGAAAAATCTCTTTTCCACTGTGCCTGACACTGTCAGAATGACAAAAGTCTTTCTGACCCGGGTTATCTGGCAGACCTATATAATTTTTTTCCTATATAATTTTGAAGTCTGTATCTAATTTTCTTTTCAAAGCCAGGCGCAATGTTCAGGAAGCAAATAATTCAGCTTGTAACCTGGAACAATGAGTGACATTTCAAGTTCTGGATGAGAACATGGCAGTATTAATCTGAACATGTTTTATCAAATCACTGCCTAATCTGAGGGTGATCATAAGCCTCTAAGTCTATAACTTTATCTTCCTCATGATTGCGTAGTTTTAGTTCCATCTTTGTTCTCATGTCTGTTTCTCTCAGTGCACTGAATCCAGATCCATCAGTCAGGTGACTGACAACTGTGTTTCCATGGAGATAGTGTTTAGGTAAACACAGATTGCACCAGCGCACCAAAGGACAAAGGCAGGGAAAAACAGACATCGAGAGGAAACTTTAGTTGTGCTGTGCTGAAGTCAGTGTTAATTCCCATTTTGCTTCCATAATGTGATGATTTCCAAGTATTCAACAAGAAAAACAAAGTAGGGTGTGACTACATTCAATTCTTCGGGATTTGATTAGATGGTAAGTGAGTGTTTGCATACCAATGAAACCAGACCAAATGAGGGCCAGTGCTGTTATTGTTAACTAAAACTTTAAAAAAATTATTACAATTAGTCAATTGAAATAAAATAAAATATAAATATTCGATGAAAAACCTAAACTTAAAAAACTGAAAATTAGAGATGTTGCCTTAGAAACTAACTGAAATTGATTAAAACTATAACTGAAATAAAAATAAATTAAAGCTAAATATGAATATTTAAAAAAACTAATAATTTTTTTTTAAAAGCACATAACAAAAGAGCTAAAACTTAAACTAAAATTAAAATGAAAACAATTTAAATTTTAAAATAAAATAACACTGATGAGAGTTCACTAAAACAAAACATAAACAGCTATTTTGGCAGTTGGTTAAAGGGTTAGTTCACCCAAAAATGAAAATTCTGTCATGTCGTTCCAAACCCGTAAGACTTTCGTTTATCTTCGGAACACAAATTAAGATATTTTTGATAAAATCCGAGAGCTCTCTGACTCCTCCCCTCCAAATTTAATTACCACATTTTATGAAGCGACGAGAATACTAAGCCATAGTTCTGTAAACCGGCGTTCTGCCGTAGAACTCGGAAGTGTTGCATTTTTTACACTACGTCAACAGCGTAAGATTCCGACGCAGACTAGAAGAAATTGTTGAATAAAGTCGTTATTTTTGTTTGTTTTTTGTGCACAAAAAGTATTCTCGTCACTTCATAAAATTAAGGTTGAACCACAGAGAACTGGAGGGACAGAGCGCTCTCGGATTTCATCAAAAATATCTTCATTTGTGTTCCGAAGATGAATGAAGGTCTTACGGGTTTGGAACGACATGAGTGTGAGTAATTAATGACAGAATTTTCATTTTTGGGTGAACTAACCTTTTAATATGATGCAATATCCCGAAATGCCTAAGAGATGTCAGCTGGAAAGGAAAGATGTTCTAAGACAAACATATTTTCTTTTAATTAACATGCAATGATGGATAATATTCACCTGGAACATACATTAAAAGATAATAGGGTTATTTTGATGGCATGTTTACTATAAAAAAATTCAATTAGAAAGAGAAATGTGTTGTAATCTACTATACAGTGGGGAGAACAAGTATTTGATACACTGCCGATTTTGCAGGTTTTCCTACTTACAAAGCATGTAGAGGTCTGTAATTTTTATCATAGGTACACTTCAACTGTGAGAGACGGAATCTAAAACAAAAATCCAGAAAATCACATTGTATGATTTTTAAATAATTAATTTGCATTTTATTGCATGACTTAAGTATTTGATCACCTACCAACCAGTAAGAATTCCGGCTCTCACAGACCTGTTAGTTTTTCTTTAAGAAGCCCTCCTGTTCTCCACTCATTACCTGTATTAACTGCACCTGTTTGAACTCGTTACCTGTATAAAAGACACCTGTCCACACACTCAATCAAACAGACTCCAACCTCTCCACAATGGCCAAGACCAGAGAGCTGTGTAAGGACATCAGGGATAAAATTGTAGACCTGCACAAGGCTGGGATGGGCTACAGGACAATAGGCAAGCAGCTTGGTGAGAAGGCAACAACTGTTGGCGCAATTATTAGAAAATGGAAGAAGTTCAAGATGGCGGTCAATCTCCCTCGGTCTGGGGCACCATGCAAGATCTCACCTCGTGGGGCATCAATGATCATGAGGAAGGTGAGGGATCAGCCCAGAACTACACGGCAGGACCTGGTCAATGACCTGAAGAGAGCTGGGACCACAGTCTCAAAGAAAACCATTAGTAACACACTACGCTGTCATGGATTAAAATCCTGCAGCGCACGCAAGGTCCCCCTGCTCAAGCCAGCGCATGTCCAGGCCCGTCTGAAGTTTGCCAATGACCATCTGGATGATCCAGAGGAGGAATGGGAGAAGGTCATGTGGTCTGATGAGACAAAAATAGAGCTTTTTGGTCTAAACTCCACTCACCGTGTTTGGAGGAAGAAGAAGGATGAGTACAACCCCAAGAACACCATCCCAACCGTGAAGCATGGAGGTGGAAACATCATTCTTTGGGGATGCTTTTCTGCAAAGGGGACAGGACGACTGCACCGTATTGAGGGGAGGATGGATGGGGCCATGTATCGCGAGATCTTGGCTAACAACCTCCTTCCCTCAGTAAGAGCATTGAAGATGGGTTGTGGCTGGGTCTTCCAGCATGACAACGACCCGAAACACACAGCCAGGGCAACTAAGGAGTGGCTCCGTAAGAAGCATCTCAAGGTCCTGGAGTGGCCTAGCCAGTCTCCAGACCTGAACCCAATAGAAAATCTTTGGAGGGAGCTGAAAGTCCGTATTGCCCAGCGACAGCCCCGAAACCTGAAGGATCTGGAGAAGGTCTGTATGGAGGAGTGGGCCAAAATCCCTGCTGCAGTGTGTGCAAACCTGGTCAAGAACTACAGGAAACGTATAATCTCTGTAATTGCAAACAAAGGTTTCTGTACCAAATATTAAGTTCTGCTTTTCTGATGTATCAAATACTTATGTCATGCAATAAAATGCAAATTAATTACTTAAAAATCATACAATGTGATTTTCTGGATTTTTGTTTTAGATTCCGTCACTCACAGTTGAAGAGTACCTATGATAAAAATTACAGACCTCTACATGCTTTGTAAGTGGGCAAACCTGCAAAATCGGCAGTGTATCAAATACTTGTTCTCCCCACCGTAAGTGAGAAGACTGGCGTGGGATATATTGTATGAATGTAACCATCTGGTTAGTGAGGCCCCTTGTGATGAATGTTATTTACTACATTGATAAGTGTTGTTAATGAAACCAATATGAATGAAATCTCTGAAGTGTAAGATCTGAGTAATGCACCTCAGGATAAAATGTCATGTGTGTGCGTGCACAATATTTGTCCAATCAATTCCTGCAGTCTCATGTCTCACTAAATGAGATGATTTTAAGTGTGTGTTATAACGTCTGCGTCTTATTGTGAACAATTCATCAGAGCATGTCATTCCGAAGAACAAAAAAAACATGTTTGTCTTTGTCATCTTTAATCAAACTGCAATATTGTTCTCTTCATCTGAATCATCTTTCCTTTTAGCTAACATCACCTAGGCAAAGTAATGTTAACCAATGGCAAAATATCTATTTCAGACTACTGCTTTAGGTACAGTAATACAGCCTTTATGTTATCCCTACCCATAACTTATCCCTAAAGTCAGAGGGAAATGTAAAAGCACTTAACCCTGGTTGTAAGCTTAACCTTGACATAAAATGTAAACTTGTCCCTCAATTCTGATTGGTTGATTGGAATGTTATTCCAGGATCAACAAAGATGTTGATCCAGGGACATGTTGCACTTGGTGAAATCACGTTCACCATCCTCAGTACCATCTCAGTTCTAAGTAGGTAAGAAGCTCAAATATAAATGGTCTGATTTTGGGGCAAAGATTTCATCATCTCACTCAACTGACTGCCAACTCACATTCTGGTCTGGCTCCACTTTTCACCAAACAATGAATTCCCAATGGATAAACTCCAGCCCTAAATATTTTCCTATTGAATGTTCTTCTTCACTCTGAAAAACATCTCATTACAAAAGTAAAATGGCTTGTGAATGCCACTTTCTATTGACTTCACAGATGTTTATATGGGCTGATAGGAAATTGAAAGGAGACAATAATAGATGAGGATGGAAAAGTGCAGTGCGTTCCTAAATTCTTGTATTCCAAAATGACCACGGTGACAACTCAAGCACTTTTCTTCTTTTGTTAACGCTCTAACTTCTTGTTATTCATGAGTTGATGTGGTGCGTGTGCGTAAGAGCGAGACAGAGAGGCTGAGAAACATTCAGCACTAGACACGTCTGATGGGAAATAATGACTGACTGCATTAACACCACTGGGCAGAGAGGGAGAGCAGCTCTTGACCTAAACGTATTCCTCTGCAGAGCTGAGCATGCATTTACACTTGCAGTACTCTCACATACACTGTCTATCCTAAAATACAGATTAAAACACACACACTCATATGCACTCTGCCCACCTACGTGCTTTCTGCATATGCTGCGCACATGAAAATGTGCTGTAATATATGTGTGCCTGCATGTGTGGGTGTTCGGTACCTCGTTGATGAGAAACTGCAGTTGGAGAACTGCCGCCCCACTCTCATGCTGGCAATGACAGTCCACTCCCGGCCGTCCCAGACTGATGACATCACAGAGTTAAGGAAAAAAGGTCATTTACAGTGAAATGCTGATGCTTGAAAGTTCAAAAAGATTTAAAGTTTGAAGGTTGTAAATGGTCACTTTCAACACTTTCCATACAGCATTAAAAGCTGGACAGATAGACAGCATATACAGTACAGAGTATATAGCAGCTCAAGGAAAAACAGGTCTGTGCCAAGTTTTTAACCTACTTTGTTGTGTGTCTACTGAAAAAGAGAGAGAGACAGCGAATCTGTGGCACGAGTAAATGGACTCGTAAAGTGACATTAACAGATTTGACTTCATAAGCAGTTCCTCACCCTGTTTTAAACAGATCTTCTTGTAGGATGTGCTTAATGATTTATCTCAGCAGTCCACACATGCACACTCTCTCTCTCTCACACACACACACACACACACAGCAATTGAACACAAGCTGGTGGGAAGAGAAAGCGCATGATGCCATTTGTCTCTCCTCTTATCTAAAAACGTGTGTACGCACAGCTGTGACCGATCACTTCAAAAGACGGTAAAATACAGGTAATAACAAAGGAGGGAAATGCTTTCATGACAGAAACAAGGTCAAACTCATTCAGTATAGTTCAGACCACACACAGCATTATTATGTGTGAATGCATTAAGCTGATGAAAAGTGAGAGAAAAGAAATTATACAAAAGTTACAAAAGATTTATTTTCAAATTAATTCTGATCGTTTTAACTTTCTATTCATCAAAGACTCCTGAAAAAATGATCACAATAATAATAAGGAATGTTTCTTGAGGAGCAAATCAGCACATTAGAAGGATTTCTGAAGGATCATGTGACACTGAAGAGTGAAGAGTAATGACTGCTAAAAATTCAGCTTTGCCATCACAGAAATAACATTTTAAAATTAAAATAGAAATAGATATTAAAATAAACAGAAATTAAAAAAGTAGACATGCACAGATTGCAATTTTCTTGGCCGATTCTGATTTCCGATTTTTTTTTTTTTGTAAGTGTGAAAGTTTTTTGAAATAAAGTTTTCTTTGTCTTTTGTTCTTTAATTAACATGACAGACAGCAGAAGGAATATTAGACTACTGTCACTTTAAGAGCTTATGCACGGGTCCAATATACTATTACACAACATGCATTGTCTTTCTCAACTATTTACGTTCCAAAACTGACTGTTTAACTGAATAATGAGTGTGTATTTGACTGTTTAAGCGCAGTACGCCACTCATTTTGGGACTTTATGACTAAAGGCGGATTTATGTGCGCACCACTTATATACACTGAACAAAATTATAAACGCAACACTTTTGTTTTTGCCCCCATTTTTCATGAGCTGAACTCAAAGATCTAAGACTTTTTCTATGTACACAAAAGGCCTATTTTTCTCAAATATTGTTCACAAATCTGTCTAAATCTGTGTTAGTGAGCACTTCTCCTTTGCCGAGATAATCCATCCACCTCACAGGTGTGGCATATCAAGATGCTGATTAGACAGCATGATTATTGCACAGGTGTGCCTTAGGCTGGCCACAATAAAAGGCCACTCTAAAATGTGCAGTTTTATCACACAGCACAATGCCACAGATGTCGCAAGTTTTGAGGGAGTGTGCAATTGGCATGCTGACTGCAGGAATGTCCACCAGAGCTGTT
Organism: Coreius guichenoti; assembly: GCA_039654105.1. Lineage (NCBI taxonomy): Eukaryota > Metazoa > Chordata > Actinopteri > Cypriniformes > Gobionidae > Coreius > Coreius guichenoti. The sequence continues at coordinate 20,151,235 of CM077172.1, read as the reverse complement.
GCCCGTGAATTGAATGTTCATTTCTCTACCATAAGCCATCTCCAAAGGCGTTTCACAGAATTTGGCAGTACATCCAACCGGCCTCACAACCGCAGACCACGTGTAACCACACCAGCCCAGGACCTCCATATCCAGCATCTTCACCTCCAAGATCGTCTGAGACCAGCCACCCGGACAGCTGCTGCAACAATCGGTTTGCATAAGCAAAGAATTTTTGCACAAACTGTTAGAAACCATCTCAGGGAAGCTCATCTGCATGCTCGTCGTCCTCATCAGGGTCTCGACCTGACTGCAGTTCGTCGTCGTAACCGACTTGAGTGGGCAAATGCTCACATTCGATGGCGTCTGGCACTTTGGAGAGGTGTTCTCTTCACGGATGAATCCCGGTTTTCACTGTACAGGGCAGATGGCAGACAGCGTGTATGGCATCGTGTGGGTGAGCAGTTTGCTAATGTCAACGTTGTGGATCGAGTGGCCCATGGTGGCGGTGGGGTTATGGTTTGGGCAGGCGTATGTTATGGACAACGAACACAGGTCCATTTTATTGATGGCATTTTGAATGCACAGAGATACCGTGACGAGATCCTGAGGCCCATTGTTGTGCCATTCATCCACGACCATCACCTCATGTTGCAGCATGATAATGCACGGCCCCATGTTGCAAGGATCTGTACACAATTCCTGGAAGCTGAAAACATCCCAGTTCTTGCATGGCCAGCATACTCACTGGACATGTTACCAATTGAGCATGTTTGGGATGCTCTGGATCGGCGTATACAACAGCGTGTTCCAGTTCCTGCCAATATCCAGCAACTTCGCACAGCCATTGAAGAGGAGTGGACCAACATTCCACAGGTCACAATCAACAACCTGATCAACTCTATGCGAAAGATTGTGTTGCACTGCGTGAGGCAAATGGTGGTCACACCAGATACTGACTGGTTTTCGGACCTCCCGGACCCCCCCAATACAGTAAAACTGCAAATTTTAGAGTGGCCTTTTATTGTGGCCAGCCTAAGGCACACCTGTGCAATAATCATGCTGTCTAATCAGCATCTTGATATGCCACACCTGTGAGGTGGATGGATTATCTCGGCAAAGGAGAAGTGCTCACTAACACAGATTTAGACAGATTTGTGAACAATATTTGAGAGAAATAGGCCTTCTGTGTACATAGAAAAAGTCTTAGATCTTTAAGTTCAGCTCATGAAAAATGAGGGCAAAAACAAAAGTGTTGCGTTTATAATTTTGTTCAGTGTAGATCAGTGGTGTGCGAGCTTTTGGTGTGAGAACCTGCGGGAATTAGTAAAATTATGCTCAATACAAGCACTATTTAACCGGAGCGAATGAGAAGAGTGAGTGAGGGGAGGCGGGTGTGTGTCACCTCGCCGTCAGAGAGAAGAGAGCGAGAACATGCAGCTGACGTTATTGCCAAAACGGACCGGCTCAGAATCGGAAAGACGCGAGACTGACCGGCCGGTCACCAGTCATCGGTGCATCTCTAGAAAACAGTCTATTAAACTGTAATAATATTTCACAATATTACTGTTTTCACTGATTTTAATAAATGCAGCATTGGTTAGCATAAGAGACTTCTTTAAAAAAAAAAAATCTTACCAACCCCAAACTTTTGAACAGTACTAGTGTATATATTCCACATGTCTTATTACAGGCCTAAACCTAAAGCACAAATATAAATGCACAGCTGTAGTTTACAAACAAGCTTGCAGTCTCATATCCATCAAAAAGTTAACAAGCCTTTACATTAAATTACATATGCAAAAAAGTAAATACTTGCCAAATGAATAAATGTGAATGTGTTGTGATTTTTGTTTTCAATGCAAGCGCTCCCGGGCTCAAAAGCTGGCAGAGTATACAAATACTATACAGTCTCTCTCCAAAACACCACTGTCCAGAGATATGTCAATATACCCAAACATGCAAAATGACTGACAGGCAGAGAGGTGCCTCCAGGGTTTTTTTGGGTAACATGCGTGGGCCATGCTCAGATTTTTTTAGAGCTGTCACAGAGACAGGTGTGATTTCTCAGGACATCTAATCTAATCTAATCTAATCAGAGACATTTTATGCATGCTATACCACAGCTTTAAACAACAGGAACACAACAGAGCAATTAAACGGTCAAACCTGCAGTTCAAAGGAAGGAAAAAGACAGAATGTTCTAGAATAAACCCCTACAATCACTAATAAAACATCTAGGGATTTTACACAAACAGTGGTTATTGATGATGGACACTCAAGAAAGGACCGCTGTTACAACAAGTATGTGAGTGTATGTATGTGTATTTAAGGGGGATCGGTCATAGGTGTAATTGTTCTGCATGCTTGATTGACGCTTAATTGTGCTTAGTTAAATTGTGTTTACAAACATGGGCGTTCAACCCACATGTACAGGAATTACAATGTTCAACAGTGCCTGGGATGGAAATTACCATTGAACACACACAGAGACCAACGCACAAACCTGCCCAGATTAAACCATGTGCTTTATATATCGACTGCAAAAATGGCTTGCTAATAAGATGAACATCCACTAGCAAATAAACCACAGGCTCAACATAGCTACAGGACCACTGTAAAACGCTATTTAGCGATTTTTTCCTGTGCACCAAAAAGTTTTTTTAACCTTGTTTCAGAAGCCTTGGTTATCTTTACCTAGTGTCCCAAGCTAACAGCAATTAAATAAAGACGTACACCGACCAGGCATAACATTATAACATTGACAGGTGAAGTGAATAACACTGATTATCTCTTCATCACGGCACCTGTTAGTGGGTGGGATATATTAGGCAACAAGTGAACATTTTGTCTTCAAAGTTGATGTGTTAGAAGCCGGAAAAATGGGCAAGCGTAAAGATTTGAGCGAGTTTGACAAGGGCCAAATTGTGATGGCTAGACGACTAGGTCAGAGCATCTCCAAAACTGCAGCTCTTGTGGGGTGGTCCCGGTCTGCAGTGGTCAGTATCTATCAAAAGTGGTCCAAAGAAGGAACAGTGGTGAACCGGCAACAGGGTCAAGAGCGGCCAAGTCTCATTGATGCACGTGGGGAGCGAAGGCTGGCCCATGTGGTCTGATCAAATAGATGAGCTACTGTGGCTCAAATTGCTCAAGAAGTTAATGCTGGTTCTGATAGAAAGGTGTCAGAATACACAGTGCATCGCAGTTTGTTGCGTATGGGTACCAGTCAGGGTGCACATGCTGACCCCGTCCACCGCCGAAAGCGCCAACAGTGGGCACGTGGGCATCAGAACTGGACCACAGAGCAATGGAAGAAGTTGGCCTGGTCTGATGAATCACGTTTTCTTTTATATCACATGGATGGCCAAGTGCGTGTGCGTCGCTTGCCTGGGGAACACATGGCACCAGGATGCACTGTGGGAAGAAGGCAAGCCGGCGGAGGCAGTGTGATGCTTTGGGCAATGTTCTGCTGGGAAACCTTGGGTCCTGCCATGCATGTGGATGTTACTTTGACACGTACCACCTACCTAAGCATTGTTGCAGACCATGTACACTATTTCATGGAAACGGTATTCCCTGGTGGCTGTGGCCTCTTTCAGCAGGATAATGCACCCTGCCACAAAGCAAAAATGGTTCAGGAATGGTTTGAGGAGCACAATGAGTTTGAGGTGTTGACTTGGCCTCCAAATTCCCCAGATCTGAATCCAATCAAGCATCTGTGGGATGTGCTGAACAAACAAGTCCGATCCATGGAGGCCCCACCTCGCAACTTTCAGGACTTAAAGGATCTGCTGCTAACATCTTGGTGCCAGATACCACAGCACATCTTCAGGGGTCTAGTGGAGTCCATGCCTCGATGGGTCAGGGCTGTTTTGGCAGCAAAAGGGGGACCAACACAATATTGTATAATATTATATAATATATATATATATATATATAATATATGTCATAATGTTATGCCTGATTAGTGTATAACATGTATAGTACTGTCATTAATCCATATTGATTACATTGATGATCAAGGTACTTCTGCATTTCTACTCAGTTCACCCCCCCCCCAAAAAAAAAAAATTAAATTTGTACTATTATGTCATTTCAAACTTGTATGATTGTCATTCTTCCATATCTACAGTAAAAAAAAAAAAGATGTCTACGCTGCTTTTTCCATACAGTAGAAGTGAATGCTCTATGTTAAAAAAAGAACAATAAAAGTATTAAAAAAGTGGTCCACATGCACTATATTCCCCATCTCCTAAAGTCATGGAATAGCTTTGTCCCAGAAAAAAAAAAAAAAAATTGTAAGTTCCCCTATGTCATAATTCTCAAATCTCATTTGTGCATGTGGAGAAATTTGGAGTGTCTAAATTAGTTACTAGACACACAAGAACCAATGATATTTAGCAACATTGATGGCATGACACATTGACACACCATATTTGAGTATGCACATGAAAAAGAATGGGATTTGACTTTAATGAGATTGAGTATAATCAATAAATGCGTTTTGCATTTTTAAAATTGGCAGCCCCTGGTCAACATTCACTTTTATTGTATAGAAAATACCAAAAGCATCCTGATTAACTTCTTTTATGTACTAAAGAGGAAAGAAACGCATACAGGTTTGAACAGGTTTGAAACTACATGAGAGTAAGTAAATGATGACAGAACTTTCTTTTTTAAATTAACCCTCTATGGTACGGTGTTGCCTTCAGGCAACATAGTCTATTTTAATTTATTTTTAATAAAATGAAACACCAATTTATTGGTCAAACCTATCTCAGGGAAGAAGAACTCAAATACTAATCAATGAAAGTGCAAAAAATTGGTCACATGACCCACAGGGGTCCATTTTGTGTCCTGTTTCAGCACACGTGCACAGGTCACATGGCTCCATATTTTCTCCAATGAAAAGTGCATTTTTCACTAATTTCCATCCAGTTAATCATATGAGTCACCTTCACTGGTAAGTAAAGAAGTATTTTCAAGAACTTTACATTATATATCATCAAATGTTTTAGAGTAATTAACAAAAAACTATGTGTTGCCTCAAGGCAACATTGTACCATAATGAAATCGCATAAGGCCATACCAGACACACTAGGTTGGATACAAATATAGTATATTTGTAAGGAAAAGAGTTAGAATTCCCTAAATATATTTGCATTTTTGCATGATTTTGTAATGCACTTATAAGAATAGTAATTCACATACTATAACTGCACATATTATGATCTGCACATTTTCTATAGCACTTAAAAAAAGGTATAAAACACAACTGCCAGTTGATGAGGGTGAGGATGAGGTGTCATACTGTGATGAGGAAGATGAGGTCATAGTGACAATCCGGCAGGGAGAGAGTGAGGGTGAGATCGAAGATGGAGATGAGGATGAAGATGGATATGATAACTTGATATGATGGTTTGGTAATACTTGTGCTCCACGATGGTACAATGTTGCCTGAGAGCAACAGAAGAATTTGAAATGTTACTTTTTATTCAATATGAAATTTGTAATACATTAAAACTGGATAAATGTGTTTGTTCAGGTGTCTGGTTAAAGAAATTGATGTTTTCAATAAATATATTTCTTTTTTCTACATGAAAATGTTAAATGTTTCAATTTGTCCTTTGTGGTACAATGTTGCCTTGAGGCAACAAACTATGAAAAATTATGAAAATTTGTATTGCTATTGTTATAGTGTCCAATTTTAAGCAGGAAAAACACCACAAATAATTTTTATGATTGAAATCATATTGCGTACCATAAAGGGTTAACTACATTTATAGCTACATCCAAGGCTTTACAAGGATCTAAATGACCACTGAGAGATGTTTTAGTGGTGAAGCTCTCCATTGTGAAGCAAGGCTAAACAGAAAGATATATGATTGATGGTGGAAGAAGAAACTAGTGACTAGTGACTCAGACCCTGAAAAGATGGGATGGAGGAGCAGAGGTGAAACCTAGAGTGTTCGTGAGGCGGGAGGTGAAAGAGAGAGATGAGTCAGAAAAAAACAGAGAGAGACTTTAACAGGTTTGAAGTGGTGACTCAGATTGAGTAGGAGAGAGAGATTGAATGGAAGAGTTGAAATCTAATGGTGTCCATGTGCCACAAACATGCACACAGGTAAAGGTGATGTTTCATGACTCATGCTGGTGTATTTGGCTTTGTGCAATTTATATATATTTCCGGTAACACTTTACAATAAGGTCTCATTTGTTAACATTAGTTAATGTATTAACTAACATGAACTATCAATGAGCAATACATTTATTACATTACTTATTGTTAATGTTAGTTAATAAAAATCCAGCTGTTCATTGTTTGTTCATGTTAGTTCGCAGTGCATTAACTAATGTTAACAAATATAACATTTGCTTTTAATAATGTATTAGTAAATGTTGAAATTAACATTAACTAAGATTAATAAATGCTATAGAATTATTGTTCATTCTTAGTTAACGTTAACTAAAGTAGTAAAGTAGTTAACTAATGTTAACTAATGAAACCTTATTGTAAAGTGTTACCATATTTCCTTATACAACCTTCTAGGGTTATAGGGTTGGAGCCTATCCCAGTTTCTTTAGGCCAGAGGAAGGGGAAAGCAGATGACCAGTCCAGTCCAGATGGCCAGTCCATCACAGGGCTTTCACACACATACACACACAATCACATACAGGCAATTCTCCAATTCACCTAACATGGGGTGCGTTTCCCAAAAGCATCGTTAGCCAACTATGGTTGCAAGTTCCGTCGTTATCAGCATAGTTCAGTCGGTGTTTCCCGAAACCATAGTTCCAACGAACATTCACAAACAGCATCGCAAACTTGTCTGGTTGCAACAACAGCTCTCGACCTGTGGTTAGAAGCATAGTTTCTTGTTTGCATGACATGTGGACTTAATAAATCCTTATCTTGAGCAAAATAAGCAAGCTGACATTCAGTACAATCTATATCTTTTATTTCAAATACATACAAATGTCATTTATGTCTTTTAGTTTGTCAAGAGATTTAAAGCACCTTTTTTGAAGAGTGCGCATGTGCGGACATGCTCTAGTACGTAAGAACGAGCCTATTTGAACCTGGAAATAAAGCAAAATAGAATTAAAAAAGAATTAGTCCTCAGGTGCCATGTCCATAATTTATAGCAAAAAATGAATTCGATCTCAAAATAATTAATT